>CABEGB010000569.1:0-484324 GCA_901521435.1 Crematogaster levior | reverse complement strand
ATGTTAGCTAAACAAGTGAGCTGTTGTTGGGCAAAAAGGATATTTTTCTCCATGAACTTAAGGATGAGATTGATGCACGTATTGTTCAGTGAGGGAAATCATATAAGCATGCATATTTCGAGAATTTTTATATTTACTGTGATATAAATATTTAAAAAAATATACAAACAAGGAAACAATACGTAATGCAATTATGTAATGGAAATATATTTAAATCATGAACAAAGCGTTCTGTATCAGCATCAAGCAAGATGTAATTTGTCGAATTGCCTAGAACTCCGCGATTGATTGGGCCAGAGACCACAGGCTTCATCACAAATACAGCGAGACCGACGCCGATCCACACAACGCTACGAGAGGTTTCTTTTTTTCACACGTGGGCTGGCTGCTCTGCAGAAAACATCCGAAAATCAAGGAAAAGGGCAAGGATATCGACTTAAGTGATCTTAAGAGTAATCCTATATTGGCATTCCAAAAGAAGTATGTGTGTTGATATTAATGTTAATCGAAGTAATGTTTTGTTAACGAACAAGTATCTATAATAAATTATTGTTTGTTTCAGATATTACTTAATACTTATGCCATTGATGTGCTTTATTTTACCAACCGTTATTCCAGTCATGTGTTGGAACGAAACGTGGACGAACGCTTACTTTGTTCCCACCGTTCTCCGTTATGTTTTCGTATTAAACATGACATGGCTGGTGAATTCTGCAGCTCATCTCTATGGCAACAAACCCTACGATAAGTAAATATTAATTAGTTAGTAGTCTTACAAATATATTTTTTAAATTTTATACTGTCTTAATTTTTTCTGAGAGGAAAATTATCGAACTCTTTCTATTCTTTACTTTTCAAATTTTTATTAGATTTTCTTGAAAGATTTGTTTTCGGGGCAGCGTAATCAACATTCATACAATTATAATTGTTTTCTTATTCGGTATAGATATATCAATCCATCGGAAAACAGAGGTGTTTCCTTTTGGGCCATTGGTGAAGGTTGGCACAATTACCATCACGTCTTTCCATGGGATTACAAGGCGGCCGAATTTGGTAATTATAGATTAAATTTGACGACAGCCTTTATTGATTTCTTCGCGAAGATTGGCTGGGCCTACGATTTGAAGACTGTGTCCCAAGACGTGGTAAAGAAACGAGTGGAGAGAACGGGAGACGGCAGCCACGAGTTATGGGGTTGGGACGATAAGGATCAAACGCAGGAAGAAAAAAACGAAGCGATAGTGATATATCATTACACGAAGGATCAGTAGGATACTGCAAGGCTCTTGGTTAAATAAGGCTTTTTTACACGACGACCAAATCGATTTTAAACAAATTTTATGAAAGATACTATTTGAATTTACTTTCCAAGGTTTCTATTCAAGACGTCTTGGCTCTCGTCATTACACGATTATTTGATGGGTTCTATACAGTCTCGAAAGATTCGGCATCAAGCAGAATTATTATAATGTGGGTGTTCTAGATCACGAGCGCCGTACTCGTTCAATAATTTTATTTTTATTTGAGATTTACAGAATTAGCTTTCAAATTATACTATGTAATTATTGGACAGTTTGTATTATTTGTACAATTTTTTGATACATAATTATAATGAAGACATTATAATGGAGACATATACATACAAGTTCTGTTATACAAACATATACATACATGTTTGTATAATGGAATATTGATTAAATATAATAATCTTATTCTTTTATCTTTTAAAGTTTTGTGTAAATTTACAATGCTATACTAAAGAAAAAAAATGTAAAAATATACAATACAAAAATTAGTACGAGGGGTGTTCAATAAAGACTGACAGTGGCGCCATCGCTCGAAAACTATTTGAGCTACGAGGTTGAAACCTATGCCATTCGATAGAGGGGGCATTTTTACACTATGTGTGCGAATTTTAACTGGCTACCTGTTTTAGCTTGCAATTTACAGCGGTTGAAGTAAGAGTCACATGATTTTCGCCTCTAAACTTTTTCGATGGCAGATTTACGCGAGCAACGTTACGCGATAAAGTTTTGTGTTCGTTTAAAGAAAACCGCGACTGAAACTTACCATGAATTAAAAAAAGCATTCGGTGATGATACTATGGCCCAAAGAACGTGTTATCGTTGGCATAAGTCGTTTTTAAGTGGTCGGGACAGCTGCGAGTTGCAAGGAGGAGACGACGCGCCCATCACCGCACTTAGCAATGTGTGGACGCTTCCAACAGATATATCCAGCATTGTAGCGAGTTCTCGAACTGTCAGACGGGAGTCGATACGTATCATAGCCGCTCCAGTGTTGATGATGATGTCGGTAAGTGCGGTGACGGGCGCGCCGTCTCCTCCTTGCAACTCGCAGCTGTCCCGACCACTTAAAAACGACTTATGCCAACGATAACACGTTCTTTGGGCCATAGTATCATCACCGAATGCTTTTTTTAATTCATGGTAAGTTTCAGTCGCGGTTTTCTTTAAACGAACACAAAACTTTATCGCGTAACGTTGCTCGCGTAAATCTGCCATCGAAAAAGTTTAGAGGCGAAAATCATGTGACTCTTACTTCAACCGCTGTAAATTGCAAGCTAAAACAGGTAGCCAGTTAAAATTCGCACACATAGTGTAAAAATGCCCCCTCTATCGAATGGCATAGGTTTCAACCTCGTAGCTCAAATAGTTTTCGAGCGGTGGCGCCACTGTCAGTCTTTATTGAACACCCCTCGTATAAATATATATATAATATTTAATTAATATAAATATATAAAAATATACCTTTAATATAAATATAAATTATTTTAAAAAATTTATAAACGTTGCTAAATTGTTGCTCAATTTTAATATACATTTACTATATAATCAAATTTTATGCTTATCATATTATAAAAAACAAATTTTACATTGCACTTTTTCGAACAAAATAAATAATTCGGTTCTCACCTGATAATAGTCTTGAAATACCATGTTGTTGTTAAATTAAAATTTATTATAAAAAGTATTGTATCATCCAGAACAATAACGAAACATTATTTGTTAACAAATCTAAAAGTTAAAGTTTCTCTCTTTCTTATAACATTAACACTACAAGTACAAAATATTTAAGTTTTTATTTGCGTTCATAAGTTATTTGTGTTTTTATGTATAAAGAAAATCACATTTTTATAATTTTTTCTTCTAACTAGTTCTTATTAGTATATTTATGCTTATCGTATTATAAATTAGTTTTGTAGAGAATTGTTGGTAATGGATTTTGTATACTTTATTATTATAAGCTATTTATGTTTTTAATTGGAGGAAAAAAAAGAAACAAGAAGTTTGTATTAATATAGTAATAATAATTGCGTAAACCAAAGTGAATGTATTGGGTTGTCGGAAAAGTCACGACGTATGTTTTCTATATTTTTCAAAGATCATTTATTATATAAAGAACAAAGATCAATCAATGATATATTGCCTGTTTTGTTCAACCTTTTCTCTTATTTTTCTTTATTATTGCTTATTATTGCTCATTGTCCAACGGCCAATTTCGTATGTTGGCCGCGCAAGCCTGCGCCTGGAGAACATCCGTCAAGGATCCGCCGGCAGTCGATAGATGGTCCTCGACCGTGCACTGCCGAGACCATCTCGATATTGCTCTATTCCGATATTTGCGATCGTGTAGCATAAGTTGAGCCTCGAGTTCGAGCGTGAATACTCTCGTTTGATGCAATTGAGGACGGTTAGGATTGCAACGAGTATATATGTATAAGCTCTACGTTTGCACGTCGGTTTCGATAAACCAGTCGATGATTCGGAGGCTGTTACTGCCTTTACGTTTAAATCGGTAGAAAATCGAGTCGTAGTTGATGTCAATCAAAACAATCGTTAAAAAAAGAGAGTAGATTTCTAAATTTCTCAAATTTTTACGTGTGAGATGATCTAAGTAAAAGCTTATTTTCCGTAGGGTGAGAAATCGTACTTGATTATTGTGAACGATTAGAACAACAAATGTGTCGTATAAATATTTGCAATTTTATTCATATCACTAAATCTAAACAGGTACTCTATCCAGATCTCGCGTAAATATGCTTAAATAAATTCCAAAAAACAAAAATTTCATTTTTAGATGTTTTTTTTTTTTCAACTTATTTTCGGTTTTATTTTACCTACGGTGTTACCTATATATTTATAGAACAAGATTTGGAACAATCTCTTATTGCAAATGTTGTTCATACGATACGTTATTTTAAATTCTATGTGGACTATCAAATAGCATTGCTTATGTATGACACTAAAACATTAGTACATAATACAAATACATAATTATCATACAGTTTACAATTTGAATTGTAAATAGATGTCGTAGAGCATCCACGTGCTGCAAGAAATCTATATACAGGATGTTCCGTAAAAATTGTAATCAAGGACATTTTCATGAAATTTATGTTGCTCTTAAATAAACTCACAAAGTTGTGGGAAGTCAAAGGAAAAACACATCACATGTATGTATCTTACTTTTTAATATACACACTGAGAAAAAAAAATTGATTCAACTAAATCGATTTGTCACGAGCCATCAAATACATTTTTAGTTGGGACAAACAAAAATTTCCTTGTCCAGACTAAAAATCAGACAAACTAACAATTAGTTAAGATAACACAAAAAATTTTATTATTATTGCTTTAGTTGAATAGTTTAGTCAAATTGATTACTTTTTTTTTCAGTGAATGTATTTTATTTTGTAAGTACTCATAGCTCAGTTACGAGCCTTTACACATGTATAGTACAAAGATTATTTGACCAAGGTTTAACTAATCGTTTTATTTAATGTAAATTTATTATTTTGGAGGGAAGTCCCATGTGAAAGCACCACTCCTGAATCCAATTTGTATCGTAATACTTAAGAATTTCTGAACCAATATGTCGCACAACACTTTCCAATAATTACACCGGCACACAAAAAAAAAAAAGTGGTCTGTACATTTGACTAGACCCACCTAAGCTTATGTATTTCGATGCGCGGATTCCAAATCTGTAGTCCGTTTTACCCGTACACCCTCAAAATTTTGAGTAAATTGCAAAAAACCGCAAAAAACCGCAAAAAATCGCGAAAAATCGCAGTTGTGCGAATGGAAAAATTTTTCTCGAACTATATCAAGTATATTTTTTATATATTTTGATGCGCTGAATCCAAATCTGAAGTTGATTCATCTCGTTGACCCTTCAAATTTAGAGCAAATTGCGGAAAACCGCTAAAAATATTTAAAAAATCAAAAAAAATAGTCATGAAGTAGTAGATAATAAATAGTATTGTTCTTATTCACAGTAATAAACTAAATATGATTCCTTTCAAATTATGCTATAAAATTTATAGATTGTAATTAAATTAAAAAAAAAAACGATCTTCATTAAGTTTACACTGTTCTTCGCTTATATCGAACTCTTTTCTCTTCGAATGTTCTATGCAATGGGTTTCTCTTTCGTTTTTTATTATTTGTGGTTACTTCTCTCTTCAAAGTCCAGCAAAAATCTGCCATCATGTTGACGTTCCACCTTCCTTGATACCTATTCTCCATTTCACTTATGTCTTGGTGAAATCGTTCTCCTTGTTCTTCACTGCAGTCTCCAAGGTTTTGTGGAAAGTAGTCTAGATGAGAGTGAAGGAAGTGTAATTTGAGATTCATCAAGTGACCCAAATTGGGTCGAAGATGGTGATTGTTTTCGGTACTTAAGAGAAAAATTTTCCGCGATAAGCGATGCCAAGTTGAAAGAGGGGATTTTCGATGGTCCACAAATTCGGAGTTTATTTGAAGACGGAAATTTTATCGGACAAATGGATGACACTGAGGAAGCAGCTGGGAAAAGTTTTAAAAATGTTTCTCAGAATTTTTTGGGAAATAATAAGAGTGAGAATTACGAGGAATTGGTTGAAGAGTTATTGGAAAATTACAAAAATTTGGATTGCTTGATGAATCTCAAATTGCACTTTCTTCATTCTCATCTAGACTACTTTCCACAAAACCTTGGAGACTGCAGTGAAGAACAAGGAGAACGATTTCACCAAGACATAAGTGAAATGGAGAATAGGTATCAAGGAAGGTGGAACGTCAACATGATGGCAGATTTTTGCTGGACTTTGAAGAGAGAAGTAACCACAAATAATAAAAAACGAAAGAGAAACCCATTGCATAGAACATTCGAAGAGAAAAGAGTTCGATATAAGCGAAGAACAGTGTAAACTTAATGAAGATCGTTTTTTTTTTTTAATTTAATTACAATCTATAAATTTTATAGCATAATTTGAAAGGAATCATATTTAGTTCATTACTGTGAGTAAGAACAATACTATTTTTTGATATTATCTACTACTTCATGACTATTTTTTTTATTTTTTAAATATTTTTAGCGGTTTTCCGCAATTTACTCTAAATTTGAAGGGTCAACGAGATGAATCAACTTCAGATTTGGATTCAGCGCATCAAAATACATAAAAAATATACTTGATATAGTTCGAGAAAAATTTTTCCATTCGCACAACTGCGATTTTTCGCGATTTTTTGCGGTTTTTTGCGGTTTTTTGCAATTTACTCAAAATTTTGAGGGTGTACGGGTAAAACGGACTACAGATTTGGAATCCGCGCATCGAAATACATAAGCTTAGGTGGGTCTAGTCAAATGTACAGACCACTTTTTTTTTTTGTGTGCCGGTGTTATTGGTAAATTATTTTTCAAAATAAAGATTAAAAATTTCGCTATTTGTTCTGACAGATAGAAATGTGTTCGCCATTTTCTGGATTTAAAATAATTAGATAATAGATCACAACACTAGTCAGCAAGATTGCAAAATTTAACTCTAGTGAATAGTGCTTTTGTTGGGAGCACTTAAAAAATGACGAAAATTGATCAATAATTGTCAAGAACTGCAAAGTCAAATCATTTGATATAATTGAAGTTTCAAAAGTATCTCCTCAAATGATTGACGCAACGCTAGAAAATATTTATTGCAATGAGCAGGCTCTTTAATAATTTGCTATGCATAACTATTATGCTATGCATAACTATTATGCTATGCGTAATAATTATGCATAGCAAAATATAATTAATATCTTCTTTAAAAAGTGGATATATATTCTGTGGCCTTAATAACGTTTGATATAATTGTAAGCAGGATTTATATTTAGTTTCATTATTGAGATATTCATTATTTATAAACACAATTTCTATTTTTAGGAACATAAGACTATCAAATAACGATTTTGTTAACTTCGACAATAAAAGAAGGCTATCATAATTTCCACCGTGTTTCGGAAAAAGAACATAATAAATCGAATTACACTACTTTCTTCATTGATTTTTCCCAAAATTAGGACAAGCTTATGACTTTAAGTACTCGCTTCGTATCGCGTTGTACGCGCTGCGTATATTTGGCGCGAGACACTACCTCTTGATTCTCGAAAATAATATCACGTAACGTAACTTTAGCATACATGAATGATTGAATTCGTAGAAAAATTATTTTCAATTTAGCGGAAACAAATTTAAGTAAATTTTGAAAAAAATTGTAAATTTTTTCCTCGTTTTATAGTATTCTTCAAGCTATGTAATTTTTAGTCTGAATTTTTTCTATCTTTTATAATTTTGTTAGATATTCGAAAGAGAGAAACCGATTTTTTTTAAGTGGTGTTTCACCCACGTGTATATGAGCACGTATTTAAAAAAACGTCTCCTTATTGAGCTGGAGAACAACACATTAAAAGTTTATCAAAATCGGAAGCAGACACTTTTAAACTTTTGGATTTTCCCTTGTTAGCGCGAAACACTGTGTCTCATGATATGTATATGTAATATTATAATATCTTAATGTTATATTATTTATGCATGTTTATGTATCCGTTTCTATGCTTTAATTTTTACTTAATAAATAATATTTACATATTTCTTCAAATTTTTACATATTATACATAGATATACATATTTACATATTGTATATTATATTGTATATTATCATTACCTAATATCTCTTATATAGTGAAAATTTAATCTTACAACCGCCGATTCATTCCGATTAAAATAAAGACAAAGTTCTTATTTAACTTTTTGATTTAAGGAATGAATCATTTGAAATTATGGATGAATCATTTTTTTTTAAATTAGACCTAAGTCCAAGAAAAATACTTAGGTGTAATGTTCGTGGGAGAATTGAATACGTCCAGTTACATTAATATGTATTGGCAATGATTTTTGTTTTTCCATTGTTCATTTGACATTATTGTGATTATTCCGGAAATTGGAAATTTTAATTTTTATTAATAATATCACAATAATGCCAAATTTGATGGAAGAAATCGTAATTTAAGCGTACTTGACAAATAAATTGGTAACATTATGCACGATGACTATGATAAAAATATTAATAACAATCATACACAAACATGAAGCAACTTATCGAACACTTTTTTTAATCTTGATCAGTATATTCGTCACTTCTCATAATTTTTACAATTGAAATACATCTACCTCTCTGCAAATTTTTCCGATAAAAAAAATTGAAAATAATATTGACATAGAAACTATTAATTCGATAATTTATACTAAAAGATATTCTGTAAATCGGACAAAATGGGCGCTTTTATTGTTCAAACTTAACCTTTGCCTTTCTCTTTACATTCTCCTTTCTGTATTTAATAATATCAAATGCTTCTGATCGTCGATAGGGTAAAAAAGGGTATTATGGTCGTAGGAAAAAGATGACTGTAATTTTTTAAATAATCGCTAAATATTTCTTTTTATTAGCAGTCAGTTTAGTTAAAAAGAACACATTTAATCTCAAAACTGACATAACCTACGTTGATTGCATTGGTTAGTATTATTTAAAAAAAAGTGAGCCATCTTGCCAAAATGTGTAGGAAAGACGACTATAGTATTTATTAAAAAATAGTAAAAACTGAAATAAAAATTATAGGTCACATTACAATTTACTTTTGTTATGTTATTCTAATTTGATTTATGATAGCTTAACTGTAATTTATTCGACGTTTTAGCAATTTGTAGTGGATTCATGAAAAATTTTTCAGGCAATCGAAAGTAAAAGCATGATGTAATATTCACAAAATCTTTATTTCAAATAATGTACGCGCAAACTACTGTAAATACCATTTATTTTTGAGAGTGACAAAAGATATTTAACGATTATTTAAAAAATGACAACTATGATCATCTTTTTTTGTATGACCATAATACACTTATTTACTTTAATATTATAAATTTTCTATAAAGTATTTTTTTTTATTTCTAATGTCGACAGCATTACATATTTTATGCAATAAAATGATGCAAATTTTATTCAATAAAATAATGCAAATGACAAAATGACATTTAAAAAAAGTGTGTTTTTTGCATATGTATTTCTTTTTTATTTATTACTTAATATTGTGACTTGCAGATTGATCCGAATATTTACATTCAATATCGATTGTAGATAAATATGCGTAAATGAAAATGATCTAATATGGAAATTCATCGAAATTGTAAAATAGTAATTGTATGTGTGTTTATATGTGTATCAATGATATTCATACGACGACATAACTGATAATGTTTGCTACTCCAATCATGTGGACTTTGAACATGCCTGAACTTTAGCCGGATAATCTATTACAGGCTGATTACAGCAACCAATAGCACACAATCGATTTCGCATGTCGTGCGAGTGCAGTCTACGCTCACGTGAGACAAGTTTAAAAGTCAAATCCATTCTTAAACATTATGACGTATCTATTAAAAATTGCTTACTTTTTTGTAATAATAAAATAAAAAAAATAAAGAAAAAACATTGGATAAATGGAAGTTGTGGTTTGTATATACATACAGAGTCATACATACAGAAATAAAACTAGACAAATTTATATATTTATTTCTTTTTAAATTTTATAAGTTCCGTTGTGTGTCTGCACGCATGCGCGTGAAACATTATGTTATTAAAATATAAGAAAATTTAAATCTAAAAAATTATGTAAAAAAAATTGTAAAAATAAATAGTAAATAACAAATAAAAAATAAATTATATATATATATAATTATTTTTAAAAAATGAATATAAACATGACACTATAGTCTTTAGAAATTATTAATCTTATAAAAACTTTTTTTGTGTGCTATTTTTATTGTTTTATATTTATATTTATTGTTTTATATTTTTCCAAATTATTTCTTCCTTATGTTGCATATTCGTAATTTAAAAAAAAAGATTGTATATTATTGTATTGTATTACTGAATATTCCATTTAAATGTAGTGAAAGTGTATAAACAAGATAATTCTAATTTTTCGATTTAAAATGATATAAATAAGAATTATGCAATATTGCACGACTTATGCGATAAAAAGTTCAGTGTCAAGATGCGAAGTCCTATTTGAATTTTTTTTAGACGCACTTCCGCAACAGTATTTTAATCTTATCTGTGAAAATCACGCCACCATTAATCATATTAAATTTTTTTATGCTAATTAATCCTTAAATTATCTAAAAAGTTTGCTTTCATACATTTTTTCATATATTATAATATACTTCGCAAATCTCTATTTAAATATATATTCTCTTAATAATATAAATATTTTTTACCAATATAACTATTTAATCTTAAATTTAAGATGTTGTATATAATATTTAAAAAACATGCAAATGTTTAAAATTGTTATAAGTTTGCTGGCTGTAAGTCAAAATAGTGACAAATCCTTGAAATTTTGTAAATAAATACTTATTATCATAATAAATTTATCTATTAAAAAGATTTACAAGCTGTTTCAAAACAATTTATTACAATTTAAAATTAACATGTGTCATTATAGCATTTTTTAGACACATTTTCGCAAAACAGTACTTTATACCTTATCTGCGAAAATCACGTCACCATTAATAATGTTAAATTTTTTCATGCTAATTAGTCCTTAAATTATCTAAAAAGTTTGTTTTCATATATTTGCCTCCACAAATCTCTATTTAAATGTATGTTATACTAATATTAAATATTTTTTATCAATTGTTTAAGGTTGTTAAAAGTCTGCAGGCTATAAGTCAAAACAGTGATAGAATTTTGAAGCTTTGTAAATAAGTTATTATAATAAATTCACCTTTCAAAAAGATTTGCAAACTCCTTCAAAAGTTATTACAATTTAAAATTAACATGTGTTCTTATGAAGTTTTATGGAACAGTTTTACTTGTCATATTTAATTGAAAAAAAAAACAAAAGAAAAAAATAGTGCCAGGCTTTAAAAATTTATAGTGTAATAAGTGATTATATTACAAACATGTATCATAAATAATAAATAGTACTTAGAGGATGATAAAAAAGATATTATTAATAAACTAAAGCAATGATGCAAGTTTGAGCGTAGAAATGCGGAAACAATATTCTAATTAGTTTAATATATTTATTTATATTATATTTATATTTTACACATTAATTTTATTTATTTCAGATTTTTAAATATTAAAATTGTTGAATTTTTATTTTCTTAGGTTCGTACATTTTACAGTTTTAGTAAATAAATAATTACTGTTATTTTTCAATAATGTTAATTTTTAACATTATTGAAAAAAATAAAAACAACTTTGAATGCAAAATTAATCTCTAATAAAAAAATTTGTGAATAGTACTGACTACGGTGTTACACAAATGTGGACCTACTTCGTAGACTTCCACGTTTCCCGGATCTTAATTCGATAGACTTTTACTTGTGAGAACATTTAAAATCGTACATACATACTACAAAAGTGCGTGATATTCGGGATCTTCGTGACCGTATTGCGAGACAATCCGTCATATGTCAGGCCTATTGAACGTGTCCGTGAATCGATGCGTCGACGTGTTCTTGCTTGTATTCGGGCGAATGGTGGACATTTTCAATATTTGTTATAACCATTTCATACTCAAGATCACATTAACAATAAACGTAAGTAGACCTATTGATTAAACGATTGTCGTCCAATGATTAATCCTAAATTGTTTCTTGTGTAACACAAACAACAGTATTTTCAACATAGCTCCTAAAAAAGACGTTTCCGCACCTGTTCATATAACACGTTTTTATCCTTTAGATGTGAGGAATATCTTCCTAAATTTTAGCCATACCTTTTCAGAACATTCTGTGCACACACACACACGCACGCGCGCGTGCGTGTGCGTGTGCGTGTGTGAGTACGTGTGCGTGTGCGAGTACGTGTGCGCGTGCGCGCGCGCGTGTGTGTGTATAATATATTAAAAGAAGAATACAAAAACTATAATAATTTTGCTACTATTAAATGTAGTATAACAAATTTTTTTGCGTGTACTTTTTTGTGCTATGTCATTCTGCTTCAGTTCGAAAAAGAAACAATTAATTATTTAAAAATTACTAAAAAATTACTGAAAAAATTTATTAAAAAGTTATAAAAGGAAGAAAAAGAGAATTTCAACAGAACGTAAATCCTAGCAGATTTGTCAGCTCGTGTGTCCTAAGTCACATATTTATTTTGAATAAAACGCTAATACATTTTTCTAAGTACACAATAATAAGTCTAAATAAAGTTTCAGTTTAAATAAGTTTTTGAGATTTTCTCTTGAAATTATATATTTTATGTTGCAAACAAAGTCAATATTAATAAAGACGCTCATCTGAAAGATACAAAGATTTTTTCGATTTTGTTTTTTTTCAATTATTAATTATCGATTATCACTTATATATAAATTAAATTACTTTATCACTTATAAATAGTATGCAAAAACACCCAATGTTAAATTCCCAGTGAGAAATGATTCGTTGATCGACGTCAAAAACGTCATTAGATCAATGCCGTATTGGGTAAGTAATTCCGTCTCTTTTGTCTTAATATAATGCTTAATAATTACAGTAATTGAGCATATTTCATTTACAAGTAAATCGTGATTCATATACATAT
This sequence comes from Crematogaster levior, assembly GCA_901521435.1. NCBI lineage: Eukaryota > Metazoa > Arthropoda > Insecta > Hymenoptera > Formicidae > Crematogaster > Crematogaster levior. The sequence goes on along the minus strand of CABEGB010000569.1, from coordinate 471,414 downwards.
AACGCACCTTCGGACCTTGTTTGAGAGCGCACGTAGACTTGCATGAGAATATCACGTGCTGCTCTTCTCGTTGATTTGCTGTACAAACACGCGATGGTGCTACCAACGCCGGTAATCTTCTCTTTCTTTCTCACTCGTTCTCTCTCTCTCTCTCTCTTTCTGTTTCTCTCCCTCTCTTCAACCATCCCCAATAATATTTAACTCTCACGTATGATGCCGGTCTTCCAGTTTGTTTGCCGACGTCGATCGTCGTTCATCTGGTGTAAAACCTGCCAACAAAGTCTTTACTGAAAAGTTGCACGAGAAAATCACTTTCTCTTTCTGTCTGTCTTCCACACGTCATCCAGGCGAGAGAAATAATCCACTACCAGAACAAAATCAATCGCAAAAATTTACGAAAAGGTAGATATAATTTTTTATTCACGAGTCTGCTAAATCTTAGTGACAATCGCTGCCAGCTTTCGACCTCCTAATTTGACAGCAACCGTATTTTCGTTTTTAACAAATTATTGAAGCACAGACTTAATATAAAATAACTAATAAAATTTAATAAAATTTAATAGCAAAAATTAAAGCAAATTTCTTTTTCAGTTTAATATTCGCGCGCCCAATGAAATAAATATAGATAAAAAATATTCATGCCTCGTGTATGTTACGTATTTGCATTTTTATGAATTTTATCTTTATGTCACCTATAAATATTTATTATTTTACATACATCGTACGAGTAAATATATTTACAGCTAAGTATAAGAAACCATGTAAAACTAAAAAATTGAAATGGATGGTTGAAAGATATATTATCTCTAAAAATGTCTCTTACTAATTATTAACTACATAATTACAATAATGATAATTATTTCATTGAAATTTCGGCCAAAAGGAAAATCCGAAACTCAAAATATTTAAATCATTTGAATACAAATTTCTTAAATTTTTCAAATCTGTTATCAATAGTATCTTCTTTTCTACGAAATTTTTATTTGTTTTAAATGCAAGGTTACATGTATAAATAATTCTTCTAGTTCTTCATTAATTAATCTTTCACAGTATTTTCCATATTTGTAATAAAATTATTTTCCCGCAAAAAATTTAAGGTATATACTTGAGATTACATACATTTACTTCTATTTATTGCGATTTGGCCACTACGTTAGAACTAACAATTAAATTTCCAAGAAAAAAAAAGTTTCCAAAAAACAAATTTTGAACAAAATGTATTTTTCTCTTGTCAAAAAATATGGCTTCTTCAAAAACGGAATGTAGGGAATAATACAAACTGTAATACATACTCATTATTTCCATGTAAGAAAAAAAAGTCAAATATAGCATTGCCTACAGGGACAAAAGACACATCAAACAGCCACGTGACGCGTTTATCGAGAGAATCTCATAGTTTTAAATGCAAAAGGTTACTCTTTTTCCTACACATTATTAGCCATGATTGTGGTTGAATAATTCCTTTGTTGTTAAGTATATTCTTTGAGAGAAAAAGAAAAAAAGAGTGTGTATATATATCCATATATATATATATATATATATATATATCTTGGAACTACGTATACTTACAATTTTTTGACTAAAAAGCTAGAAAACCATAATTGTTGAAAGAAGCGATGATCATGGCAAAAAAATTGAATGTATTATCCAGAAAATATTATCCCACTGACACGAAATATCTCATCATATTTCCGAACCGTCTCTCTTCAACATAAGTATCGATTTTTTAAAATCGATACTTGGAAATAATAATTGTAACTATTGTATTTGTCATTGTCTTATACGAGGGAAATATCATTTTTTATGCAACAAGCATTACTCAATTTTTGCCTCAAACACATTTCTCTTTAGAACGCTCCTAATAATATTGGTCGTTAAATTATCAGTGTTGTTATTGCTATGAGTAGTCATTAACGACAGTTTGCAAAGCATATTAATATTTTATATAATGTGATAAAAAATCTAAACGAGCTCAGTTTTTTATTATTATATAACATATTTATTATGATTATTTTTTAGTTTTATTATTATATAACATATTAAGATAGAAGGAAATTTATGGATAACTTAAATTAATTTAATTATTTTCAAGGAATCGATTTAAACTTTCTGCCAAGATACATATGTGTATCGTTATTGAAGGTTTGCTGACGATACGTGAGCCATCAGTTGAGCCATCATGAGTTCACATTTTTATATGAATCCAGAACGTTATAAATGAAATCTTTTAAAAAATATATTAATATTTAATAACTTTTATTTTTATTAAATAAAAAATTTTATTTAATAAAAAATTCTTATAACTCTTATTTTTAATTATCAAGTGAAATAATCATTAAATTAATTATTTATTAAATTAAATTATTATAATTAATATTACAAGTATTATATCAAGTTAGAGAAGTTATTTTATCATTTTACTCTGTTGCAGAGTATATTATCTCTCTCTAATTTGTTTACATAAATTATTTTGTAAAAATTGCTCAATTACTACGAGTTCAATCTTTGCTTGACAACGGCTAAAATTTTGTTATGAAATGCTCCGTCGCGAAGAATAGCTTAGCTATATTTGCGAAATAATTCTATCAGGTTCTCTTTGATGCAAATAAAGCGTTTCCTGTTGCACGCTCCATGTAGAATGATCAGGTTGGGGAGTTAATTGTCTGGATAATCTGAACACTATCGCCGATATTATATCAATATTATTTTCCACCGATATTAAATCAATACTATACATAAAGGATAAAAGAAATGGAAATGTAGACTTCATTTTTCAATATATACAAAATTTGATGACACAGTTTCATAATAACATTAATTATTTTTTACGTACCTATACACACACGCGCGTGCGCGCGCGCGCACACACACACACACAATACACACACACACACAATTTTCCTCTTTTATTAACTTAATTTTACACAAATTTTATTTAGTTTATTCTTATTTTTTTATCACGCAGAATAATATTTCACAGATGCATAAGATAAATAAAATAAATGAAATAAAATAAAAATAAATAAAATAAAATAAAAATGAAATAAAATAAAAATAAAATAAAATAAATAAAATAAATAAAATAAATAAAATAAATAAAAATAAAAAAATAAATAATAGTTATACTAAGAGATCATTAAATTTTATAAGAAGAATAGATAATATTAAGAATTTTAAAATTGCTTGATTGCAGTCACATTAAGACCTTTTTTCATACCATACCTTTTTTCACCTTTTTAATCCGTGTAATTCCTTTTGTAATCTAAAAAAATTGTTTAATGTTAATTCTTTAAATTTTCAATTACAAATTACTCATCATGAAAATAATTAAAAATGCAATTGAGTTTCTGAAATTTTTTTATTTATCAAAATTGCAAAAATTTTATCCTGTTTTCAAATATTTTATATCTTTTCTAAAACTAAATATATTCGTAATGTTTTCGACGAAAGCGTACATTTCAAGGTGACATTCTTTGGAAAATGTTAAGAGATTCAGATTCACACACAAGATTACAGATTGTGTGTGTATCATAATAATTATTCCTTTAGCTTACTCGTATGCAAACGAAGATTGATTAATTTGATAACAAATACTTTGACTGATTTAAATGATTAACAATAAAATCTTTTTATTAAATTTAATCCGTATTTAATCCGTAATCTTATACACTAACTTGGTAACAAAAAGAGAAAATATATAAATATAATAGATAGATGATAAACTTACTGTTATATTACTACTATATTATTACTACATTAATACTATATTAATGAATTTTTAATCAAAGACACACTGGAAGAAGTTAGAATTGTCAGACAACAAGTTAAAAACCTAAATTTATAATTATTGTATGTCAATTTTAAATATAATAATTAATTTTTTATATATCATATTATTTTTTGGGCATTTGTGTGTGTGTGTGTGTGTGTGTGTGTGTGTGTGTGCTTAGTTCTTTACACATTTATAAAAATAACGATTCAGAAGAATATTAAATACTATGTAATTTATTAGCATTATCTAAGCGACTATAATATCTAAATTTCTTAACAATTCTTCTTATCTTTATTTCAAAAAATTTCTCTAATAACAGTATATAATATAATAAGTCGGGTTCAAAACAATTAATATATAAATTTATTGGTACTTGTAACCTTTGCTTACAATGTTCATATAATTCAGAAAAATAACGATAATCTCATATTGTAAAATAATTTTTGTTTCTCTTAAATAAATTAAAATTAATTCTCTTTAATTAGATTAATTAGATTTAAAAAGAACTCAAATTTAGATTATAGCTTTTTTACAATAGATTTATATGAAAAACCGCTAGTAATTTTTTTATCTAGTTGAAAATTAGGATTTATATGAATTAGAAGTTATCAATTTTGGGTACAATAAGTATTTGCTCATTATTATATTAATTGAGGAAATAAAAAATTAATTTTGTTTGAGTTTTTCCATTTCATATTTAAAGTTTATAATAGGAGAAACTAAGAAAAAATATTTCAAGAAGATATATATCGAAATACATATCGGATATATATGTCGGAATTAAAATGTACACAATATAAAAAAATAAGAAAAAAGTACTCTTGACAATGAAATAAACATTGAATTAAAGCTAATGAAGAACGGTGTTGCGATTCTTATTACAATAGTCAATTTAATGAAGATTATAAATAATTTCTGTACGTTTCGGCTCAATTCGAGTCTTCATCAATGTTATAATAAACTTTCTCACATATCTCATCAGATTTCAGGTGAGTGCTTTACAACAATTAGCAATTTCAAAGTCAAAGACCAAATGTAAAATATAACGAAAATGTAAAAACTGAGAAAATAAATTTATTCAAATATATTCAATTTAAATTATTAATAGCATTCACCTAAAGCCTGAAACGTGTAAGGAAATCTATTAGATTATCGCCTCGAAAATAGCTCGAACTGAACCGAAACATGCAGAATTATGTAAATATAAAAACTCATTAAATATTTTCATATGTATCCATATTCACCACACGGTCAGAGCATTGATGCGTGTCGACTTGGTTTGTCAGATTCAATGCAGTGAATCACCGATTTTTTATTCATTATCACCAAAAATTGAAATCAATGTTGATTTTAAAAAGTTGATGATTCACTGCGTTGAATCTGACAAACCAAGTCGGCACGCAGCTCATCGGTGCTCTGACCGTGTGGCGAATCTGAATACACTTCTCATGATTATGTATCTCATAGTAATATCTCAAGAAGATTTTAATATTTGCGTAAAGTTATCACATGGCTAGTTTGCAGTCAATTAATGTCTTTTCATTGGATCGTTAACTACTGGTGAAAAATGAAGAATTATTCTCATAGTTTATATAAGCAAAGTTATATAAGTAAAAGATCTCACACGTGATAAGGACCTAAATCTAAGGTCGAAACGTGGTGTGAATTAACAATAAATTTGACAGATGGGTAATTTCTTCTTTTCAGAATTAATAAACTATCCAATAAAAAGGCATTAATATATATACATATATATATATATATATATAATATATAATTGAAAATGAAAGTAAACTATATGAAAAATTAAGTAAAAGTAAATTATTGACAACAATCCATTCGATTATATTTAATTATATATATATATGGTATAGCATATAACCATATATATATGTATATATATAATAAAAATAAACGTATAAAAATATATAAACCATATGTATGTATATATATATATATATATATATAATTAAATATAATTGAATGGTGTTTAATATGTCAATAATTTGGGCTTTACTTCATTTTTTTGTGTGTCACAATGTAAGTGCGTGATCAGTTGGCATGACCAGATCGCGCTTTACGTGATATAATGTGCACGTAGGAAGTGGCAAAACAAGCTGGGCAGCTGTTACACACGTGATCCGTTCATGCGTATACAATTCACACACGCGATGTCAGTCCACCGATCGACTTATCGAATGTTAGATATTGCAAAAAAATCTTATTATCACAAGGTCTTTGCGATAGAATGATGCTTATAAATCTAAAAGTTTAAATTAAAAAATTTAATTCATATTTAGAAACTAGATTCAATGTAGAGCTTCAATGCGTAAGTATGTGTGAATCGGCGATGTGTACCAGAATAAGAACACGCAGTCATACGAGCTGCGATCAACCAATGCGATCACATCACCGGTACGACGTGTACGCAACTTGCATCCACGTGGCCGCGCGGGAACGTAGTCTATGTTACGCAAAGCGTTTTTCAGCGTTACCGTTAAATAATTCATATACCTAGAAAAGGACGCAAATATTTTTTAATAATTAATTTTCTAATATTGCCATAAAGAAAAAAATAATAAAGAAAAAGACAATAAAACAAAAGCGGTTTAATCTAATAAAAAACAAAGCAATTTGATGCATTATACACATGTATAACAATTAGTTTTCTTGCTATAAACAGTTCTTATTAGCACTCTTTTTATTATTAATTATAATAATAAACAGACATTCTATAAAGTATCCTATAAATTACATAAAGCGTCATGTATATGACATAGTATGTGTGATTCATGCTACATAGTGATTACGATGCATGAGGTGCAAGGGTCAACAATGGGCATTATTCTTATGAACCCGAGTTCATGTTATAGAACAGACAAAAGGGGTAAAAACCAAGCACATTTGAAAATACCTAACAAAAATTTTGATTACGTCTTATTAACTCTCGACTAACAAATATTAATGACACTCGTGATATCACGTGTTTATGATCGCATTTATGATCAAATTTATGATCATTATAATCCATGACTTATTTACATGTTTGTGTAAATTAATAATTAATTATCTACTAATTATCTAATAAATAGTTTGTTCAATTATTCATTATTCCAAATATGTAAGAATAATAACAAGAAAATATCTGTTTAAATTATTATTATAATCGGGAGACGTTTGTCTTTAAAAAACGCAACTTACAAACGTTAGTAGTTCAGTATTGTTAATGGATGTGCGGTCGATACTTATAGAATGCGATGTGCCTGGTTTGCTTCCGTCCATCACCATTCGTCGGTCTCAGGTGGCGAGAGTTGTATGATGCGATTCCATTGGTTCAGACGGTCTCAGCTGAGGTCTGGTACGAGCAGACAGTCGAGTCATACCATATCAGACGCACATACACACACACACACACACACACACACACACACACACACACACACACACACACACAAACACACACACATACACACAGCCCGATTATTCTCCCCAATTCTTCCCATAATAACCGGTACAACGTGACCTTTAACGGACTGTTAAAAAGAGATTGAGGGGAGTGGAGAAGCAAAAAAACTTAATGATTTCGGGAGATTTTGAAATGAACGGATAATTCCAAGCTAGATCTTTTACATATCATCCGTCTCTCGAGGTTTTTTTACAATTTTTTTTTACAAAAATTGTTAAGTCTAAAGTATTTTAATTTGAAATATTACTTTTAAAAAGATATTATTATATAACTTAGATTATTTTGTGTGTGTGTGTGTAAAATATAACTCAAAAAATAAGAAGATAACTTTAGAAAAAAATTGATTCTAAATTTGTCATGGAACTTACAGTAAAGAAATCTAATTTTATATATAACCCTTATTATTACTACATATATGTATGTAACCCTTACCCTCATAGTTATTTTGTGTCCGATCGATTTCTATCCATGAAAGTTTCTCGAAACTTTGAAAGTTTCCCTATTCCTTATCTCTTCTTTAAAAAAATTTGTGATGTTCGAAGCCTTTATATGGCTGGACCGAAACTACTAATTTTCTTTTAAATAACACCGAGTTTATTTTTGTATCGGACATGAATGACCCATAATTTTAGAAGATAAATTTTTTTTGTACAGTAATAATTTTGAAAAAATTGTAAATATTCTATTTTTGTTCTAAATTAATATCTGAATGCTTTTAAAAATTATTTTTCTCGAAAGAAATCAATTATTTAAAAAAAAATGAATATATTTGCTTAACCTAGACTGTAAAACGTGATGTTTTATTTTTTTCATTACAAATGTTGTTCTTAAATGCATTAATTTTAAATAAACAATGCGTATTTTTCTTACGATAATCGATTTTTCCTATTTATCCTTTATTGAAAATTATTTATTTTTATTTACGCCCAAATAATTATACTTTTCGAAGAATGGAGTTTCTGTTTCAAAGCTTATACTTGAATTACAAAGTCTCTAAAGTCATTTTTCTATATATGTATATTTATTATAAAAAGTTACAATTTTTTAATCTTGGGTAATTAAATTATACATTTTATTTTTTTTTAAATAAAGTACAGATAATTTATCTAGTAATTTGAAAGTATGTTTATGAATTTTTAGAAATTTTTTGAACCATTAAATAGAAAAAGTGATCGGACTCGAAATACTTATAGTTGTAGGGATAGGGTACTATTTTTTTTGTTCTACTGATATATGGTACATATAATATAATATGGATAATGAATATGGCACATCCAAATCGTTTAAATAATTGTTTAAATAATGATAAAGATAAAACACAAAATCAGCTTCCGAAATTTTATGTTTAGTACCTGTACTTTCTTCCATCTAATAACTCCAGAGATATCATTAATGATTTCCGACAGAATTAATTCAATTAATCGATATATTGTATTTGTTTGCTGTCGTCACACATTCGAGCAATAAAAATGTTACATGCTTATAAATAATTCAATGATAGCAAAAAAAATTAATTTGTTTGCTGCGATAATTTCATTGTGTTAGCTTGATATGTTACGTGAAGAACTCAGCTTCAAAGTCTTTGCAACCTTGGCAATGAATCGAGTTCTTGAGGCCGTGTCCTCAACTTTATTTATAGTTTTATTTCAAATACCGCAGTTGCTACATAATTAAGATCTTCTTTTAATAGCTTCTAAATGTACAATGTGATGAGAAAGTTACACTAAATGAGTTATATAAGTGAATTTCTTTTAGTACACCATGCAACTCATTTACCGCATTTCCATTTTATCTTATCTTTGAAAAAAAGCGAACATGTAATTGTAACCTATTAACATGTTCTACAGGGGTTATTATTAGTTTATATTGGAGTTAATTAATATAAATAATGAATTTCTTTCTCTAATTATGAAATGCAAAATCTCTATTTGCCTCTTGTTTTTCTCGTCTTTTTTTGAAAATTAAACAATTAAATAATCGCATACATAATCGCGTAATCAAAACAGCGCTTTGTATTTATATAAATTTTTTAACACGTTGCTTTGTCGCTTACATATAATATTATTTAATTCGGGTCTTCGATATAGATTCAATTTTATCCCAATGACCGGATTATTCGAGAATCAGCTGATCGCTCATCAGACGTCCCCGCGCAGGCGGCTGTCGACGAAAATATCGTATGTTGGCCGCGCAAGCCTGCGCCTGGAGGACATCCGTCGAGGATCCGCCGGCAATCGATAGACGGTTCTCGACCGTGCATTGCCGAGACCATCTCGATATTGCTCTATTCCGATATTCACGATCGTAAAGCATAAGTGGAGCCTCGAGTTCGAGCGCGAATACTCTCGTTTGATGCAATTAAGGACGGTCAGGATTGCAACGAGTATATATGTATGTATAAGCTCCGTACGTTTGCACGTCAGTTTCGATAAACCAGCCAATGATTCGGAGGCTGTTACTGTCTTTATGTTTAAATCGGATGAAAATCGAGCTGTAGTTGATATCAATCAAAACAATCGTTAAAAAGAAAAGAGAGAAGATTTCGAAATTTCTCAAATTTTTACGTGTGAGATGATCTAACTAAATAAAAGCTTATTTTCCATAAGGTGAGAAGTCGTACTCGATTATCATGAGCGATTAGAACAGCAAATGTGTTGTATAAATATATGCAATTTTATTCACATCGATAAATCTAAACAGGTACCCTATCCATGTTTCGCGTAATGTGAGTTTCTAACTGGGATAACCGGGATATCAGCTGGTAGCTTCATCGCGACGACGCAGTGAAAGTTTTACAGGTGTCATTCCCCGGAATCACTGTCGTCAGGCACTAGTTATCAATTAACGGCGCACGAGCCAGTTTATATTTAAACGACGTAATCACAATTGTTTCACATTTTCGGGTCATTTACTCTGAACTCTCTAATGTAATCGTTTCGCGAGCGTGTAATTGTGAATTGTGATAATTATAAATTTAAATGAGCATTCCTCATAATTAAAATAAGAGTAAATAGAAAAAAGAGAAAGAAGAGAGGAATAAAAAAGAAATATACTTTACATTTATCCTACATATATATAATAAATTTGCATTTATTGCTACTGATTTTATTTTTATCGCTCTTGTGTCACACACTATTGCCATTCGTTCGCAATTTTTTATTCTAATAAAAAATCAATAAATACGGTGCTATTGCACGTGTCATCAAATAAGACGTATATAATTATCGCCGCTACGGCCTCGACAAAAGAGTTCTATTCTCGACATCGATGAGGTATAATTTTAAATTGACTTCAACAAAATTAATCACTTCAATTCTACAAATGTAATATAAAACATAATATATAATATAATATAAGGTATTTATTAATACCTTATTTTAATATATATATAATCTTATAATCTTTTAAAACTTGGAAATTGTAATTAGATTGTAATTAGATTAATCGCACAGATTTTAATATTTATTATTTACTTATATTTTAATGTAATAATTTAATAATTTAATTCAATATTAATGATTGCACTCAGGAACAACAATAAATAATTCAAGAGATAAATAAGATTTTAAATATGGATGATTAATAAATAACACTAATGAAGTCGAAAATAAAAATTTAACATAATTATTTGTTGTGATTACAGTGCAATATTTATTATTTATTAAAATTTTTTATAAAAAATAATTAATAAGAATTTTTTATATGATTATTAACAGAATTTATGCAAGGATGGCGCCGAATATAACAAGCACACCGACAGGAGTGCTACTTGAAGATGACACTCTTGTTGAAACGCAACTAATCGAGGAGCCCAAGGAGAAATCTAAATATGTTAGGAGCATTGTTTGGAGGAATGTAGCAATTTTTGCCTACCTACATCTTGGCGCTCTTTATGGAATTTATCTCTCGTTTACATCCGCTAAATTGGCGACTGTCATTTTCGGTGAGTGATTAGATTTTAGTGAGACTGATCAGAAAGAAAACTCCGTACACACCAAATTTAATACAACAGATTGTGTATTGTATGGAATTGTGTGTTATGGTATTTTGATAATATCTCGAGCTCTTAATTTTAGTCATACTAATTGCGTCATACCCTTCTTTCTCTCTCACTCTCATTCTCACTTACTCACTCACCTCTTTCTCTCTCCATCTCTCCGTTTTCACTCATTTCTCTTCTTTTCCTTCCATTTTTTTCTATATGATAAAATAATATTTTCGTTCAAGAAATTAAATTACATGAAATTATTGGTCGATTGATCATTAATTATATTAGTTACAATAACAGCTGATTTGACCTACTCGTTGTAGATTTTATTTAATTTTGTACTTACCTATGTGCAAAACTCTTTAGCGTGAACAATTAGCGAGATGTTAATTAAATCAATTAAAATATTCAACATATTTATGATTCTTTCGAACAACTAACACACTGTTGATGCGATACTTCTTTTATAATTTTATTTAGGCTAATTGGTTAACATTATTATAGAAATTACGCGCTGTAATAGAATTTTAACGCTGTTGTTGCTATATAAACATGTTACGACATTCGTATTACGAATAAATTTTCTGTTTCTTATTATCGATCATATCTCTCGTAATGTAATTTACCACAAAATAGTTATTCCATGAAGATTGATAATCATTGGAGCAAACGGCAAGACCTTTGTGTGTAACATCATGATTTTCTGGATTGCAGCAATTTTCTTGTATCAATTCAGCGGCTTTGGAATCACAGCTGGGGCTCATCGACTTTGGGCACACCGATCTTACAAAGCCAAGTGGCCTCTTCAGTTGTTACTCGTGATTATGAACACTATGGCGTTCCAGGTAGGTGAATTTCTCGAAAACTTAACAAATAAAAATATTTGTTATTTTATATTTACTAAACATGAAACATCGAATAATTTATAATTAGTTTTTTCGCGACAAATTTCAACGCTAGGATTATGACATCAAAAAATTGGTTAGGCATTAATGATAATCGGTTAAATAGGAAATAGTATTGACTTGTTTCTACGGCTAGTGAGACACAAAGAATTTATGTCGATATACGGTCCTTCTTCTTTTTTTTCTATTATCTATTTAATGTTACTTAATCCTTCTAATGGGGGTTTCGTTCGATACGACCATATCAATATGATTATGCTGAGCAAAAACATATTGCGTGTAAGAAAAATGCATGTTGTTAGATGTTAGCTAAACAAATGAGCTGTTGTTAGGAAAAAAGGATATCCTTCTTCTTGAGAATGTTGATGAACGTATTGTTCGTGACGGAAGTTATATGAACGTATACATTCCGAAAATTTTTATATTTACTGTGATATAAATATTCAAAAAATATATATAACAAGGAAATAATACGTAATGCAATTATGTAACGAAAATATATCAAGATCATAGACAAAGCGTTCTATATCAGCATCAATCAAGATATAATTTTGCCGGATTATCTAGGATGCCGCAATTGATTGGGCTAGAGACCACAGGCTTCATCACAAATACAGCGAGACCGACGCCGATCCACATAACGCTACGAGAGGTTTCTTTTTTTCACACGTGGGCTGGCTACTCTGCAAAAAACACCCGGAAATCAAGGAAAAGGGCAAGGGTATCGACTTAAGTGATCTTAAAAGTGATCCTATATTGGCATTCCAAAAAAAGTATGTGTGTTGATATTAATCGAAGTAATGTTTTATTAACGAACAAGTATTTATAATGAATTATTGTTTGTTTCAGATACTACTTGATATTTATGCCATTGATATGCTTTGTTTTGCCAACCGTTATTCCAGTCGTGTGTTGGAACGAAACGTGGACGAACGCTTACTTTATTCCCACCGTTCTCCGTTATATTTTCACGTTGAACATGACATGGCTGGTGAATTCCGCGGCTCATCTCTTTGGCAACAAACCCTACGATAAGTAAGTATTAATCAGTTAGTAGTCTTATGAGTATATTTTTTTAATTTTATTGTTTTAATTTTTTTGGAGAACAAAATAATCGAACTTTCCATTCTTTATTTTTCAAATCTTTATTAGATTTTTTGAAAGATTTGTTTTCGGAGCAGCGTAATCAACATTCAATTATAATTGTTTTCTTATCCGGTATAGATATATCAATCCATCGGAAAACCGAGGTGTTGCCTTTTTCGCCCTTGGTGAAGGTTGGCACAATTACCATCACGTCTTTCCGTGGGATTACAAGACAGCCGAGTTCGGCAACTATAGATTAAATCTCACGACAGCCTTCATTGATTTCTTCGCGAAGATTGGCTGGGCCTATGATTTGAAGACCGTGTCCCAAGACATGGTAAAGAAACGAGTGGACAGAACGGGTGACGGCAGCCACGAGGTATGGGGTTGGGGCGATAAAGATCAAACGCAGGAGGAAAGGAACGAAGCGATAGTAATGTACCATCACACGAAGGATCAGTAGGATACCGCGGGACTCTTGATTAAATAAAACTGTTTTCCGCATTTGTTCACGACAATCAAATCGATTTTGGACAAATTTTATGAAAGATACTATTTGAGTTTGTTTTCTAAGATTTCTTTTCTAGACGTCTTGGTTCTCATCGTTGCACGATTATTTGATAGGTTTTATACAGTCTCGAAAGATTCGGCATCAAGCAGAATTTTTATAATGTTGATGGTGTTCTGGATTATAAGCGCCATACTCGCTCAATAAGCGTTTTTATCTCTTTTTGAGATATACAAAATTAGCTTTCTAATTATACTATGTAGGGGAGAGCAGGGTAACAGCGATCATCTAAAAAAATTTATTAATATCTTCATGTTAAATTGGTTTTTTCTCAAATTTATTGTAGAGTAATCCAATATAGAATCTTAGTTTTGAACAATTGACCATTAAACTTTGACGATTAAAACAATTTTCAAATGTATTAAATTTTTATTTTCCAATGTAAGAAAAAAAAGTAGTTTTGATCGATGTAGCTTACCGGTGTGGTGTCAGGGCGATCAGACTGCGGGTTATGGCGATCACGGTGGGGTCATGACAATCAAGTCTATTTTGATATAAAATTGCATATCTTTTAATATAAATGCATCAGTTTCTATTTTCTCATTGATTCATGAAATCATTATTTTAAATGAATAAGTAATGTCACATAAATATTAAATAAATGTTAAATAAATTGTTAAGTAAATCTTATCTTAATATTATTTTAAATTATTAATTAATGTAACATTTCAAACAGCATAAAATCTCCAAGAGACGTCCGGACAATGATGGAAATATACATGGAAATATTTTTAGGACGTAGACATCTTGGATGTTTTTTGAACCTCCTTTGGAGGTCTATGCTGCATGAGATTAATATTAAACCAATGTTGAATAAATATACGTTACATAAATAAACGTTACATAAATATTTTCTTAAAATTATTTTTATTAATCAGTTACTCTTATATGCAGAATAATACATTATTTTAGACTTATATGAATGTAAAACATTAGATAAAAAGTAATATATATTATTATTTAGATATCTCATAATTAAGGTGATCGGTTTGACCCGCTGAGCGCCATGACCCCGTTCTCCTTTAATTATTAAACAATTTGTATCTGTACAATTTTTTAACATGTAATTCCAATGAAAACATATACATATATGTTTGTATAATATTGATTGAATACAATAATCTTACACTTTTATCTTTTAAAGTATTGTGTAAATTTGCAATACTATGGTGAAGGAAAAAGAAATGTAGAAATACACAATACAAAAATTAATAAATATATATAATAATATTTAATTAATACGAATATGTAATAAAAATATAAACTTTTAATATAAATATAAATCATTTTTAAGAATTTATAAGCATTGCTAAATTGTTGCTCAATTTTAATATACATTTACTATATAACCAAATTTCATGTTTATCATATTATAAAAAACAAATTTTGTATATTGTACTTTTCTAAATTGTACTTTTTCGAACAAAATAAATAATTCTTATCTGATAATAATCTTCAAATACTTGTTGTTAAAAATCAAAATTGATTATAAAAGGTACTGTATCATCCAGAACATCAACGAAACATTCTTTAACAAATCTAAAAGTTAAAGTTTTTTGTTTCTTATAACATTAACACTATAAGCACACAAAACATTTAAGTTCTTATTTGAGTTCTAAAAATTATTTACGTTTTTATATACAAGAAAATCACATTTTCATAATTTTTTTCTAATTTGTTCCTATTAGTATTTTTATGTTTATCGTATTATAAATTAGCTTTGTAGATAACTGTAGGATTTGCTATAATTTATTATATGATAAGTAATTTATGTTTCAAATTGGGAAAAAAAACAAAACAAAAAAGTTTGTGTTAATATAGTAATAAGAATTGCATAAACCAAAGTAAATGTAATTACCCAATGTGATGCAGCTGCGATGTGATGGACGTACGAAGTATGAATATATTAATTTATCATTTTGTTTATTTCGGTTATTATAATGTAAGATTCAAGTATATTATTATATGATAGTTTATGATGTAAAACCATAAACGATGAGAGACGGAAGAGAAGTTTTGATTTGTGACGGAATTCTGATGTTAGTCCTCGTTGTAGTTGAGTAAGTGATTATACTTTTTTATGATATAAATATACGTAAAACATTTCTTATATTATGATTTGTTATTTTTTCTTTCCGAAAACACTGAAATCTTCTCGGTAAACTTAAACTTAAAAATAAACTTCTTTATTTTTTTTTGCAACGTGCGATTTTGTAAATGCGTCAAACTAATCGAATACATGTTACATTAATATAAATAATATAATTATAATATTATATAATTCTTACCAAGATTTATTACATTTAACACGTAACAATTGCGCGTATTTGTTTTCAAAACAAATGTGCTAACAAATCAACATTATTACAAATTTCTACTAAATTTTATTATTTTGATCCTTTAATTACGATTTTATTTTATATCGTATTTAAATGAAATTATAATTGCTTGTTCATCCTTATAAAAAATAATTGTTTTTACTGAGAATACAAAATTATTAAAATTATTCTTACTATTAAACAAAAATCACATGGCTGTATCGTATTGTATTACAGTGGGCTGACATTAAATAATAAATTAAATTATAATTAAAAATAAAATATTTAATAAAATATATATTTTTATGTAAAGACATTTTATATCTTGCGTCTCTTTTATTGCGTCTACACCTTTAATACAATATATGTATAATTAATTATTCAGTATTCCAGTTTAGCGAATATCATTTTTTGAAGAACAAATTTATTTGGGTCATGGTCAATCTATATATTATAAAGAAACAATATATATATTGTATTTAATTATATATTTTTAAGTGAATTATGACAGTTATATTAACTAAATGTGGCGGTCGTAGCTCAGAGTAACGTGCGTCGTCTTAACGAGCCGAAGATCCGAGTTCAAATTCGACCAAGATCGTCGGTTTTTATTCGATCGCCACCTCTTGGAAAGACAACAATAAACCACTGAGAATATATTCCTCCCTGATATAAGGCAGCAGTTATATCAGTAATGTGGCAGACCTTTGATGGTAGGTTTGCCTCATATAGTTATCACAGTTCGCTGCGATAATATTGTGGTGTGGAAAGCAACGGGAAACTACCACATTATCTTCCCATGAGAATTAATGAAGTAGTATGTAGTGCTACTTTATTAGTCACCACACGTCGAACACGACGTTAGCTGATGATGATGATTAACTAAATAGAAAAAGTACCAATATACAGCCGGACTGAATCTTTCGTGTTTAATAATATTGAAGTTAAGTTAGAATTAGAAACTTTTAATAATATTTTTCATGTGAATTTATTGTACATTTTTTCGCTTAGCAAGCTATATGTATTACTGTCGGTCTTAAAACACAACTGAAGCTAGAATAGTACAATATAATTAAATTAATATAATTCATATAATTAAATTGATAATCAATTTAATAATACCGCGATAATATAATAATAATCTAATAATATCTTTTTAATAGTATCTTTAAAATCATGACAAAAGATGTTGCGAAAAAAAAATATATATGTATATGTATACAATATACATATATTAGAGGTTACATAGTACGTGCGCGCGTACACATACACGCACACACCCATACGCACGCACACACCCATACACACGCACACACACAATGTAATCTATTGCTTATGCGCGCGTATGTACAAGGAATTTTATTATGTAAATTGAGATTTAAATTGTCCTACATTTAATTACCTTTATTAAATGTTTTTGCACATATTATTGTATAAAATTTCAAAAAATTTCCTTTTTTACTGAAATTTATAAAATATTAATTGCATATAGCAATTTAATTAAAATCATTTACTCTCTAGTAAATTTGCTTTCTTAATGATAATATATCAGTTTCTCCCTATAAGCAACTTCTTCCGCACGCTCTTTTACTTCTGTCAAAGCTTCATTCATCGTCATCTTCGATGTAGCGACTTTATAGAGAGCTTCTCGCACATCATTGCTGGTGGCGGTCTTTAACTCATTAATGAATCCCATTTCGCGCCACATCTTGATGATGAACGTGATAAATCCCTTTTCGTAAGCGCCAAATTCATCATTTCTCCAATCCCATGGAATCATATAATGATAATTAAGCCAATACGATTTTGACAAGAAAAAGACAGAATTGTCATCGACTGGGAATCTGAAACATTAATGCCAAATATTAGAAACAAACATAATATAAATATTACTAAAATAATATATATTGTAATTATGAGAAATACACTAGAAATAAGAACATCAATAGAAAAGGGAGAAAAAACGATAGTTATTGAAATATCACTACGAAGATTTTTAAATGCTTAATATTAATAACAATAATGTTATTAATAACGGTAGATTAATATTTTTTTAACGAATTTTATTAATACAAATTTAAGCTCAGAAGTAATTAAAATTATATTAAAAATTTTTATTATTATTTTTGTTAATATTATATAAATTACTAAATCTTTATCAAGAGAAATTATGTATTTATTTTATTTTTATATGCTGTTGGAGTTTACGACAAAATATTCTTAAAATTTTTAAATTTCGTTAAACGTTACTTGTATACCATTCTCAACAGTATTATGATTCTTTGATATCTCAAAAAATCAAAGCTTGTAGAAAAGTGAAAAAGTATAAAAATAGATATTAACTTGTCTCCTTTTTTCAGGCCCCAGACCAATAAGGCACTATTCACTAGAGCAGCAATATGTGTGGTCATCAATAATCGCGCTGCGCCAATAATTAACAACAAATTTGTATTCGATTCATCAAAGTATTTTACAGCTACGTAGATAGGCAACAGGAGTCCGAGCACGATGAAAAATAGCCAGTAGAACCTACGCAATATATTTAATTTAATTAAAGCAATAGAAAAATAAACATTCTCTAAAAAAGAAATATATTTTGACAAATAGATAATATATAATATTATAGAGAATTACAAATAATCCTCCCATTTCTATTTATAAAGAAAAAAGTACATAAAAAATTGTTTTATGATACGTTTGAACTATATACAATACATACTTTCGTTGGGTCCAAACATATCCATCCTCATCCACGTCGCGCATATCAATGTCTCTCGCATATGTCTTCAAGTCAGAGGGTGCTGATAAGAGATTACTAACCACATGGGAGTAAAAGAAACCTTTCTTATGATTGTACGGGTCCCTTTCGGTGCCGTAAAACTTATGATGTATTCGATGCCAAAACACCCAGTTATAAATAGAACCCTAAAGAGAAATAAAAATTTATATATTGTTATTTATAATTTATAATTTATATTTTTTAATTTATATTTTTATCATACTTTTTTATACATACATTTTTTATTTATTAATAAGACTAGATAGATTTTGCTTTTATTATAAAATTCATGTTTCTAGATTTGCATTGACTTTGCGATCATAGCCAATTAACATAATCGTTACTATGTATTGTATAGCGTCATAAAAATTACCACTTTAGAAAAAGGTGAAAAAAAACGCAGCCATCAAAATAGTTATTATAACAAAACAATGTTGTTTTAATATTATAACAATGATGTTTTATTTTTGTTATAAAAGTAATGGTATCAAACACTGCTTCAACTGAGCCTGAGTATATTTATACACATTATAAAATTTAATTTCTTTATCATATTTATCAAACTGACATACTTAACGCGTCTAGATCTTATGGAAACTGAATAATGGAATCATGTGCGCCAAATTTTATAAGTATGATAAAAGAATTAAATTTTATGATATGTATAAACATTCAATTGATACAATGTTTGATATCACTACTTTTATAGCAAAAATAAAAAACCCATTTACAAGTGCGGACACTTGACATTCTTTTTTTTAAATAATTTTATACTGACATTACACATTTTGTAGTATCGAACATCTAATAAGTAATTCACAACAGAGGTGTATTGAGGTGGAGTGTAGGTGGACAGGGGGGAATGGAGGTAAATGGTGATGTTTTTAAATGGGTAAGAATAAGCTATGCTGGGGTAAGAATAGGCTATGTCAAAGTATATTAAGGCCTTTGAAGTAAATGAGAAAAAGGGAGGGTGAAAAGTGGGAGTGAATGACATGAGTGAAGATAAGTAAGAACATAAAGGGTGCTTGGGGGTGTGTATAGGTGTACACGAGTATTGAGATGTCA
The DNA here is from genome assembly GCA_901521435.1 of Crematogaster levior. Classification (NCBI taxonomy): domain Eukaryota; kingdom Metazoa; phylum Arthropoda; class Insecta; order Hymenoptera; family Formicidae; genus Crematogaster; species Crematogaster levior. The sequence continues at coordinate 451,464 of CABEGB010000569.1, read as the reverse complement.
ATTATAATCAGACACGCAATGACGACGATAATATGACGATAATGGCAACATTGTGATGTATTTAATATAAATGATATTTTTTAAATTATCCAATTATTTAAATTTTAATATACATATATTAAAAAATTTCTTTTAATACGTAATACAGAAAAATAAAGACATTTTTCGGACCCTGTATATAGTATATGTATGTGTATGTATTATATGTATTAATATATATTTTTATTATATTTTGTGTGTGTGTGTGTCCCCCAGACACATACATGTTTAAAAGATGTTTTGAAAAACGTTTTTAAGACATAACGTTCTCTGGAATATGATCAAAACAATTGAGCGTATAAAAATTCCATCATTTTAGCCATTTTTTCAGATATAACGATTGTGCTTCCGTTCAACTCGATTTGGATATAAATACACTCTCTTGAGATAAACACGACTTCGATTTTTATGATAGATCAACGTCAGAATGTGAATAATGGCAATAATTGTGTAATCTAGTTTCATTAAAAATATATGTGCTATATCAAATAAAACTATTAGAAATTTTACAATAAATTACAAAAAAGCAAAAATGCAATAAATAAAAATAAAACTTTAATAACCATATAAAAATGTATGTAAAAAATCAATATTAAATATAATATATTGCCATAATTTTTGTACTTAAAAATTTATCTTATACTTTTGATTAATTGGCACAATATTAAGTCATTTGAGTATTTGAACAATATTGAATATGCAATTAATCTTTCACTTACCACTCCTGCCATAGTTTGTGCTAGAACTATAAAAAGCTTGAGTTGCGATGTCGCCACGAACGTTTGATGTGCATATAATCTATGGGCACCTGCTGTCAGTCCTATGAAACTCATTGTAACAAGGAATAAAACTATAAAATTAGCAAAATATTAGATTAATATTAAATATTACCATTTGCGTGCACGTTAAATAAAAAAATAATAGACACAAAAATACAGATTAATACAGAAAACTCCAATTGTGCAAAACACACATTTAAAACTTGTATTGTAATATTTTGCAGAATTACTTGGAGACAATAGTAGTTTTATGTTAACATCCCAAAAGATTTTTATTTCTGCTACTACTACAAAATGAGTTAATCTCTACAGAGAATTAACTATTTTTTTATAAAATTCTATTATAAATTCTATTTTTTAATGTTTCATCTATATTAGATACCCAACGATTACGATACTGCGATACTCACAGTAGAATACTGTCACCCATTTCGCTTTGACGAACAAAATGTATAATCCGGCGAGACCGAAGACGTGGAGATATATGTAAAAGAGAACAGCAGTCCACTTTATGGATCGTTTTTCCATTTCGTTGCTGCTTTTGTTGGTACTGTCGCAGTTATCTTCTCCCTTGATTTCCTTCATGATATTATGACTATTGGACGAAATCTAAAATAATATAAACACTACAAATAACACTTCTGAATCAATTAATTGTTATTTGATAGTGTAGCAAATATAATTGATAATTATAATATTTTGTTGAAGGATGTTACAATAACATAGAAATAGAATAAGATTAATTAATTGGAGAATTGTGACTTTATAAATGTGCAAAATATCTTAAATAATTTTATTCCTAACGCATAAGTAGATTATAATACAGAGATATAAAATACGTAGATATAAAAATTGATACAATGATAGAAACTGTCCAAAGAATATTAATTCGGACTGTTGTTTTATTGGGTAAAAGTAAGAAAAGATTCAATAGATAAATACAAATAAAGAAAAAATGCAAGAAGAATCGACAGATATTTTATTTTCTGACAGATAATATAAATGTCTGATAGAAAAAAGATAGAAAAAAGATAATATAAATGTCTGATAGACAATATAAATCTATTATATTATATATTATCTACTTACTTTTCGAAACAAAGTTGTACTGAAACGCGCTTCTAGGAGGTTGGAAAACAACTACATGCCAAAGGTAATGTTGAAGACATTCTGATTAGCCTTACGACCTCATTCAAAATTTCATTACAGTCAGAAATAAGTTACTTTTGCCTCATCATTTCCTATCAGACTTAATGTGTTTGTTACGTATATGCGTCACAATGAATGCTTAAATAAATTTATTATCATGTTTTGTATCTCATGAATGTAATTTCTTGTTTGTCATCATGAAATTTTCTTCATCTTCATGTTACAACAATTACATATCTACAAAATACAGATTATACGTTATACACGATTACACGTATTTAAAAAAATTATTTACTTTAAAAAATATGATCACTCAATTAATCAGAGCATTTATAATATAAAACAAATTGTAACTTGAAGCTGCGCACTCGTTACACTTGTTACATTCGTATTCTTAGGCTTTTGTTCACTGCAGGTATCTTGACGTCAAAAGAAATGTATCATGAAAATCCTTACATCATTAAAATAAAAATATTTTTCAAAAAATCACCACCGTTTGTAATCGATAGATTTATAAAATATACCGAAAATTCTCCTCTTTTTGTTTGGATAATCAAAGGTTGCGCTCCGTATAGTTCTACAGTTTATGTTATATATAAAGATCATAGATTTTCAGCACTGACAGTAAATAACAAATGTCAAATTGAATAGTGTATGTGTAGACTAGATCGGATCCTTTTCGTACGTTAGTGAAGCGAGTGAACACCGCTATCTTAACATTCCGTTTTATTAATTTGTAACATACTCGGTTTGACACGTTCACACTATTTCTAAGTGTTTTTCCCCCTCAGAAAAAAATTCTCATTTTCTCAGATTTGTAAACAGTTCCAAGGATTTTTAAATAAGAATTATATTATATTTACGAGTTAATATAGTTCCATATCAATTTCTAGAAATTTAAATAAATAGACGGTATTTGGTATTTCAAACACATTCAGAGAGTGTACTATTTCATCATTACAGAAATTTGTTATTGCCAGTGTCAGTTTGTTCTCATCTTGGTTTGATGGACATCACTTCACGGACATTTCCAATCCAAAGAAGGCGCACGGAATAACTCTTTTAACAATATACTATTGTGTTCTCGAATATAAACGAAGAATCCAGTTACACATCCATTTAATTTTACAAGTTGACTTAGTTTTAAGTTATAAGGGTAAATATAAACATCGGTTATGTTCAAGATTATCTAAAATTTATTGTACAATTTTTTTTGCAAATTATCGAATTAAAGTGTTACTGAAGAAGATTTTGTAAGTTGAAACGCATTTAACTTTCTATACGTATGCATTATGTTTAATATATGTTTACATTTTTTATTTATATTTATATTATGTATTATTATTTACTTTTCGCGATCGTTTAAGGCTTGTCTGTATATGATCACTTGTTTGAATTTTTGACGAGCTTAATCTTTTTGTTATTTTCAGTATTTTGTATTTTTTTTTGTAATTTGTAGAATTATGTACACACAAGACTTCCAGGAAGTTACAGTGACACAGGAATATATGTATTAAATATCTACAAGATATTTTACTTAGCAAGCAAATGAAGCCTAAAACAAATAATAATAAAAGAATAAAGCCAATAATTATGTCGCAAATGTACTTTATCCTTTGCTCGTAATTAGTGGACTAAATAAGTTCATATCATCAATCAAATTGCTTTCTACGTTTGCGTCTTTTTCAAGCTTAGTTCACGCATGTGTATACAGATATACAAATTACATAAATTATTGTAACCACATGTTACATTAATGTTAATACAAAAGTCTAATTAAATTAAATTAAGTCCAATTAAATTAATTTGTGTTTTGTTAAGCAAGTTGCATAAAAAATTTCTGTAGATTATTTTATTATATTGTATTTGTAATATTTTACATGGTAAATTAAATTTTTTAAATATACAGTTAAAAAATACTTAACATATTATTCAGGATACATATATAACAATAGAATTCGTCAGTGAACAATAGGAACTGTATTGAAAAGAACATTTTATAAAAAATACTATAAATATTGTCATGTATAATCTGTTTAGCTAATTGGTTAATGTGACGTTTTGACATATTAAAATATAAAATATGAAATTGATTATAACCATAACAATATGAAAAATATACATTATTAAAACATAAAATAATTTTTTATTCTTCTTAAAAAAAGTTATATTAAAAATAAATGATATCAGAATTATGCCCTGATATGTGTTTTAAATTTTAATGGAGTGTTAACTGAAATTTTGTTATTGCACAAATAAACGAAATATATGAAAGATTGTTTATTTATTGACAGAATTAAATTAATAACATGTGGTGATTTTATTTTTATCCGTAATTTTTTTAAATTGTTATAAACAACAAATTTTAAATATTATTTCCTTGCTAAAGAAATTTCCTAGTTTAAAGAAAAATATTTCAAAAATATATACATCTTATCATAGAACATATCAATATATATACATATATATATATATATATATATATATATATGTATATATATATGTATATATATATAAAATGGTCTCTCTCATTGAATTATTATGTTATGTGTATTTTGTCATTTATTTTCAATAAAATAAAAATTTTTATAATGTAGTTATATAACTGTAACAAATAACGATTATATATTATATTAAACATTATAATGTATTAAATTACATTAAAATTATATTATACAGTGGCTTGCGTACCAAACAATGGATCCTCGATTATACAAAATTTATAATTTATTGATTGATTGATGTCTTTGTCATTGTACGTTGCTACGGAAAAATTTATTATTTATTATTATCTCGATTGCAATGAACAATTCTAACAAGTCTTATAAATGAACAATAAACAACCAATGTATATATCTTAACTTTACAATAAATTTTATAAATAATTGTAAATGATCGTAATTAAAAGAATTTATTTATTTAATCGCTGATAATCGAGAGTCAATTATACTTTTATCAACTATTTTGCTATAATATCTATACTATTTTGCTAAAATATCTTTTTAACTCTATCCATTATAATCATTTCCCAATGACATACACATATCAGTAATCAATGAGGAACTCAAAGTTATACAGAATCCCCAAATCCCCATTTAAAACTCTCAAATCTTTGTGAAAGATTTTAAATGGTCCGCACTTGACGTATAAGAGGTGCTTCTCCTCAATGTATTTTTTCGATTGAAAAAATGTAATCTGGATGCCTCGAATTTTTCAGTTTCACAACTCATGATTATTCATCATATCCAATTCCGTCAAATCTTCTTTCGAGATATCAACATCGCCGTAACCCCAGGTGTGACTCCCATCGCCACATCGATGCACCCTGCGACGGATCATACTTGGCGAGGCATATTTCAGGTCGTAGGCCCAACCGATTCGTGCAAAAAGGTCGATGAAAGCGGTGGATAAATTCATTGAGTAGTCACCCAGTTCACTTGTCTTGTAATCCCACGGAAACACGTGATGGTAATTATGATATCCCTCACCAAGTGATGCGATCGACACCGAAACGTTTTCCACCGGCGAGATATTTCTACAAGTAAATCGTCACATTGTGTTTTATGGAGTTTAGATGGAATTTTCGTGTCATATGAAAAATTCGGATTAAACAGATGCATTTTTTTCCATTATCCTATTAGCGGTGGTTTTTGATAGATTCAATACGTACTTATCATAGGGTTTCCGTCCCCATGTGTGTGCCACGCTGTTTACACAGAAGGCTATGTTCAAATTGATGCAGAAGCGAAGATTAAAGTTCACCCAAAACGAGACCCACAGCGACTCCGACCAAAAGTAGCAAGGAATCCCCACTGGTAATGCGATAGTTAAAAGCGCAAATAGAGGTATAATCAACCTACACAGATAGATTAATATAAAATATTATATTAAGAAGAGATCATACACTCTGAATGAAATAAAAATAATGATGTATGTTTGATATATATATATATTTTTTTTTTCTTTTTGCAATATTGAGAGAAAGTAAACATTGTGAACAAATAAATATATATCATAAATCCTTTGCCTTTTTTGCCACATAACTATGGGATCTGCTTCTAGATCGCTCATATCGACCATTTTGCGCTTGGCGACGACGTCAGGATGTGGTGTTATAAAAAGCCATCCAACATGAGCGAAGAAGAAACCTCTCCTCACGTCATGGGGGTCCGCATCGGTTTCGCTATACTTATGATGTACTCTGTGATCCAGTGCCCACGTGTACACATCTTTCTGCACAGGAAGATTTAAAATATTACCAATATTTAAAAAATCCTTAATAAAAATTACTATTATTAACTTGTTTCTTAATATGTACACAGTTGAAAAATTTGTATTAATTTCAACAGATATCACATATTCAGACGGTCCAGAAATTTTTGTTACTTTAACATAATATAGAAATGTTAAATGGTGACACTAATACTATGTTAATACTTTAACACAAAATAAATGCAAACCTCAAAGTAATTTGAAATAAATTTTATATAAGATCAACATATTTATTTTTTTACCAATTTCATGTATTTAACCTTCTTTATGAAATTATCGATGTAGGAAAACTCTACATTATTATAATAGTATTTGTTTCTTTCTAGTTTATAGAAATATAAAAAAAAAATTCTTAATTGATTGTGATATCATCTGAATATGTTTTACAATAATAATAATATAGTCATAATTTAATTGTAATAATAAAGAAAACTTATTGTACAAAGATTATTGTTATTACACAAGGGTTTACACACTTGTCCTGTTATTGTAAAGAGGAACATTAGAAGCAAACGCAGAGGCCATTTCGCTTTGTATGCCTTGTGCGACCATAATCTATGAACGCCAGCCGTAATACCAAAGCCAGATGTATAAATCGTCATAAACACTGTAATCATAAAAAATCTATCTAGCAAAACATCCTCAGAAGTATCCATTCAAATCATTAAAATAGAACATTAGAATATCCAATCTCTATTTGCTAAATTAAATTTTATGATATAATTTATTTTTACTGAGAAAACAAAAGTTCTTTTTACATGATAATTTGGACGTAATTCTTTGCGTGTAATAATTTTATCCAGTTTTAACATTATTTTTTTTTCTTATTTTTATCTATTTTTTTATTTATCTAAGCCTATTTTTATTTTATTTTATCTAAGTATATTTTTATTCTATTTTTGTTTTTTTATTTTATTTATATATAAATTCTGATCTCTGATCTTCATATCCATCTTCTATATCCATCTTTCGTATTTTTAATGTTGGTTTTTTACGAAGATAGAAAATTTTCAAAGCAAAAGGAAAAAATAAATTACATACCAAATTTTTATAAACAAATTAAATTATCTTTTTGTCTCTTCTTCTATCATGTTCTCTAGATTGTCACTTGAGACGTCATATTCACCGTGTTGGGAGAAGCAATGTAACTACCAATGCAGAAATCCAAGACGCGATATCGTTATCGTGGTTTATTCTTCCGTTTTATGAGATTCGGCATCAGAAAGTTTGATGTAGATGCTGGCTTTAAACATCGAATTCAAACACATGCGTAATCCGTCAGTATCAGGCTTTTCTTAATGTTTTCATAGCCATAGCCGTGTTTCATTCATTTTTCACAGCTAATGCCGCGTATGTGACTCAACCCGTAAAATATAGGTAAATTGTATACACAGTGTATGACGCAAACTTATTTTAAGTGTCTTGCATATGAGTGACGTCAGCTTTTGCAACTACAGTGATAAAAGTCTGCATTTGTAAGAAAGTAACGCGATAAAAATAAAAAAAATAAAAAATGCAAAATTGTATCAAAAATACAGAAAAAGTATGACAAAAAATGATAAATGATAAAAAGAACTTTCAGTTTCACATTTGCAATTTGTTTTTAAACAAAAATAAATTATCATGATTATTTTTCTCTCTCAACTATCAATATTCCAATCATAAGTATGAGAATAACTCTACATAACAGCACTAAGACATTTATCAATTATCGCAATAACATAATTTCGAGTGTATTGTATACTCTCATTCATTCACACTGCGTTACAAAACATATTTAAAAACCGACTAGATTCGCAGATGGGAGATAAACCAATGCTCGCTCTACAGTACTCAAGCGTTATAGCGCCAAAACCACAGTTATGCGCTGATACTATTGTGATTAAATCATAAATGACGCGTGAAATTACCAGCACGACCTACATTTTTATCGTAAATCAAAGTTTGCTTCCAACATCTCATATTTCAAGGACTGTTTTACGGCGAATAAAACAATTTAACATCGATTTATGTTGCAATTAAATGCTAAAGTCGTTAAAATTAAATTTTGGAAATAACTTTATAAAAAATAAAAGTTAATTTTGCGTTATATGTTACGTTAAACTTAAATTATACTACTCATAAAAAGTTAAACAAAAAAGAGATCAATTACATTATGTAACAAAAAATTGTATGTAATAAATAAGATAATGTTAAATATTATTTATTCTGTATTATGATACAAAACAATATTAATTTATAAACTCAAGTATTTTAATTAAATTGCAAAATCAAATAAGTAGGTATTCGCTGTTCTGTATAAGTTTATCTCCATCACGGGGGGAGAGAATTTTTCGTTATATTTTATCTCAAAATTTGCTACAAATTTTATCACGTATAGTAATAAGCTTGAGACAACTTAGCAACTTATTAAATATTATCGGTAACGATAGGAATTTTTGAAATATACAAAAAAACAACATAAACATTTACAAACAACATAATAAAAATTATAAAACATATTCTAAAACAAAATTTTTACAATGCACTTCGTAAAATTTACATAACTAGTGTAATTAGACATGACGAGACCCCCGAAAGACGAAAATAATCATCGGACATAGTCAATAAAAATTATCATTGCTGCATGTTAAAGTTATTATGAGCGACTAAGCTAGATTGAAAATATTATACTATATTGTAAAATTTATATAAAATACTTCTTATGTTTATTACTACTTGGCATCTATTTTATCTATTTAAAATACTAAGAATTATCAAGAATATTAAGTTTTTCATATATATTAAAATTATTGAAATTTTACTATATATCTTAGTAAAATATAATAAATCAAATATTTTATATTTTATTGTAATGGATATTAATATTTTTCATTGTAGTAGATATTAATCAGAAAAACTTTCATAAAATTCTTCAAAATATCATGTTGTTCCATAGTTTACCAACCATGAACTACCATGATTTTTAGAGTATTTTAAGAAAAAATTCTCTTTGTGCATTTATCCGATAAGCGATACCGAAACTGTCCCAAAGAGTTAAATGACTTGTTCAAATGCACATTGTAAAATCCTAAAGACTGCGAAAAAATATCTATATTAAGGTTGCATTCCAAAACGTCTTATTTGAGGAAAATTTTACTCAATTTTTATAGTATATGTGACGTGAGCTATAGAGTATTGAGTAAAATTTTCCTCAAATAAGACGTTTTGGAATGCAACCTAAAATTATAAAATTATAAAATTATCAAATTATAAAGTTGTGTATATATATATATATATATATATATATATATATATATACAGGAAGATATATAAAAAGTGTTCTTTTTCATAAAATCCTCTTCATAAAGTCGATATTTCTATTATAAATGCTAAAGTCACAAAAATTAGTACAGTAAAATAAACACACACGTATGAATAAAAAATTCGCCTTACCAAATAGCGATGTAAGTAATTTCGCTTGCGTAAACACCAAATACAGCCCGTAAAGAAAACCGGCGTGTATGAAGATTTGTGCACTGAGATCCAGCCATCTTATCCTCGGCACATACTCGATCTTAGTCGCTGATTCATCGTTCTTCTGGATCGTCATTTCATGATTTTTCAGTGTTTCACTGTTCGTCAATTTTTTTCTCTTTGTTACATTACAATCCGTCTCAGGATACTTCATTAGTGATATCTTTTCCTCATTCGGCGACATCTTCATCAAGAACGTGTTCCGTTCAAACGCGTTGCGTCTAGAAATACCTGCAAACCATACATCAATAACCCACTGTTGATCTTCCGGCACACGAATCGATTCAATTATGCGTTTCAATGCTCTGCGTTTCAAATAACTTTTGTGAGAGTGACTAATTTATCAATCACGATATTGTACAAACCTAGATATTTAGCGAATCGAAATTTCAGATTGATTCATGATGAGTCCTTTTCAGAGATCTAAAATAAAGACAAATGTATATGTTAATATCGTTTTCTTAACAATTTTGTTTCTGACGAAATAAAACAACAACAAAAATTTGCCAAAAGATCAACTTCATTTTCAACAACTTTTTCACTTCTTTCTTTTGATTTTTCATTCGAATACGAATATTCTGTGAAAAGCAAGGTGAATGCATGTTCCAGGATTTTACGTATTGATCGCTGATAACGTCACTCAGTTTGCGATACGATTATCTATTTCTAGGTACTCTCTAAAACTTGTTATCGAAAGAGATCATTTACTTTAGAAATATTTTATCTTTCACCATTTGCTTTCTTTGATTGAGCGTAGCATAATTGATTTGAGCTTTGTTTAGTGCAGATTGACATTCGAGAAACACCAATTTTAAATTACAGATGTTAAAACTGAATTATCTCAAAATTCGCAGAACATTTATATCTCAGTGTCCTTTCTGATAATCAACTTAAAACGAGATTAGTCTGGTAAATCTTTAAAAGCATACAAATATATGTGAATTATGGCAAGGCTACTCGTTAACACGTTACGTATATCTCAGTATGTAAATCAACATAACACGGCCGCGAAAACATTTTTTACGCTAACTTAACAACGACAAGTACATCTGCAAAAATATCCTTAGCCCGCCATATTTCGTTTTCCGAATTATAACATGTTAGCTAATTGCGAACAGTTACAATAGTTTTATAAATTAATATGTTAATTGCATAAATCATGTTTTATCCCAAATAGTCGAATATACTCAAAAATATTCAAAAATAGATAATAAAAGATAAATTTGAAAGATATATTTCCCGTAATTTTTACAAATTAATCGAAAAAACGGAATTGAAAAAGTATAAATACGAAAATGGTAAATATACCTATAACTATTTAAGCACATGTATTACTCGGAACCATTTTAATTTCGTTATGATCAAAATATAATTTAATGAGAGAGCGAAATGTAATTAATATTATTGAGACAAAATGTTATTAATTATTGAGATGCAATAAATTCATTTATTTTATTAAAGAAACATTAATAATGTGGAAATTTTGTGATATCAATTTTTATTGAAAACAAAATAACCGGACAAAAAGGTAAAACTGTGTAAGCACTGAATGTGACAAATTCTTTGAACATTCTTGGAATACTAATTTGCAAGAGATGATAACAGTGCAGTAAAATACTTGCTAATGTTTAGAATATAGTAATGCTTTGAGCAGTAGTAATGCTTTAAATGTACATTATATGAATATAGTATTTAATAACTTAGTAATTAATAGTATCATTTATATATACCCATAACTGAATATAATATATATATGTTATTTTAAATGATATAATTATCATTTACCATAATTATATCACATAACGATATCAATATATAGCTATTCTTATAATTATACGTATCAAAAGTAGAACATGATTGATACTCGAAATTAATAATTTTCAGAAATATCAATTTTCTCTAATATTAAAATATACCAGGAACAAATGATATGTACGATAATTTGTTTCCAATACAATTTCATTTTCTTTGGGTGATCTTCAACCAGTAATGGAGAAAAAGCATCTTCAACTCTTTTCTTGAATTATTCTAATGCTGATACAATATCTATTGATAATTGGTTATTTTCAATGTCAATGTCAAACTTCGAGAATGATAAGAGAATCGATCGATCCAAACTTCAACTCGAAAACATTTACTACTCGAAACGACACACACAGTTTTGTCGTGTAAAATTGAACGGAAGTATCAGATTTACAATATGTTGTAGCTCTAAACGTATATTTCTTTAATAATAAATCAAAATAAATAAAATAAATTCAGAAAAACATAATAGATAAATTATTGTTATAAGTGCATACATGCAGAAAAATAAATTAATTTATTATTTATGAAAATAAATATTAATGTTAATATATGAAAATTATATCTTATATAATGTTTATGATTTTTTAATATTAAAATAGTAATTGGCTTTGAAACGGAAAACTCTAAAACTCTTCAGCTGATATGTGCTGAATTCGATATGTATTATATAATCATTTAAAACACACAGAAAGTGCCCTCCTTTTCACTTTCCTGTTCCCTCCTTTAGTTCTTTTCTTCGCTGATTCGAAATTCGATCGATCCAGTTCTCCTGACGATTGGAAATCGCACTTGTATAATATCTCGTAGCAGCATGCCATCGATTCTTATTTATATATAAAAAGTATTCCGATGGTTGTCATGACTACACATTATATGATACGACTTTGCAAACGACTTGCTCGACTGACCTTGTTCTTGAAAACAAAATTCGACTAAACAAAACATGATAAAATTTTACATGACAAAACATCTCGTAGTGAATATGCGGCAGTCTTCGTTTTATTTTACGTTTCGTTTTATCCTTTAAATGCTAATTGTTTTATATTATAATAACTTATTAACATCAACATGTAACTGTATCATTACGTATATTTTTCTGTGGACACATAAGTCAAATTATAATATATTAATTAATTATTTATTATTATTTATTTATTATAATTTATTATTTAATTTATTGCACCAATCTACATCAATATATTCTTGAAAATTTATAGTCAGCAGTTGAATAATTCATTCTTGTAAATAAATCGATTATAGATTGATAGCTATATAAAAAGACTTAAATAGAAACAAGTAAAGTTAAAGGGAAAGATGTCATCAAAGATTCTTTAATAATCCGTCTTGCCGACTCTACGTATTCAAGCTATTTCTCATTAAATTAATGGTATTTACTTGCATTTTTAGGATATTTAGGATTAGCTCAACACATAGCAAAAGCAAAAAGCTTCAGAATACTTCTTGTAATTAAAAGTAAATTAAATCTATAGAATACAATACCTTCGCAATAATACGCGTATTTGATGAAGATAATCACATGGTAAAAAGTAAAATCATTTTTTCTATATATTTTATATGTTATATTTAATGTTTCAAAATTGAATAACAATAAAACAATAATATAGATAAATATCGATTAGTTCAGTTTAGATTTTAAAAACAAATCTAAAATTAATTAAAAAATAAGATTATTTGTATAAAACTTTATAAATTATTAATTAAACATTAAATTTTTCTTAATTTAGACGGACATATGAGCTATGGTTTTACATAAAAGCCAAAGTATTTGTTCAAGGAAGAAAACATTGTCTAGAGTTCAGGCATTTTACAGATCGGTTTAATTATGTTGGTAGGTGTGGGCGCGGAATCGACTCTATTACTTTCTGTCCATTCAGAACCTAAAGGTCAATTCACAACTTGTGAGCACGTAAACTACGGAATCGAAACATGCCAAAAATATTAACGTTAATTTCCAGTTTCTTTGTGTTGAGTATATATTCGCACGTGCATACATGTAAATGATTCCAGAGTTATAATATTATAAGTCACTTCTTTAATTGTTAATTTTTATAATAACTAAAGTCAAGCTTGTATTTTGCAAAGGGAAAAGAACGTAGGACAATAAACAAGCAAAATAAAAATTTAACATCACACATAATATAATTTAATATAAATATTTTATAGCATTCCGGTTCCATGTATGTTCTAAGCTATTTTCATGGTGCTCTGTGATGATGATGTAACATGTCATAAAATATAATTATTCAAAGAGTCGATTGGAGTGAACTATCGTATGAAGACATATGTGTGACAAGACTGCTTGGATAATATCGTTTTTGTTTCTCATAATTGTTTTCCTTTGTTAAAATAGTCATGACATCACACTTTCTCATGACAAACACTTTCTCATAAATGCACTTAGATACAGATTTAGTGATATTCGTTATTTTCATATTTAGCGAAAAAGTCATATCATTATGAAACTTTTTTATTATTATTTATTATTATTATTTTATTATTTTTCTTACAAAGCTTAATTTTTTTATTATTTTTTATTATTTTTATTATTTTTATTATTTTTATTATTTTTCTTACAAAGCTTAATTTTTCACCAAAAAGTTGGATTTTGTATTTTGATTTTTGAAAAATTTACATCAAATAAAATACGGTTTATGGTTAACTGCACTTAACTGACTTTACTTATTAACTCACGAAATTTTATTAATTTTTTTTCCAAAAAATCGTTCTTTAGCGGAAAACTTACTAATTATACTAATTACGAATATTACGGTTATAATGTGAATTTTTCTGTATTTGTTAATACGAAAAATATGAAACCAGATTATCACTATATCGTTAGAACCATATCAATAATTCACTCGTGTTGATCTTTAATGGAAATTTTAAGCCAAATATAGTTGTCTGAGTGATTGAAAGTGCACAAAATTTGCATTCTACTTCGTTTGTAATTTTTTTAGTTAAACAAATCATTATTTCTCTTAGTTGCTTGTTTTGTTTTCTTTTATTGGTAAATACTTCTTCTCTATTGGTAAATACATGTTTCGATCAGTTTTACAACTACAATTATTATATTAACCATCAACTACAATTATTATATTAACCATCAAGGATATACATGTATGCATACATTATAAAGATATAATTGTTAAATAAAAAGATTACATCACAAGATGAAAGTTTCCTAAGTTACTATACTGAGAAAAAAGTTATTGGTATAACTGAATACGTTTAGTTGACAATTTATATATATATGTATATATATATATATTTCTTTATGGTTTAAATAAATATATTTTTATATATATATATTAAGTTAAAGATATTAATTTATCGAACACAGCATATTTTTTTTTAAATTAACAAATATCTACTTTGAAAACCTGTGATAATCGCATATAGTTGAATCGAGAAATATTTCATTAATTCAATCAACACTTTTTTCTGAGTATGAAATGCTAAACTTCTGCACATTAAAAAATATTAGAAGATTTAATGACATAAATATACTTTAGATGCTTTTTTATTTTAAATTAATAAAAAATGATCTTTATATTTTTGTATATTATTACACAATTAATTTTACAATTAATTAATCTGTGTGTGTAACAAAAAATGCTATTAATTTAGTGCAAATTTGAAATAAGTATCTTAAATAATTTGTTACTTAATTGTGTAAAATTGATCCGCTAGATTCAACAACGATTATACGATATTTGCTCCACAACACAATTGCGAACGAAACATACGCCACGTACGATCAATATTTTCTTGTTCGCATATACGTCAGTTTCGAATATCACACTTTCTATCTTTTGACAATGATGAACGCATCTACATGTATCTGACGTATCTGTCATAACGCGGTACTTCATTTTCTATTACCTCTCTTTGTTACAATTACGTTATTTGCTTAGCTCGTTTAATTGTTTGTGAACTACTTCTCGTGACGTTTCGAGTTGCATATTTACTCGAATGCACATTCCACGAAATATCAATTTTAAAGAAAATTATTAATTTTAATAACTCAAAAACACACACATTGAAAAAGTATATATATATATATATATATATATATATATATATATCCATTATTTGATTTTGTTTTAAGCATTGTTAGAATTAAATTACGTACATCATTATTTACTATTATTTTTTAAATATTCTTTAGTATTAAATTAACCACATCTACGTTAGAGAAAATAACGTAACGCTCTAACATCAGAAAAACACACATTTGTGCTGCACACCCGTTATATCGTCGGAAATGAGAGATGCGCCGTCAGTGGCGCCATGGATCCTAAGTATAGGAGATGGATTTGAGATTCTCTCATGAATGGAGATAGAAGTTCTTCACGTTCTTTCATCACGATTTTGTATCCATCCGTTCTTAACAAATAGCAACTAACTATTTGATGAAGTGTTTACAAATCATAAAATACAATTTTTTAAATTTTTTATTAGTTACACGCATGTCATAGAAAATTCAACATAAAAAGTTATTCTGCTCTTAAATTTGTGTAAGCACTGTGTCTAATTTATTATTATATTTTGTCACAATCAATTGACGATAATTTATTTATTTTTGATCAGATCCATATTTCCAGATTTTAATTTAATTTTATGTTTTTCGCAAACTGCTAAAGGCATCGATTAAGCGTGCATTGTTATCTCTTGTAATTTAAAAATTTTTGATAATTTTCGATTTTTACATTCTTTATTGTAAAATTGTGATCATCTTTGAGATAGTTCTGCGATCTCGCACACCTGTGTCTACATATTATCAGACGATAACGAGTAGCTTAATAATCACTGTAGTGATCATACGAATTGATTGCATAAGTATCGATTTTTCTGTGAATGAACTGATTGCACAATGAATCATTACGCGAATTGAACGACATTATAATCGACATGACTCAGTGTATCGTCGCCGAAGGTTGGCAGCGATACACTGTATTCTGTGATTGCGATTTATTCTAGATGTCTCCTCGGAAAATATCACCATATAATTGTATTATTAATCTCTCTTTAAAATTATAGAAATATCTTTTATTTTAATTTAACAATTATCCCTAATTTCTCTTAAGTAGTTGCAGTTTTATTTCTCGATTTCTTATTCCACTACATGCATGCGAGGCAAAGCATGTATTTTTGTATATATAAATATATTGTGGCACTCATTGCGGTGATAATGGATGCAAGTTTATTTCGTGTTGTAATAATGTAACTTGATCCTAAGTGCAATAATTTCGTTGGAAATCTGCCGTAAAAAGTGACCTTCGCTCATATCCACAGTGTGTCATGAACTCTTTGATCTATTCCGCAATCTTAGTTGTTGTTATCTTAGTGGTGTTATCTCAGGCTGCAACTTTAATAGATTTATTACCTTTGATAGACATATATTAGTAATATAGTATCAAAGTTTTATTTATGTAGAAGAGTTTAACTTTATATTATTTTTATTATTGATCCTGGTAAGAGCTAATTTAATGTGTCAGTAAGAAAGAAATTAATAATAAATTGCCTCGGGCAACGAGAATTAATTAAATTGTGTAGACACAGTCTTTGATAACCTCTGATCACATTCCCTGATAAACTCTGATCAGTTTCTCAAGTTTAATAGTGATAAGAATTATTAAAACAATTAATAAGGCAACTGCATATCATTTTTCATAAAAATTGGCTATTTCTTTTTAATAAATCTATCAGAGACCTTTCCTTTTTGAGTAATACGTACATGATAATGTTATATCAATATAATATGTATAAGAAATAATTTTTGCACAACTGCGTTTCTAGATAATTTTCTATTGTAGATAACTTGTAGATAACTTTTGCTCACATGTTAGCTCTCTGTTGACCTTAAAAACGATTTTATTAAAATTTGTTTTTTTCATTACATGATAATGTTTACATAAATGTAATACGTATAAAAGATTTTTTCACAACTAGTTTCTAAATAACTTTTTACTGTAGATAACATTTTGTTTACATTTTGGCTTTTTGTTGACCTCTAATCATTTTGAAATAAAAAAAAATAATTCGTTTTTTTTGTCATCACATCTTAAACTGGTCTAATAATTTTCAATATAATGATATTACAACAGATAATATAATTCCTAAACCTTATTAAGTTTGAAGCTTTACATTAGAAATTAATTCACGTGCAAAACACGCAGTCAATTAAAGTCAAAGGTTACAAATAGATGGTTAGTGTCAATGTACCGTCTATAGTAGGTAATAGAAATAATTCAATTGATTATACTGGCAAATTGAGCAGCACAGCCAAGAGATTAGAGACAGAATAAAGAAAAAATAATTAAAAAATAATTAAAAATAAATAATAATAACGTAAACTTACTATTATTTCGCAATTTCAAATTATTTATCTTAATAGTTGTCAAATGATTATTTAAAACAAGACACCTAACTGCGATGCATATTGATCGAAATCGATGGCAATGAACACCAATTGATCAGAGCATTACAATCAATTTTGTAATGTACTCTAACTTATTTCTATTATCGAAAATACTTAATGATAAAAGTCATTGAACTGAAAGATAAACAATCTGAAAGATAATACATCTGGTGTAGTATTTTTGTTATGAAAATTTATAATAAAAATCACAAATATGTGAAAGACTAGAGCTTTTTTAACTAAGCATAATAAAATAATAAAATAAGATTAAATATTGTATTTAGATATACATGACGATTATATCGTAAATTTATTTAACATGTGAACAAATTCAATACAGTAACTGATACAAGAGAAAATAATTAAATGCATGTACATTAAAGTTTTCGTGACAGAATTACATTAAAATATAATTACCATGGAATCGTGGAGAATCTCCGTGATTTCTCGTAATAATTGCGATCAATACGCATGGGAAGTGTTGTTGCGTAAGAGAAATGTCGCGACGATCGACAATTCATTCTACTATTCACGTGGTGACCTAACTTATTCAGAGCATCGTTTTCATTTCATCTGTACCAGACTATGTTTAATCGAAATTTATAGTTCACGGTCGAATCGTTCTTCATCCTGCCACTCCTCGTTACAGAGAATTTTCTACTGCTTGTCTTAAACAGTCTGCTGCCGACGTTAGCATAAAACAATAGCAAAGAATCTCATCTCTAACTATATATATCATGTTGTTGAAACGCGAAGTAAATGCAATTCGAAACTATCATATTGTCAGAATGAGATGTATCTAAACAGATACGCGATTTGCATTTATGAAATCTACTATATAATTAGAATGATTCTTAGAATGCCAGAATAATCAATTTTTTTTATTTCTTAAATTTGACTTTATTAAATCAATTTATTTCTAGAAATATTATATTTCACTAAAAAGATAAATTAAATTGTTAGAGGTATTTTCTAAATAGAATTTGCGTGTATATCAAACAACAAACAAATATCAGAATCGAAGGGTAACAAACATACGCTAGTCAACATGAGTTTTGTAAAGTTCAGGAGGAAATACGTATTTACATGGTGAATCTAGTATTCCACTCCACGCACAAATTACATATGTGTACACACATTACATGACAAGCGAATAGCTGTCATGGATATACAACATCTTTAAAACCTTTGATCAGTGAATAATACATGTAACACATGTAGTACGATGACATTGTAGCAGAAAAAAGTTAAGAAAAATTCCATCAATAAAATTGTTAGAAAATTGTAAACAAGATAAATGTTTTTATCTATATTTTTAAAATAAATCTCAGCTTATGCCACATATTTTTCTGCCTAACAGTAATCAGATAATTTATTACATCAAGAAGAAGTTAATAGCCACATTAGAACACACATTTTATTACACAAATTTTATCACATTTTATCACAAAAATTGTTTACGTTAAATTTTAATTATTTAATGACATATTAGTTACAAGTATTCAAGTTTATAAGTTTACAAGTATTCAATATGTGAAAAAAAAAACTTACGTATGTAAGTGTAAAAAATTCGCAATATACTGAGTTATAATCTTGAGCTATTAAAATTATCAAATAATACTGTACTTTTAATTTGAATTAACTGAATTTACTTTTTAATAAAAAATCAACTATAAATCAATTATATCCAGATTTTTTTTACAACAAAAATAAAGAAAATCATTCCAAATACAAGTGTAGATCATAATGAAAGTTCAGATACGTTCTAAGTTGTTTTGATCAACGAGATTGGTAAACATTTTGGTTAAAAATCATTTTTATTTTAAAATTAATATAAAAGTAGATAAATTATTGTTAACAAAAACGAATATATAAAATTTAGATTATATATCTGTATTACAACATACATTAATTATAAATATATATATATATATATATATATACATATATATATATAAAAATTAAATATAACATATAATTATATGTTATATTTAATTTTCAATCAATAATAACTCATAATTAGAATTAATTATCTATTTTTCACAATTTATTTCGATCTTTAAAAAGATAAGAATAAAGATTAATAATGTGACATTGACTGTTATTTGAACAATATATAAAATTGATATTTCTTATATGAAATACTTTTTTACAAAAAAAACGATTTTAACAGCATTAAATCTAATTTAAAATAATCTTATTAAATCAATAACAGTATTAATGAAACAAATATTTGTTTTATTAAAACAAAAGTATAATGTATTGAATTATATATAACAATATTAATATTAGAAATCAAGATTAATGTTGTTATACAACACCATTTTTTCCCGTATGTATGTATTTTATTTTGATTCGATGTGATTTCTCGATGTTACGGTCACGCACTAGTAAAACAACAATGATTAACGTCACGTTAGAAGTAACGTTAAAATGATAAACGTGTGATAATCTTGAAGATTGTTTTCGAGTTGGCTAGTCTCAAAGTCGTACGTACACATTAAATAGAGGGAAATACATATTTCCACGTACCTTCACATTTGCACAAGGTGAAGATAACGGTGAAGAAATATACAGGCGGCTAAGTACACTAAACACGTGGGAACAACGTTTTTGTGCACAAAAATGTGCTGTTAGAAATTGCCTTGGAAAATGAAAAAATTTATCAAAAAACCTATTTGAAAATATATATTTTTGTCAATTTTTAAAAAATAATGGAGATAATTGATTAACAAAACTAAAAATAATAAAAGGGCATAAACGAACGAGCTAGATGGCAGTGCTAATAATATGTAATTCTAAAAAAAACATTGAATACAAAAACAATCAAACGTTTCGACTTTAAGGTAGTTGTTTCACGACAGTCGAAACAAAAAATTTATGCTAGAGTACATCGTACAGTCAGTTAGTAGTCGTAATTCCTAAGTCCAAAACTTTTTGCTGTTTATGTACTATTTCTAGCCAATCCCGTACGACTAACTGCCCGTTTGAAAAATCGGGCAACAGACGCAATAATAGACGCAAAAAGAAGAAAGAATAATAGACGCAATAATAGACGCAATAATTTTTTCATTATTTCTTTAATAATATTTCGGAAACTGTGTAGTAAGCTATAATAAAACTATCTTTAAATAATAAATTAGTTGTTGTTTAATATTACTTTAGTTTTTTATAAAAATCGTAAGAAAAGTTTCTAAGTTAGAACGATATTTATAACGAAAATTTTCAGTATCCCGTATAGTACAATGTATAAGACTCTCAAAAACTCGAACTTTGAAATTAAATATCTCCAAAACTGTGTAGTCCATAAATTTCATTTTGCACCAGTCGATGCAGAATCACTTAAATAATAATCTGTCAAAGTTTCAAAAAAATCCTAAGAAAACGCGTTTGGTGGAACAACTACCTTAAATCAAGTCATCCTCAGTGTCGGTTAATAAACGCTCTACAATATACTACAATATACTCTTATCTGCTAAAATATGATTAGCACTGTCAGCTGGCTCGTTTGTTTATGTCTTTTTATTATTTTTAGTCTTATTACTAAAAACAGCACAAACATTATCCTCATCTTTATTGTAATTGATTAATATTGAATTATCTTTAAGTCATTGATTTTTTTATATCGATTGATTAAAACTTTTGGTAGCATCAATCACATTAATTAATTGCTTAATTTTAGTTACTATTTTAGTTACTATTTTAAATAAGTATTTTAATCGTAATTTTTGTCATTTTCTATCCTTAAAATTCATTATAAAAAAATTTGAAATTTTATTTTCATTATCTTTATCATCTAGACTAATTCTGTTTTAGATCCCAATACTGTTTCATAAATTTAAAACTTTTCATTAATGCTGGTGCTATCTTGAGGAATAATAAATTGTAAACTTTGCAACTCTAAATTTTGTGCATATTCAATGTAATTTGTGTCACAAAAAAGTTATAATCATCCATAAAATTAATTTCGAGAAAAGAAAAATTAAAAATATAAGAACTTTAGTCTTTTAGAATTTTAACAAAAAAAAAATATAAAGAAAATAATATTTAAAAAATAATTAAAAAATAAAATTTGTTCTTTTTTTCATTAAAAGAAACATATATTTTCAATTGGTTTTTTTTTTTAATACGATTTTTTCACATCTCTAATTGTACGTAACTTTTACAATTTAATTATCTGTAAGTTATAATAATTGAAGAGTTTGATATCGCGTATACTTCGAACTGTCGATTAATACGCGGTTCAATAAACTTTACTTGTTATGTCATTGACTATTTTGAACACAAGGAAAATGCTCTTGTGTTGTTTGTCGAGTCTACTTTATGAACAGATATTATTATCGTTGGCCTCCAATTTCACACATATACACCCATACACGTCCTATCAATAATTGCACGTAATTTTGCAAGTTATACACATACTATGTCAGAAGTGGGTTACAACAATAGAGTAATGCAATAAATTCAAAATAAATATAAATGATCGCGCGATCTCGAGATACCATATCCGCGATTTATTCTCGGACGTTTCACATAACGTTGACTTAAAACTTAAAATATAATTATTATTAAATATATAATTAAATATTTAATTATATATATATATATATATATAAAATTTATATATATAATTAAATATTATTAAATATATTATGTAACAGAATTTTGTTAACAATACAATACTTTTTATTAATAAAACTACATCTATCGTGACTACATCTATTTCAATGATGCATCGCGAAGATATTATTCAGATATCTTAATCACTGAATATTTACTAAATACAGAAATATCTCTTTTCTAATTGTTATCTTTAACCTTTCTGGGAGCCTGAGAACAACACATTTATCGAAAGAACACTTACCGAAATGTGACGCGACACTTGTTCTTCTCCTCAAGACTGTCCACAATCTAACAGGCTATCGCGGTAGATGACGGTTTTTATGGACCCTCTGCGATAACATAGACGATAAGTCCACTTCGCAAACCCGGGTCTCCCTATAGTTTAAACTCGATAATTTGGATTCGTAATTCGAGCGCACATACACAGTCGCGCTTATCGTCTTATTACGCAAAATTTCAGATGACAAAAAATCAACGGCTGTCGATTTTTTTAGCGGGAATAATTAGTATTTATGGCACAATTTAAAGCATGATTTAAAGCGAAGCAATTAAAAATTTAGTTCACGAATCACTGTAAACAAAGCGTATCGATAAGTTATTCAACATCTGCCAACCCAGTGTCGCGAGATCAAAGGATTTCGCTTTATCTCTCCCAAAAATTTTCTCAATAAAGCTAATCTAGAAACTCTTACAGTTTGAAGAGAGAAGTAAAATTTTTTTCTTTTATCCCATCATATTTGTTGCATTCATGTTTGAATGCGAGTTCGAATTTTAATTGCTCCGTGTCGTACTTTCCATCGTGTCTCTTATATCTTAGTTGATCAGTTTGTTTTTTTTTTAAATATAAATAATATCAGATAAATTACTCACTGTTTCACGAAAGTTGAGAAAACTCACCTGCCGACGAAACGCGCGCACTAATGCAAACTGAGCGTCGTCGCGACATGACGGCTTTCACATGGCGCCAGGTTCCCCCGTTTCGTCGCAGGCGATCATCATTGGTGCCGGCACAGTTAGATTTATCATTGCAGATGGCGCCAGTCCATGAAGATTCGCAAAGATCCACGATTATCAAAAAGATCCCCGTTAAAATGTATAAATAAGTATACATCTAATTAAATTTTGGAGAAAAGTTTCCATTTAAAAAATGTATATACGATTAATAAAATATAAAATATATCCGGTCATATAAATGAATTTTGAAATCAATTTTTCTCTGATAAAAGTCCTATTACGCCAATTCTTGATTATCAGCCATCAAGAGATAATAACTGTTTGTAATTAAATTTCGTGAGATGCGACAAATGTGTGTGTAAAGCAATCTTATTAATTTCAAGTGAATCTCAATAACATATTAAATTTAAAATTTAGCTGTAAAAATATTTAGGAATTCGATAGAAAAACTTATATTTTTTATTTATTATATTTTTACTTATGTATTTTATTTTTTTTATTTATATTTTTTATTATTATATAATTTTTAAATTTTAATTTTAATTTCTGCTTCTACAAAATATAGTATCGTGTATTTCTGTTGTAAAATGTTTTTTTATACATTTTTTTATGTATATCGCATGTTGGATAAATAGTAGTTAGATAGACAATCGAATTGCATGTCAGTTAATAAACCTATATATATTTAAGTGGAAAAGAAATCAATTCAGCAATTTATTGATATGTTGCCCGTATCATATTAGGCTGCATCGCATGAAGAACGGACCGACAGTCTCGATCGATATCACATGCATTGTGCGCTGTAAAGATAAAGGAAATTGCCAGAATGTATCATTACATATTCCTGTTGCTCAAATTTCATAACAATTCTAAGCGTCTAGACTATTTATAGTTAAATTCAACTGTAATTTTCAATCTCTTAAATTTGAGTAATTATAACTTTGTATTTCTTGATTATTGTTCAACTTCAATGGATTAATATTTTATTAATTGATATTTTAATTTAATTTATAAAAATTGGATTTGATTATAAAAATTGTCAATTTACTGTTAAAAAGTATTTTACATTATTTTAATTATTCAATAATTTAATTATTAAAAAATGTTACATGCCAATAAAACCATTTAAAATAATATATCACACTTAAAACTCTGTTAAATACTGATTGTTAAAAAATAATCATCATAGAAAAAATTATAAAGAGAGCTATATCAAATTGCATATAAAGATAAATATGTCAGTTTATGTATTGTATATAAATATGTAGAAATATATTAAAATTTGAAATCTATAAAAATACATATACAATTTTATAAATATAAGTATATAAAAATATACAAATATACGTCCATATTCATATACAATATTTATATAAACAGAAAATTTTATAAAATATAACAATAAGAAGGAACAATAAATTCAATAAATAAATATAAGCAATAAATTCTTCATCTTATAAGTTTAGATCTATTTACCTTTAAATGGAAATCGAATTTAGATTTCAAAAAAAATTGATGAATCACTGCGGTGTAAGTCTGACAAACCAAGTCGGCTCGTAGCTCACCAATTATATGCCAGTTTGACGTTAACTAGTCCCCTTTCATTTGAGTTTTAATTTCAACTGGCGAAGAAAATGATCGTACGGTATAGTTATATCTCACCAATGACTTAAAAATTTGGTGTCCCTCACTAGAGGCGCTGCCTGAGAAAGCGTCTCTCTTAGTATACTTATTATTGCGATAAATATTATCACATGCCTCGGTGATCGAATTGGTATGACACCCGCACGGAATGAGGGAGTTTCAGGTTCGAATCCTGGCTGAGATAATATTTTTCGTAATAAATTCTTCATCTTATAAGTTTAGATCTATTTACCCCTAAATGGAAATCGAATTTAGATTTCAAAAAAAAAAATTGGTAAATCACTGCGGTGTAAGTCTGACAAACCAAGTCGGCTCGTAGCTCACCAATTATATGCCGCTTTCTCAGGCAGCGCCTCTAGTGAGGGACACCAAATTTTTAAGTCATTGGTGAGATATAACTATAACTATACGATCATTTTCTTTGCCAGTTGAAATTAAAACTCAAATGAAAGTTTGACGTCAACTAGTCCCCTTTCATTTGAATAAGAAGGAACATTAAGTTAAATAAAAAATATTAATTTCGCATACTTGCGCAATAACTATGGGTGTAAAAAAGTATAAAATCTATTATAACATTAATATAATAATATAGAAATTTATAAAACGTGACGCAAATGCAAAATGTAAAATGCAAAGTTCAATAATACGTACATAGTTATGCCATTTTTTCCATTATTTTTATCATTTTTATCAAAATTAATGCGATTGTTAAACGCATTTTAATTATTATAGGTACGCATGCAATATTTGTTACGTATACCTAATCTATTCTTTTCAGTTATATCTTAAATTATATACACATAGGTATATTCTATACATTACACGATAAATAATTCTAGACTCAGTATATATTTCTTATATCTCTTATATACATATATCTTATATGTGTAAATAATGAATCTAGCAATATGTAAAATTGTAACAAAAAGTAAGAAAAATTGTAATAAAAAATAGATTAAAGTTACAGTAGAAAGACCCATTACTCACCATTTAGATGTCCATCATGTATTATGTGAGACTTGTTCTCGCAATATTCTTGTGAGAATCACGATCCCTTTAATACTTTTACAAACTTTAGTTTTACAATTTCTTTGAAAATATCAGAAGTCACAACATTGAAATAGGTGCAAAAAATAAAAAATTCAAAAAATCGTAACAATATCTAAAAATTGTTAAGTAACTTGTGATAAAACACAAAATGTTATCGCAAAGTATTAATTCGATGAAATTCATAGTGACATGATACTACTATAAATCTACTACGTGATATTGTAAAATCTAATCGCAGTATAAATAATATAATAAGTAAGTAATATAATAAAAATTAAAAATTACAGTAATAGTAAATAATAAACTTATTCGAGTTAATAATTATATGTAAACTAAATAATTTGGCAAAGCCTGCGGTATTCTTTGGAAATATAATAATTTAACAGACTACTCGTATCTATTTGTATTCTAAACTGATTGTAACAAATAACGCAAAAAGATCACATCTGTAAGAGACTCTAATTGTTCTAGTTTTTGAATCTCTATAATTCGTAGTTCAAACCGCGATCATTATTCTATAAAAAATAAAAAAACCGAAAAGTTTAAACGTGGAAAATATAGGAAAGTTAGAATTGCGAGATCTCTATTAACGCGAGCAAAATAATTTCGATTTCGTATTACTGCTTTACATTTTGCAAAGCGTTCAAGCATTAATTTTAACTCTAGAAGGAATTTATATAATATAATAGAATAGGAAAATTACTCAAAAAATGAATAAGAGATACAAGTCAATTAGTTAGTCGTTAAATTTCTCTCGCTTGGTATGGTAATCTAATAATACATACTAAAACGTGGAAAACTATTCAATTAATAAATTATATTACAATTTAATTACAATAAATTTATTTTTATATTTTATTGTAACGATACATTGGATGTTAAGACAATACTTCTTTTTCGTGCAATTTAACATATAATATTATATGATTATAAATACTAAAATCTGTTTTATTTTAAGTTAAAAATATATATAACTAATTTATAAATATATTTATAAATACATTTATAATATAAAGTCTTGCACGAGAGAAACAGAAAGAAAAAGAGAGATTGCGAGAAACAGAAACGAAGAGATAAAGAAAAACGAGAGAAAGGGGAAGCACGAACACACAAATAAAGGGAAAAGGAGCACGACATATATGGATAGCACGTTTCGTGTCGCTGATGTTTTTGGTCAAAGTCATGCCAGAGTTAAACGTACCCTACATATTTTATTTATGTATCGTCGAACTCTCACATAAAAAGTAACAACAATAAAGATTCCACATTGATTATACACATCGACACTCTTATTGAGAGAAAGAAACTCGCAAGTTCTCTTTTCTTGTTTTATGTGTGGTAGTTTTACTATTCGTCGTTACAAATCTTTTCAATGTTAATCTATAATGACGCACACACACACACACACTTTAAGATATAATTATTCCTTAATTAAAGTACTACGAAGTGTTATCATATTATGATATTAATAATTATATTTTTATTGCATTTTATTAACATCGAATTAAGCTTTACTTTATTATAATGCTAACACTTGAATTCATATGTGTGTATAAAACAAACTCTCTTTGCATTTACTATCATCGGAGGTTACTCTAAAAAAATCCAAAAGATCGTTTACTCATCAGGATCAAAATCTTATTCTTAATCATTATTATTCTTAATCATTGTGTGTGTGTGTGTGTGTGTGTGTGTGTGTGTGTGTGTGTGTGTGTGTGTGTGTAAATTCTATTTTGAATATTTAAGTTTTGATTCTGAATTTAGCGATCTCTCTAAGATCTATGTATGTATAATATTGTATAATCCTAAACACATTTTTCATATTGCCCGCCATAGATTGTTGCGCAGTGATATACACACACACACACATATATATATATATATATATGTGTGTGTGTGTGTGTGTAAAAATTATATGTATATTTTACCAAGATTAAAAGATTAAACATAATTATTACAGTTTATTAATATTTTGGTTGTACTAGTTAATTCAGATTTTAGTTAAACTTATAATAAAAAATTAAAAAAATCTAAAATATAGTAAGTATATAAGATAAAATTCCCGATTTCTATGACATTTTGCAGACCTAAATGTGGATCTGAATTTGAATTTAAAAATAATTTCAATAATTTTTATCCAATTTGAGATGGAAATATTCTTAATTTAATTTAATCCGAATTTATATATAACTGAATTTTCTTGAGTTTCTAACCTAAAACTCTACAATTTCCTTTTTTTTTATTAACACTTATCGACCGAGAGAATTGCAAGAGAGTATTTCCCTTCGCCGTAGACTACGGGCAATAGTGGCGCTACGGAATGCCAATCAGTCGAGCCAGTCGGAACCATTCGGACATGGTTCATCTTTACTCTTTCCGTCTGTAATTTTCCGCGAACAGAGAACTTTGACTCGCTTGCGTGATCAGCTGTACACATGCACCCATTCTCCTCGCGACGCGAGCTAGAGTTATGATAAGAAAATCGAGGTTGCAGTGAATTATAATCGGGAAGAGACCGAGTGCACCTTGGGGAATGGTAATGGTGCGCTACTGATGCACCACGCAATCCTTGCTCGAGGTGTGCATCGCCTGTCGTCGGCCACGACCACGCTGTTCATCCTGTTGCGATTCTGTCATCGATCGTCGGCTGGCCGTTTTTCTTTTCATTTTCTCGCTTGTACATCGCTGTTACCTTTTTTTTAAATCTATCAACCGTGATTTATTACCTTAGACAACTTTCTGGGTCTATTTGATCAATTTTTTTACTTTATAGGCTTTTAAAAAAATCTAAAAAAAATCAGGACTACTATTCAGGATCTCTGCTACATGATACAATAGTTTCTAAAGTTAAATGTAAAATAATTTTTAAATAACAAATTTATTACTATTATAATATACTATTTATAATATACTATTATACTATAATAAAGGAAAAAATTGAAATTTGTTTTAAAAAATCTTTCCAATAAATAAATATTAATTTATTAAGACGTTACACAACGTAACGTTTCGACCGTGAATTCCGGATTTTTTCAAGCATACAAATCTTACAAATATTTGTATCAGGATAATATGTCAACAAAGTCTAGGATCTGTAGACTGAATAACAAAATTAAAAAACAATGGAAGAAAAGATAAGATTGATATAATTGGAACTTATATGTTTGTCGAAAGTCTAAAATAAAATAAATTCTATAAGATCACGTGTCATTACTCAAAGACAATCAACATGGAACTCTTGGCAATTCAAAAAGAAGCAATGATGTAAACAAAACAAAAAGGAATCAAACGGAATTAGAGAATTCCAACTTTATTTAAATGTTATTAGAAATGTTATTAGAATTCTATAATGTAATAATTAATTCTTGCAATTTCGAAAATTTTACGATTTAAGATTTTAAGACTTAACCTGTTGGAATTTTGTCCATTTTATTTTATTTGGAAAATATTACTAACAAGGAAATAATAGAAGTTTCCCCTTTCGATTTTGATGAATTTTTAATATATTGTTTTCTGACTTAAAATAAAGGACATGTATTTTTTTATACCCATACGCACTTACAGGGTAAAACATTTCTTTTTCAAAAAGAATCAGTTTTTCTCTTTCGCAGCAAATATCAACGAAATTATGAAAGATAGAAAAGTTGAATAATTTGAAGAGTACTGTAAAACAGTGAAAAAATGTTTTTTTTAAATTTTTCTACCACTTCTTTAATTTTGAAATTTTTTTATCATCAAATTGAAGCTTATTTTATTATAAATGCAACGTTTCCATACTCGGTTCTTTATGCAACACGTTTGCATCTTCCTGTATAGAAAATGAAATATATTTGAAGGACTCATATATGTAATGAAAGAAGTTTTTATCATGCACAGCTTGAATATTTATATAAAATTTGAATGTATAATATCTAAAAATAATATTATATAAGAAATAATATTATATAAGAATGTAAAAAACCGAACATATTTTTTGTTTTAATAAGAAGTATTTTTATATAAAATTTGAGGATATAAATTTTATGAAAAAAATAACATAAGTAAATTAACGTAAAACAGACGTTAAATAAAGCTCCAAGTTTATATTATTGATGCTGGTTTGAGTCGGTTATTGATTTTACCTTAATTAAATTAACGTAATATTAATAAATTTCTATGCAAAATATATATTGTCATTAAAAATATATTGTTATTAAAAAGGAGTGAAATCAAAATGTTATTACAATTATTTTCTTGGGGATTACTTGTACAATTCCAATTGGATTTAATATAAAATGCGAAACACATTTAAAATGTGTGTATGAAATACAGAAACAAGAATAAACTATGAATATGAAATGCAATAGATAATGCGAGAAGCAGATATTAAAAAAATAAACTAAAACTTTGTAGCAAGAAAACAAATTATTTAAAATATACATACTTGATGTTTACGTTCCCAATGTCATTTTTTTGTCTTATTATTAGTGTCCGATCAAAGATTCGGTTTCAGTTTCGGTTTCGGTTTCGGTTTCGGTTTTGGCTGATTTCGACCCAAAAAATGAGTTTCGACTAAATTTTGGTTTTGGCCAAAAAATGGCGAACTTTCGGCTACCCCCGAAACTACGCTCGACACGTCTTGGTTTGCTTTTGCCGCACCTACAAGTGCCGCACCCACGAGTGTTACAAGTGAGCAACTCTTTAGTACCGCAGGACAAATCTTTGCTGGTAGATGTAGTAATCTGCTTGGAGAAAATACAGAAAAACTTTTATTTTTAATATATAAGATTAGATTGTTTAATTTTGACTATTAACAAATTATAAATAATGAAACAAAATGATACTAAGTCATATTACTAATCAATTAGTATTAGCTATAAGATGTATTTACAAGATTTATTTACATTTTTTACTAGATATAAAATAATTAAACACAAAAAATGAAGTATTAAAATACAAAAAAATTGTATTATGTTGTCTATTATTGTTCAAATAGGATATTCTTAGAATATCTTTTGTTTAAAAAAGTTTATTTTTTGTTTTATTTTTTAAGAGTTTTCAATTCCATTTGGTAACGTTTTATATAACAAAGTCTTTGTTTTAACACAAATAATTAATATGTTTCCTTTTAGTTATAGGTTGTTATTGACAAATTATTGAGACTGTTAACTAATGAATATAGTAGTTGATTTTATTTTGAGATGTTTAATATGTTTATTCTTCAAATTGATAGATTGATAGCAAATAAAATATGTGAATAAACATTTTTTAATAAGCTATTATATCATTATGATGTCATTATCATTTGTAAATTAATAATCTAAACTTAAATCTGAAGCATAAATTTATTGAACTTGAATAGAAAAAAGTTTCAGTTTCGGTTTTGGCCAAAATTGATTTAGAAACCGAAATTCAGTTTCTGTTTCGGTTTCGGCTTCAAAATCTTGTTTCGATCAGACTTATTATATATTCAAATTTTATATAAGTATTTCAAACTGTTTATGATAAAACGTAAATATATTTATTGTCATCTTCTATTACGACGCGAACGTGTTGCGTGAAGAATCGAGCATGGGCAAGCATATATTTGTAATTCTAAAAAATGGTTTTTTGAAACGTAACTTTATTATATTACATGGTTGAATTGTAATAAAATAAGCTTCAGTTTGATGATAAAAAATTTCCAAATTTTGAAAAAAATGTTAAGGAAGAATTTTGAAAAATAAAATATTTTTTTATATTACTTTTTATTTTATATTACTTTTTAAGTCATTTAACTTTTCTATCTTCTATAATTTCGTCGATATTCGACGATAAAAAGAAAAATTGCTTTTTTATAAAAGTTTTTATAAAAGAGCTGTTTTATAAAAGTGCGTATGGGCACATATAAAAAAATACATGTTTCTTATTTTGAGGAAAAATAGAAAACAACATAAAAACTCAAAATCAAAGAAGGACTTCTGTCCATTTCTTTGCTAGAGTCCAATATACAATTAACTATGTGTAACTTTGAAATGTGTTTGGAATTATTCATAGGATTCTTATTATGTACACGTAGAGAACGTATTGTACTGCGCTATCTCAAAATAGTGCCGCGTGCCCATTTCAAAGAATTGAATAACGGACCAACGAACAAAACGTAAACGAAAGTAAACAAGTCCTATTTGCAATAGATGACTTATGTGAATTATACTTTCAGAAGTAGTATACCTCTATCCTTTTCTTTTGCACCCCGGTTATTATTATTAATTTCGTAATGAAAACCGTTTGATTTATAATTACTTCAAGTCATTGACAGTCCCTAATAATTTGATCAAAGAAATCAAAGAAAATTTTTATTAATCGATCTTTATTTTTTTCGCTTCAATTTAATGTCTTGTATTTCTTCATCACACCGTTACTTTAACACACTTCAACATATTTTTAAAATATTCTTACTTCTCTCAGTGAGACTAAAAAAAATTTTAATACATTTTATTTTATACAATATAATGGAACTTAACTTTTTTTTAAATAAAAAGAAAGAAAAAGAGAGAGATAATTTATTATTAAAATTGGTATTACATACAATAAACATTCAAAGTAATGTTCATAGGTTATATAACAATATTCAAATCTAAAAGGCAAAAATGAACGATGCTAAATGACGTTTGTATTATACATTGTTTTACATAATTATATTATACTATTGGCATTGTTATCTAGTATTGTTCGTTTTTGCCGTTTGGATTTGAATATTAATATTATATATTCCACTGTTAGAAAGAAAATTTTTACATATACGAAATTTTTAATATGTACGATAATATGTACCATACTCATCATATTGTACATCATATTGTATGAACGTGGATAATATTCTTATTACATGCATTGTTCGCTCATGAATTATTTTTTTACATGCTCGCCTTCTTAAATATTTTTTGCTACATTTGTTATGTCGTCGCAATGTCGGCTTCTTCGAGAAATTATTTACGATAAATCACAATTGATGAACCACATGCACTCGAAGTACAGGGTGACTAAATCCGTCATAGAAATCTATTATGCTCTTTTGGATATTTTGAACAGAAGGAGGAAGGATAGCTTATTTAAATATTATATTTAATTGTAGCAATATAATATCAGCAATATAATCTGTAAAGAACGATATTTTTACCTCTAATTTATACTACTATAATTTCTAATATTTAATTACATTTTTTTATAACTTCTAATTACATATTTATTATAATTTAAATTAATAAATTAATTTAAGTAATTTAAAAAGGATAAGAAATCTATTTTCTGGCAAAATCTTTTTATCTTCAGGTTAACTGGTTTCTTTGGCTCGTCTGTCATTGTTATTGTGATTCCTTATTACATAAGGTTTCTTCAATACTCATATTTGCTTAACTAGAAAATTGGAATCATTATAGAATGATACATCACAATAAAAGTATTCATAGTTGTAATTAGGTTTTGTGTGACGTAATGTGACTATTTTTTCCATCGAGATCTCAACCGGAAAAGACTGTCTTGGTAAAGTTCTGCAACACCTACCTCCTCATTCCTCAAGATCAATATTGCTCAATGCTATTGCAATGACAATTTATGCACAACAAATGTTTGACGAAGGAACGTGAAACTCCGTTCTCACTTGCACTCCATTGAGGCGACAATTTTTTTTGGCGCGATATATGTAAATAAGCTTTAAAAAGCTTAATAAATTTTAAATATTTTTGTGAAAATATCCTATGGTTCTTAAAATTCGCAAAAATGGATTAATTGATATAACATTTTCATACACAGAAAAAGAAAAAGAAAAAGAATGGTTTTCAATTTTTGACTTTCATCACAATTTTCGGACAATTTTCACACTTTTGATCACAATTCGTGCATTGAATTACATACTCGATTGAGTTCAAACTTCGCATAATTATTAATTTAATTATTTATTTAATTTGTTAATCTTTTATTTAATTTCAAATTCACTATTAATTTATTAACAGCTTTTTTATACGTCACATATATAAGTATTTTGCAGAAATGTAATTAAGCACAAACGCTTTTTTCTGTGCATTAAACAATTTCACATTATGATGTGGATTGTATGCTCTAAAGATATTTTATATTTTCTAAGATTAAAGAACTTTGCAATATCGATTTAATCTTTCAAAACGGAGTTTTTTAAAGACAAGTTTTTACTTGAAATGATGATTTTATTATACTAATAAATTTATTATACATGTATGCGACATAAAAAATATATGAGTTCTAGCCAGACGAATCGAAAAATTGAAATCTGTTTATTCTTATTCACTGGTGAAGAAAACTTATTCACTGGTTTTGAAGTTTTTATTATACTAAGTTTTCATATGATGAACTTCAAAACAATCAATAATACAAAGCCGGACATTACATTCTTTGCATTCAAGTTTAGATCTTTTGTTCATTACCTTTATCATCAACATTTAAAGTATCAGAATAATCTCAATTTCAGAATCACAATAATTTCAAAAACAGTAGAATTAGAAGACATTTCTGTGTCGAACTCCTTTCAACAATGAAATAAATGAATTTTTTTCTCTACTATTTTTATTCTATATATAGTCTCAGTAAAATTCTTATCTTTTTTCAATAATAACAGTGAACAAAGAAAAAATTTTTGAATTTTTCTAGATAATTATAAAATAAGCGAACTAAAATTCGAAAATTGCAAGTAAAATGGAGTATATCATGATATGTATATATCAAAATATACAACCTGACATTCTGGTTAAAACAATACCTTAATCACTGAAAAATGTTGTCGAGATGAGTTATTGAATATATTACATCTATCCTAAATCAACTAAAATAGGTAGATCGATTTAGCTTCTACTTTTTGACATTTAGGCTGCATTAATTTTTACAAGAACTTATTTAGCAAATAATTCTTTAACTTAATCAATTTCTTTTCTTTTATAAAACATACATTGATATATACATTGAGCTAAAAGAAAAAGGAAATCTCAATTTTAAATACGAGAACTTTTATATGATTTATATGGATATTTATATGAATATAATGTAATAATATACAATATTAATTAAAAATTGAACATTAACTTTTACGCACAAATATTATGTACAAAAAAAAGTAAAGAAGATAAAAACAAATAAAATTTTAAATGAGAAAGGTTTCTCATTATTTTTGTGTACATAATATTTGTGTAAAAGTTAATGTTCAATTTTTAATTAATATATTATTACATTAATACATTAATGCATTGAAAGTACGTTGATAAAATTTAATAATTTTATCTCAAATCACATTAATATGAATTTAATCGACTAAACTTTTTTATCTTTGAAATTTATTATAAGACAGGTTGCAAAATATTTATTATTATATACTAAACATATATTTCTGATATATTCATATAAAAGTTTATTAAATATTTTTTGGCTTAATTATATACAGAGTGTCTCATTTTAATTTATCATCGTAACTTTGCAAGGAGCGGTCGTAGAGAAAAATGTTTCATGTACAAGTTTTTTGATTTTGAGGGTGACATAAGACGGTACTATCGATTTGACCTTTGATAATCATTTGATAATTACGTGAAGGTCACCTTCAATTTCTTAAATGGAACCCTTTATTTTTCATTACATATTTTTATAGATTATCTCGATTACCAAGGTCAAATCGATAGTCTTAT
The DNA here is from genome assembly GCA_901521435.1 of Crematogaster levior. Classification (NCBI taxonomy): domain Eukaryota; kingdom Metazoa; phylum Arthropoda; class Insecta; order Hymenoptera; family Formicidae; genus Crematogaster; species Crematogaster levior. The sequence goes on along the minus strand of CABEGB010000569.1, from coordinate 415,528 downwards.
GTTCCCCTAGAAGTAAAAAAACTTTTGTATGAAACACTTTTCTCTACGACCGCTTCCTACAAAGTTACGAGGGATAGATTAAAATGGGACACCCTATATAGATAAAACTGGATAGAAATTTCAATTCTCTGTTAAATAGTGATGAATCAATTGCATGGTTTTTTAATGCGTTGAGTCTAATATTTATGTGTTTATTGATAATATGGAAAGAAAGATATAATTTACGAAGAGTATAATAGATAAAAGTAATTTATATATTAAACATTTGCATTAGTAGTAGTAGTAGTAAGAAGAAGTTACGGGAAAACATTTGCATTAAAACATTATGTATATGTTATTTTTATCGCGTTCTTGTTGCTTATAACATTATTTTCTACAAAAAATTATATGTGTAAGGAAATATCATATAAAAAACATTAATAACTGATGCATTATTTTTCACCGTTAATAACTCTTAATGTTCATGGCGACAATTAGCTTCATTACATATCGTAATACATCACGTACAGTAATACATACATGAGTATCTAGATGATAAATATATACATGAATATAGTAACTATATCTAGTGAAAATGAGAAAAGTTGGTCATATATCAATGAAAAATTCATTTACATTTATAGGTTCTTATCGTTGATTGTATCGACAATTACATGATTTCTTGCTTTTATCCTGCGTTAAAAGAAATTTTATTTTACATGTTGATTTTGTGTACATTTCCTAAACATTATACGTTATAAAACATTAGGTACATTTAGGAAACTTATATAAAACGTATATCAACGTGCTATCTGAGATGTATTTCGCATTCTTTATTCATCAAATGGTAAACAGTCTATTTTCGCAAAATGACTGATTTCGAGAGTAGATTTTAGCTGTGCGCAAGCTGATTTTGTATTTTATCTTTATCATTATTTAAACGATCATTTAAACGATTTGGGTGTATCAAATTCATTATGTACCATATCCATATTGTATTATATTATCATATCAGTGTAACGAAAAATAATATCCTATCCCTACAATCATGAGCATTTCGAGTCTGATCACTTTTTCACCTATTTAATATTCAAAAAATTTTTAAAAATTCATAAGTATACATTCAAATTTCTAGATTAAATATCTATTTTAGTTTAGGATTAATTAATCTATTAAATATCTATTTTATTTTGGAAAAAAATAAAATGTATAATTTAATTACCCAAGATTAAAAATTGTAACTTTTTATAATAAATATATATAGAAAAATAACTTTGGAGATTTTGTAATTTAAGTATAAACTTTGAAACAGAACTCCATTCTTCGAAAAGTATAATTATTTGGTAAATAAAAATAAGTACAATAATTTTTAATAAAGGATAAATAGGAAAAATCGAATATCGTAGAAAAAATGTTTTTCTGCAATAATTAATGCATTCAAGAACAACATTTTTAGTGAAAAAAATAAAACATCACGCTTTACTGTCTAGGCTAAGCAAATATAAATCCATTTTTTCTAAAATAATTAATTTTTTTGAGAAAAATAATTTTTTAAAATTTAGATATTAATTTAGAACAAAAATAGAATAAACAGACTTCAATTTTTCTTTCGACCCGTTTGGCCACTTTTATTATTAATTGTTAGACACTACATTTTGAACTCTGGTTTGGGTCCTTCTCAAGTGTATAAAGTTTACATATAACTATGTTGATGGGACGCACAATGATATCTGTCTCATTGACATTGCGTCCAAACTACAATCTAGAAGCTAAAGTCAAGTGATGTCAATAATAGATCAAAGTGTATACAATTAAAAGATTTAAAAATTCACATATTCATTTATGCAAAAATAGAATATTCACAATTTTTCCAAAATTATCACTTTGTACAAAAAGAACTCAATTTTCTAAAACCATGGGTCATTCATGTTCGACACGGAAATGAATTTGATGTTTCGAAGAAAATTGATGACGGTTTAGCCGCATAAAGGCTTTGAGTACATACCACAAATTTTTTTAGGAGGGGATAAGGAATAGGAGAACCTTAAAAGTTTCAAGAAACTTCCGTGGATAGAAATCGATCGGGCACGAAATGATGAATACCCATGATTATAGGGTAAGGGTTACATATGTAGTAATAAGGGTTATATATAAAATTGGATTTTTTATATTCCATGTAGTAATAACCCACACAGCACCGAAAGATTTCAGAAACATAAACATAGAAACATAGAAGCATAGACATTGCTTGGAAATATTGTAATATTGCGTGAAAGTTGCGAAATGTTTCCGCAACATTACTACAAGATTGCAGCAATGTTATGATGTCCGCCTTCAGAAACATTTCAATGAAACATTTCAGCAAAATTACAACGTATCCTCTACAAAACGTTACAGTAAAATGCTATATCTACATTACAGTGAAAAGTATTACAATGAAAGGTAGTAATTTCATACGTTGACACACACACATGTTATATCTGCTACTTTAAATTTCAATCAATAAATAATATTGTGATTAGTAGGCATTACATATAAAATGTGATTTTAAAATATCGCCACTTTTTATGTGTGATGTAAATGTTATTTGTTCGTTGAAATTTCAAATATTGGATATAACATGTATGCGTTAAACGTATAAAATTGCCTGTCATTGTAATTATATATTTATATAGTAAAAACTACGCTGAAAAAAAAACATGTATGCGTTAAACGTATAATATTACCTGTCATTGTAATTATATATTTATATAGTAAAAACTACGCTGAAAAAACTACGCTGTAACTCATATCTCCAATCATTGTATTTTAATAAAATGTTAAAAAAACTTATATAAAAATTGTAAGCTCTTTCTCTCAGAAGCTTATAGACAACCACTGATATTTTTCTTGAAAAGCGCCAACTGAGATCCCTTAGAATCAAAATGGCAGATAATTGTGCTGCACTTTACTTTTGTGAGACTGATAATCGTACTAATTAACCGAATTTCCGTTGTCAACTTGGTAATATTTCAACAATTTTGCTGGATCATTCCTGTAAAATATTACAATTGTATCTCTCTGAAATGTCTGCGGAATATTACATTGTAACTTGCAATGTTGCAACGTTCCTGCAATGTATCGGAAGCTTTTGTACTGTATGGGAAGGGTTATATATAAAATTGGATTTTTTTACCGTAAGTTCCATGATAAATTTGAAACCAATTTTTTTCCGAAGTTATCTTCTTATTTCTTGAATCATATTTTAAATAACTCTTGATGACACATACACACACGCACACACGCACGCACGCCGGCATGCATACATGATTTTAGAGAGTAAAACACTAGTTTGAAAAAATAGGTTTCTCTCTTTAGAATATCTACGAAACTATAAAAGAAAGAAAAAAAATTCAAAATAAAAATTAAATGGCTTAAAGAATACTATAAAATGAGAAAAAAATTTACAATTTTTTTCAAAAATTGTAAATATTTTTTAAATTTATCAACTTTTTTTTTACTTTAAATTTTTGTTTCCACCAAATTAAAAGTAATTTTTCTACAAATTCAACTATGTATGATAAAGTTACGTTACGTAATCTCATTTTCGAGAATTAATTATAAACGCCTCCGTACACACACTATTTGTGCCATGCAATTGGCTCGATTCTTCATGCAATGTGTTTTGCTATTGTAGAAGATAAAAACACTTGGAGGACATTCATATATAATCATGTTTTAATTATATATTTTCAAAGCTTGAGCAATTATATAAAATTTGAATATATGATAAGATTTAAAAACACATTCACGTCTTTAGCAGCAAACATATTATACTTGACACGCATTTTATTTTTAATATACTGTATATGTAAGACTCATTATTTGTTAATTTTAAACCATTTTTTAATTAATAACAATTATTGAATACTTGCTGCTAGAATTTTGCCTATTTTTGAAATTTTTTTAAAATATTATTATTTAATATTTTTATATGTTTATTTAATATACATTTTAAATATATTAACATTTAATGTATTATTTGTTTGTCACAGAACTCTAGTTTAATTTTATTTTTTTTGCCTCTTGCATCATATCTATTGCATTGTATCTATTATGCTATCTATTTTATATTCATTTTTATTTTGCTCTGTATATTATATCTTTTAATGTTCTTTTATACATATATTAATTGTAAGTCCATTGGAATTATACAAGATAATCTTCTAAAATTGTACATATTCTTTAAATCACTGCTTTAATTTAATGAAAAAATATGTTTACAAGATATTACATATTATCCAAAATATACTTGTATATAAATGTAGTAACATTTTAAATTATTTTACTCCTTTTTAATGATAATCGCGCGAGATCTCATGTATGTATAATATTATAAGTATACGCGAGAGTCTCCGTCAGTTACAAGTACCTGAGAGTATTAGATCTCACAAGGGAAGTGTCACAACTGTCCGGGACCGATTTGATTCTCCTTTAAATATGTTGTTATATATACAAATCTAAGAGACACGTATTTTTTTACATGTGCTAATTTTGACTTTTAAGGGATAAACACCTTTTTGAAAAAACGGTGTTTATCTTTCAAGGCGAATATCTTTGAAACTATTAGAGATAGAAAAAAAATTCAAACGGGGTATTAAATGGCTTGATGAGTACTATAAAATAATGTGAAAATTTTTTTTTCTTTTTTTTTCAAAAAATCTTACCTTTTTAACTTTTTTTTCAAAATTTTGAATTTTTGTTTTCACCAAATTAAAGGTTATTTTTTAACGAATTCATCCATGTATATTAAAGTTATGTTGCGTAATATCATTTTCGAGAAATCATTACAAACTCCTCCGTATATACGTTATTCGTGCTCGTATCGTACCTACTATTTGCGTAAGTGTAATAATTATCGTCGAAATAAGATACTAAAAAAATGTTAAATTTGTAAGAAAATAAGCTTTTATTTGTGGCGATAAAAAAATTTTGAAATTTTGAAAAAAGTGATGGAAATATTTTAAAAATAAAAAAAATTTCTTTTACACTGTTTTATAAAGTACTCCTAAAATCATTCAACTTTTATTACATGATATTTTTCTAGCATTACAGATTATAAAAAACATTAAGAATTAGGGTAGTTTTTATTATACCTTCTTAAAGTTATTAAAACCTTTGTATTCATCTCTGTACCTACATTATTTCCTTATAATATCTTAAGATTATTTTCTCTTACAACTATTTTCGTTCCAACGCTCTAACATCTTGTTTATTTATAGTTTTGCGCAATAATATCTGCACGTAATTAATAATGAAATAATTATTAAGTGTTTACATAATAAATTTATACTTTTTAGTATTTACTCATTATATACATTACAATAATGATATTCGACTAGTGTTTCTGATTTCTCGACATTTTTTATTTCTCGAGAAAGACCAATACAATTTCGCTAATTCTCGAGAAATCTCGAGAATTCTCGAAAAATTATATTTAGTAAAAAAAGATATGTAATTCAATTTTAGGTCACATATTTATTATTGCTTAACTTTACTAATTTTATAAATTATACATATATAAATTTTGTAAGTATAAAAACACTTAATGATATTAACTATTAAGTTAATACGTAAAAATAAAATATATTTGTACAGTTTGTACTCATTGTCAGTCTTTTAACAATTATGAAAGACTTTTATTAAAAAAAAACATTTTAATTAGTAATTATAAGATAAAAAATAAAATATTAGTTTTCTCAATAAACAGTAATAATAAACATTGGACATGCGACATCGGATATTAATGAAGGAATTAAAACTGTAAATAATCAAAATAAAATATTTATATTTCTTCTAAAAATTATTTCTGTGATTTGAAATAACTTTTTAGAAAACATAATGCATCTAGCGTTGTGTTTGCCATTCGAGACCTTTTTTTTGTGACAAAATCATTGGCAATAGAAAAATTGCGTTCATTTTGCGTAGAAGTCGGTTTAATTGTAGACATTGCATTATAAAGTTTTTGCAAATTTTCAGTTTTTGTTCCAGTTGTTTCAAATATACTAAATTCCTTCGTTAATGCCCGATGTTTATCATCACTATGTTTAGATGGAAATTCTTTCAAGCTTTCCGAGATTGACAATTTTAGTTGTTGTTCCAACGATAATTCTTGATTTTTGACATGAGTTAATTTAATTACATGAATTACATCATTGTCATTTTTGTTAGACTTAGAATCATTGATTTTATTGTTATGTTCTTCAAAAAGTCTACTTAAAATACTTTTTGCAGTTTTACATATTTCAGATTTTGTTGATAAGTTAAAGAAAATGTCTTCTTCTTTATAAAAGATACAATCAGGATTTTGAAGAAATCTCATAAGAGATACGATTTGCTTATTTCTTTTTTTAGATATTTTATCTTTAATAGTTTCAAGAAATTTAGAACTTAAATCGGAATTTATTTTTTTTAAAGTTTTAAATAAGAATCTAAATGTTCCTTCTGCAGTTAATAATGATGAGTCTTCTCTATTAAGATTTTCAACAGCGATTCTAATTGGTTATAATGTTGCTAATAACATTTCAGCGATCTGAATATATTCTTCGTTCCACATATTCTCTAAATTTAGATCACTTAATGCCTTTTTGATTGGGCTGCGTATTCTTAAAAATCGTTCAATCATGGCCTCCATCGTATTCCATCGGGTCTTACAATCCAAAATAAGTTTTAACTCTTTTTTTTCGTCTTCTTGTACATATCTTTGTAATATATTATTTTTAACAGGTGAGTTTTTAAAAAGTTTTACTATTTTCCGTATAGCTGTGATTGTTTTTTTAATTGTTGACTGCATACAAACATCTATAGTTTCTATAGTTTCAATATCAGAGTCGCCTGAGTCGCAATTATTTTCGTTTTGTACTTCATCTTCAGTATCTTCACATTCTTCACTATCATCATCGTGTGAATCCGATAGCGGCACTTTTAAAACTGCGAAATGTAATCCATGGTTACAGCAAAGTTGCTGGTATGCCGGGGACAATCTCCCAAACTTTTGCATGACATCACTCATTACAGATACTATATCTTGTTTAAATGAAACATCGAAAGAATTTAATTTTTTAGTAACTAATTCTAAAGTTTTTTCAGCTGTAACTTCCTTCTATTGGTACTAATCCGAGATTGTCTGAATCTGTGGTATTATAATATATATGAATATTCATATATCTTTTATTATTCATACTAGTCCATTCATCAACAGATATGGTAAACTTTTTTTTCTCAGATTTTAGTAAATTAATCTTTTGTATCAGTTCTTGCTTTTTCTGTTCATAGAATTCCAACATTATTTTCATTACATCTGTTGGATTTCGTGGAAGATTAAAACCTTTAGCATTCATACTTTGTCTAATAAACTCACTTTTAGTAATTCTATTAAAAGAAAATCCATCAACAGCTGCTAGTTTGGATATTAGTTCGCTCATAGTCGGTCGCGTTACAAATTTGTCAATTGTTTGATCATCATAGAGTTTGTATGATTTGTATCGTTTGATTTGACTAGAATTGCTTCCACAGCTACTGGTACTTGGTTGACTTTCTTCGTTAGAATCGTTAGCTTTTCTTTTAAATCCATGCACATCTTCAAGATGCCTACGAAGACCAGTAGTCGCCGATCCTTTACATGAAAGAACTTTACTGCAAATATTGCAAGTCGATGATTCTTTATTGCTATTTTTTTTTAAATATTGCCAACAATCTTGATAAGTTTGGTTACTTTGGCTCATGTTTATAAGTTATTTTTAATAACTGAAAAAAATATATTCAATTCAATTTAAATACACTGAAAAATAATATTTAAAAATTTAGTAAAAACCAACTTACCTTTTCTATCAATCAATATTCTTACTCTACACATAAATTTTATAGTATAGAATTCCAATAATAATACTATACTTAACAAATAACAATAATACTGTGACTGTGAATTAATAATATTATTCAGTGAACAGTGAGACGGGCCAAAAGTTTATGTACAATACAGTATATATAAATTATATAACCTCATAAACTCATAAGCCTTATAACCTTATTTATAGAAACGTAATGTCCATCGAATAAAATTTAGTATGAGGAGATACGGCATGCCTTGCAATTTCGCGCCGATCGTCAATTGTTTAACAAGGCGCTACCGCAATCCGAATGCTTCCAACGATTCAGATCGCGGCTGAATGAAACCAAATAATATATCGGAGCGCGCTTGTTTGAATTCTCGAGAAACAACAATAATTTCTCGAGAAGTATGAAATTTAAATCTAATTGTATTTCTCGAGAATTTTTCGAGAAAGAATTCTCGAGAAGAAACACTATTTGTAACATTTTTAGAATAGAAGATTTCGCTTTAACTTTAAAATATTTTGCCTTTATTAAAGGTAAAGTTTACATTTAAAATTAAAATTCTATTAAAATAAAATTAAAAATCTATTAAATAAATATTAAATAAAATTAAGAATCTTAAATAAAGGAAAAATATAATTTTGCTATCTTCATGCCGACAAACTTCCTGTAAGGCACACATTCCTAACGGTTGTCTTACTCATTAAAAAACAGAATTAAGTAAAATCTTATGATAATAATATGATAATTCTTAATAATAGATGACCACCATTAAGCGTTACGATGTTCGTTTATACGAGTAATTTTTAAACACCATAATTTTTTAATTTTTTACTCAGATTCTCGATGAGACCTTTAATATAGAATAATTATTCTATTTTTTGTACCCAATGGCATCCTGTTAAGTGTACAACACTTATCATTCATCAGAATGTAAAGGTCAAAGCAGCATGGCATTATCGCAATGTAAGAATATATAACGAGAGAACTTTGGTTGGCAAAATAATCTTTTGTAATCTCGTATTGTTTGCAATGTCCTACTGTAAGGAAAAAAGAAAAGAAAAGGTGATAGATTTATAGACTTTGATTTTTTTAATTACATTTATAAATTTCCATAGAACTCTAAACAAGTAAAATATTATTACATGAATACCTATCTTATTTTAGCAACATACTATACATTGTCCGAGATATTGTCCCATAAAACTTTGAGTTGTACTATCAAGTTAACTTTATTTATCGAAATGTCCGGATATAGCATTAATTACGACAATTATTTATTGTATTCGCTAATATACTTTGTAAAATACATCAAATTAGGTTAATGTTCAATTTCTTCTTACACTGTTTGTTACAATGTGTAGTTTCTACATATTTTTTGGAAGAGATATACTACTCTCTTCGAAAGGAATTTCTATGAATATCTCCATAAAAAATTAAAGTCTAGTTAAGTAGACATGACATACGAAGTCATGTATATAAAACTGTAGAAAATTCCGCATGCGAAATATTAAAACATTCGATAAAAAGTTTATGTTTCAGTTTTCAATATTTCTCCACTACAATTTCTTCATTGCCTTCAGCGACGATCGCAGAATAGCACTCGTTCTCAATCTGGGTCATAATATTAACGCCGTTTAATTATTTGTGGTAGTACAGTAATCGTTTAATGGTTCGTAAGACTATTACTTTGTTGGTAAATAACACAGAAAAATAAAGATCCAGATATAAAAAAATCAATTTTTTACAAAAAATAAATCTTACAAATTTATTTCTATAAATCCAGAGAATATCATAAAATTTCTGGGCAATTTATAGGATACAAATAAAAAGAAAGACATAAAGAAATAATATTTCTGTTATAAAAAATTCTGAATATGTAACTTAATGAATATATATTTTTAATAAATTAACCACAGAATAAGAACAATTTTCATTGCTCAGGTGCATTCTACTTTTATGTTATTGCATTATTTAAATATATTAATAACTTATTTTATAATCACTTAAATATGATATCATTAAATAGACGAAATTGATGTCGAAAGTTTCGATCTCATTTTAGATCGATTTTCTTTGGTCTATATATACATATCCATATATATATATATATATATATATATATATATGTATACAAACTGACGAAAAAATCTAATCATACTTTTCAAACATTAGAGAGATGCTAAGCTATTGCAAGAAATTATATGCAATCACATACATGATTTGCATTGAAATAACAAAGCGATTGGTAAAGCGCTGACATGACGCCAGACTCGTGAATTGGGAGCATGAGAATAGGTGTGCATTTTATCCAATAGGAATAATCGATTTCAAGAGAGCGAATAATATCAACTTTTGGTTTTTACAACTTACTACTTCCGTCACCAGCAAAAGTCGCTTTTCAGGACAACCGATACCACAGAGGGGGGGGGGGTTTCGTTGACGGTCGTCATTTTACGCGAGGCGGCGCAAAGTTGATAAGTGGGACATACGCTGCAGCATCTCGGTATTTCGTAGTGAACCCGCCATCAGGTCGGACCATCTAGAAGAGACCGTCACGTATTCTCGTATTTCTGTCAAGCTATAAGTACTCCGGTAATCGTGATCTTACCCACGTACATTCATCACTCAAATCGTAAGTCATCGATTTGTCATTTTTTCTGATTTCTTCCGATTGTCACTTAACAATTATACGTAGCACATTGAAACATAATTATCATTGAAATTAAAAAGGAAATATTGGTAGTATTCTAGTAGTGTTCTAAGTCTGGGTATATACTTATTGGCAAATTAATTACGATTCCGACAAAATTTTCATATTAAGACTCTTCTCTTTGAAATCTGTACAAAGTGAAGTATTAGTTCAAACCGTCTTGTAAAGCATACATTCAAACATTCTTTTCATCAAAGGTAATATTGTGTAATAATGTGTACCACAAGTGTTTATATTAATTTAACATAAATTTAGAAAACAACTATGATACAATGTATGTGGTTGTAGAGTTATTTTATTATGAATATTAATTATTATAGATATGTATAAATACAATTGTAACAAATTTTATGATAATTTGTTTAATGCTTTTACTTCTTAAACGCAAATCACAATAAATTTAAATATAAAGTCTTTACTGCTCATCGGCACGCTGTAATTTCAAATACTTGTTGATCAATTTCTTTATAGATATATAGATATACGTGAGTATATTTTATTGTGCGATATTTCCGTAAAGAACAAAATGCGAAAATCTTTTTTTGCGAGAAATAATATTTTGTAACATTTTAGGAATAGAAGATTTCGCTTTAACTTTAAAATATTTTGCCTTTATTAAAGATAAAGTTTACATCTAAAATTAAAATTCTATTAAAATAAAATTAAAAATCTTAAATAAAGGAAAAATATAATTTTACTATTTTCTTCTTTAAAATTTTCAAAAATTTCAAAAATTTTGTTTATTTTAATTTTATTTTAAGACTATATCTCCAACATTGCATTTGTGTAATAAATTTATTTAAGAAATTTAATATTTTTGTTAAATAAATATTGACCAATCGGTTTCAATATTTCTATTAAACAAATATATATTCTATTAAACAAATACATATTCACCAAAGAACTTGTATTATCAGATTATTTTAAAATTGTAGTCTTATTTAGGCTTATACAATATAATGTATGTAGTCTTCTCTCAATTGCTTTAGTGATTTATTGATAAATTGTTGTTTGCACTTAAATACAGCAAACCACGCACGTTGAAGCAAATTTTTTTCCACCGACACCCATTTGTCGACAAACTTGTACCTGTAAGGTAAACCTGTAAGGTAAAAAAAAAGATAGTAAGGTTAACGGTTTACACATTAACACGGTTGTCTTACTTATTAAAAAACAAAATTAAGTAGAATCTTATGATAATTCTTAATAAGTGATACACTGTTAAGCGTTACATTTGCATGAATTATATTTCGCTTTAAATACGAATAATATTTTTCCTCGAGTGTCAGTTAGTTCAGAAACAAATTACAGCTTTAATGAATCAATAAAGAACAAAAAATTATTAACATATTAAATAATTTATACGACACGCACACAGTGAAAAAAAATTTATATCAGCATGACACAGTGAATAATTTGTTTCTCGTGAAAAGAAACTTCGTATAATCAGTTATAAGATAACTAATATGTACATAAATAAGAAAGCAATCGATTTTCCAAACCATCGGTTGAATTATCTTGTTAATGTACAGTATGTATTTTGCGTATGATGCACGCAACATTCAATTTCGAGACAAACGCAAAATACAGTAGTTTAGAATCAAAGTGCGGAGCAGTTCACGTACTAATGGGTGAGAGTAATTTCGCTGTAATACAATGTTGCAACACCTACTCGAGTTTCATTTGTGTTTCAATTCGTGTAACTGAAAGTAAAATTATAGAGAAATGGAAATATAGAAACGGAAAGGTAATGAACAATTTTGACACGAAAAGGAAGCATAGTACATTGTAAGTAATAAAAAATGATAGTAATTATCTTATCACTTTAAACTCTATTACATTATTTTCACATGTTTATTATGGGTACATTACAGTCTCTATCATATCCGTTTCGAAGACGACGTAAAGACTTATCACTCAATCTAATCGTAATTAATTTCCGACAATAATTCCGTTTCTGAAATCCATGATGTCTCTGTCGAGGAAAATGTTATGATTTATTAATGACAATTTATTTAAGATGAACTAAATTGTAACGATACATTTGAAATGCGTACTCATTGTACTGGCTCCATTCTGCTGCTTCCATTATTTTTCGCAATTAGTCTCGTAATGTTATGTACGAAGGACACGTACGAAGGAGTACATCTTTCTAAGGGAAGTAAAGTTTGCGTTACTCCCGTCTTGACGAATGTATCTTTGTAAATTGTTATGCTACACGAATTACAATTGTTAATAAATAACATACTTTGTTGAAGACTTTCTTTTGCGACAAAATGTGCATTTCAATTTATGATCGCAGTTCTTGCGATCTATGCAACACAAATTGAAGACTACGCACGCTTCGAAAGAAAGTAGTTACTTGTCAGATGCTACGTGTAGCAATATGCGTTGAATCTCGAGAGAAAACGTCACGTGCTGTGTGAATTAGTAGGTCAGTGTTCCTCTTTAACATCCTCCACTTTTCTTTCGGTCAAGCGGCCAATTCATTTTTCATGATCAATAATCTGAAGAACAATCTACTTTGTTTTCACTAATAACATCACAAAATTATTCCTATATTTCGAATTTTTAATTTTAATCATCAATAATTCATATTCTATAATTATCATTTCATCAAGGATTTCCATCTCTGTAAGAAATGCGAATTATTCATCAAAGATTTCCATCTCTGTAAGAAATGCGAATTATTCATGTATTATTTCTTGTATTATTTTTATTGAAAAACGTAACAAACGTGTTTGTATGCAAATTTTCAATTTCTCCACTTTTCACGCTAAAAACTCGTACATTGCAGTTTTCGTACAATTTCCTTGTGAAGTAGTGAATACAGTGAAACCTGTTTTCTGGTTGAAAACGTGAAATGCTACACGATCCTTTCTCGAGCCCGTTATAAGAACCTAAGAATTTCGATCTATGATTGGCAATGACCTTAAAGATGCCATTGGCCTACTTTCCGGAGAACCTGTTTCTACTCAAGCGTAATATTATTTATGTTCTTTCTCGTTTCTCGAGATCTTCTCTCTACCTTCCTGTCCCCTTTCTCCACCTTGAATGTCCGACTACATGTACCGTTTCGAAGTGCCGTAAGCACTTTTACTAGAATGATACTTCTTCGTGGTAAGTCTACGTTGTGGAAGAGAAACGCATGCGTAAGTGCATCCTTTGGCACACTGTGAAACCTGTCCAATCTAGAAATAGAAATTTTGATTGTGTTTGATTGCGTTTGATTTTGTGTATTAATCTCATAATTATTGTGTGCAGTTATTAAATTATTTAATATTACATTATATTTCAAAATTAAACTATATACAGTACCGGCCAAAATTATATCACCTTTTTTTTTTTTTTCAAAGAACTTTTGTCAAAGTACATACAATGCGCTAAAAATTTTACAGTAGACACCTGGAAGGAGGTACATCTTATATAATGACATAAAGTATAATGAGATTTAACAAAATACACCATGATTTTTTAATTTTTTATTAGTTTTCCCCAAAATCGCATTTTTATGCTTTCTTTGTTTTTCGTATCGCAGTAATTTTTTTACAGTTATAACTAGTTTCATTGTTTATTTTCAAAATATTTATTGTTATAATAATAATTCAAAATTTATTATTAAAAGGTGATATAATTTTGGCCGGTACTGTATATATATATATATATATATATATATATATATATATATATATATATATATATGTATGTATATATGTTTATGTATATATATACATATAGATCTACATAGATAAAAAATTCAGGGGAAAAGGTCAAACTCTGAGATTTATTAAATATAAATTCTGTCTATAAAAAGTATATAAATAATTAGAAGCCAATTAGATCTAAAAAGCGAATATATGATGAAATTAAACTTTTTCTTTTTTCCTTTTTTGTATTTAAGTGGTTTTTTTTTTTTTTTAGATTTATTATACACATGGTAGATTTGATACAAATATCAACTCTCAAATAGTTTTTCTAGTTGAACCCACCGTGAACATAAAAGGCCTTCCGATACCGATTTGAATATTGATGTCATTAATATCCTCGAAAGAATTTAAGTGCGCAAAAAAAAGAAACAAAAGAAGTATCACGCGAATATTCTGCTTTTTAGGTTTACGTTTTGGTCTTAAATTTATAATTAATATATAGGTAATATAATCTGTTATAACGAGTTACTCATACTAAATTATGTAATTTTATTTATTTATTTCGTTCATTTACTTCAGTATAGATCTTCTTATGTGTGTGAAAAATCAGTAAAAAACATGAAACTTTTTATTCTGAAATACGTTTTTAACTTGTAATAACACTTTTACTTAAAAAAAGAGACATGAATCGTAGTTCCAATCCTTTAAAACTACTTCAGTCTTATTATGAATTTATTATCGTGAAATTTCAAGTAGCGCCTAATGTAAGATATATGTTTTCGACAGCACTTTCACAAGAATTATTTATATCCGTTTTTCATCACTTGCATGAGCAATACAGAAAACGAGAAGATATTCGTACCACTGACTTAGAGTGAGTCTGTAATTAACCTTTCACGTGGATCTTTTCTCTTGTGATCAGAGAAGAAGAAAAACGATACTTGTTGATGACATGTGTCTTAAATAACAAAATTGATTGTATGTATATTAACAAAAAGCAGAGCTTTTTTTCATTTGTCCAAAGTTAATGTGATACAGACGAACCCAATTGAGAGCTGATAATTATATAACACAAAAAATTATAACTGTTTATTAAAATGCAAATACTTCAAATAGCTTGCGTTTTAGTTCTCAATAATTAAGCTCTAATCAACTATAATCCCCAAAACTTGTTCCAATCGATTCATAACGATAGTATTTTAAATTTATAAAATTATAAATTTAAAATATTGATAGCGGAGAAAGGATAACGGTGGGTTGTCCCTTCTCGCCGCGCGCTTAGATTCGCGCGTATTGGTCGATCTTCTTTATTTAATATCTCATTAATTATTACGAAAATGATACAGAATTTTTCTACTCAGTTTAACTTACTCTATCTGTATACGAGTGGTGATTCATCTTGTGCGGGACACCCTGTATATATATATTATAGTATATAAAATTATAAATAGAATTTTCCATTTCAAATTTTAACGCGATTTATCACAATAATAGTAATTACAATAAGAATTATAACCGATTCTGAGACGAATAATGATTTTCGTGCGCAATTGATAAATTCTTTTAATTTAATTTTAAATATCTTGTTTACATATATGTATATATATATATATATATATATATATATATATGTGTGTGTACATTAAGATAAGGAATAACATTGATTTTTATACATGTTGATTATACGACTTTCTCTTAAATAGCGTCTTCTTTAAAGTTTGAAAACCCCTCCTTAACTATCTTACCTATGCTATCTTCTAACGCTGTAAATTGAACAGTTAAGTAAGAATTTATGACATACTCTTAAAAAAGAAGAGGTAAGCTACTTTTGAAATAGCACGTCAACCTGGTTACTCTAGGTAAAGAGTTAATATTAGCGTAAGTCAAGCATTCGTTCAAACTCTGTTGCATTTCTGTTCTAACATCTACGCTGATTGACAGTCAGCGTTATGCAAACATGTTCGTCACAAATAATCGTTTAACATAAACTTTCAACACAATGATATTTGAACTTTTACTTCTAATTTCTGATTCTGAAAATTAAAAGTAAAATAATATGTTTTCTTAAAACAATAAATATTCAAAGTAATTTGTTTGTAGGTTATTAAATAATATTCAAAGGGCAAAAACAAACATTTCGGCTTGTAATAATAATGACTTTAATACAAGTCGAATGTTTGATGTAATAAGGATGACTTTACAAGTTGAAAACGTTTGTTATTGTACATTGTTTTACATAATTATATACCATTGGCATTGTCATCTAGCATTGTTCGTTTTTGCCCTTTGGATTTGAATATAATTGATTATAAATAAAAACAGAAGAAAATATAAATTAATTAGAGAAAGATGCAGAAAATATATTATTATAGGCTACCAAGATCCGGACTGAAATCTTTTCTCTGATTAATTATAGTGAGATTTATATCGGTCTTGTTCCACTTTTTATTCACTAGTTTATTAAAGAAAAGTATATTAAAACTACTGTGTTTTCATTATTTGATGATTGATGAATATTTATGATAACGTTCTTTTCTAAGATATTAATATTAAATAAAATTTCTCTGACATGAAGTTTATAACACTGAAAAATGTATTTGTGATATTTTAAGATGATTATATATTATTTTTATTTGAACAAAAAATTATATATTATTGTATATATTATTTAAGCTATCCATTAAACGTCGAAAAAAATTTGATGTATATTTTCATTATTTAATACATTATTAAAAGTACGTTATGTAAAATATGAAATAAAATATCCATGAAGAAAATATTAATTTCATGTTTTATTTTTATTTTCTTCTTTGATTCTACGGTTTACGAGGAAAACTGTATAATAATTTTGTAAATCAGAGAAAATAGAAGCTAATTTCTTCACATTATTTCGCAAGTGTCGTCTCTCGATAAATAATCCGTAATACATTTTTTATCTGATTGAAAAATTATAATTTAATCAAGAGAGTATTAACAATTTAGAATAATGAATAAATTTACCAAATATATGTCGGACACATAAACGTTGGTATTTATAGATGTGATCAATTTACTTGTTACTTGGATTCATAATGTGAGTAGCTATATCGTAAATCATGTTCCGTTAAATTACACGTAAACTCTTAACGTCAAGAGAATGCATACTACTGAAAGAAAAGAATATTTAAGTGGGGCACCTAGATAACTCGCGTCTTCAATCTTATAGAATGTGTATAGGGGAGGGATGACTACTTTGTGTCTAATTAGCCGTAAAGAGGAGGAACACAAATGTACATTTAGCTCTGAGCAGCTATTCTCAGGTCGGCTCTCTGAAGCATATATTTCGAAATTTGATATATTAATACTTCCTTTTTTTTGCTTTTGCTACTAGGAATCTCATTTGCATTATCTTTTAAATTTATGGCTTACAATTTAAATTTTATGATAATTAATTACTGGTTCTAAATCGATGATGTAATAATTATTGAAATGGTGATGTATCAATTTTTTAGAATTTTAACAAAATTTTAACACACGAGACAATAATGTCATAAATGTAAATATAAAAGGTCGCGATTGGTTACGACGCTTTTACAAGGATAAAAAAACATAATAATAAAATAAAAATCTACTTTTCGCTGAACCGCAGCAGATTGCGCGCTAATGTAATATCACCGGCGATTACGAGGCTGCTCTGATGCAACAATCGCGTACCGCTTCGTCGTGAAGGGCTGTTAATGTGGTCGACATCAGCGTGCTCGTGTGAGAAGATAGCACTCTGCTTCGTACACAATTCAAGAATATCATTCTCCGCGAGACAGACCGCGGGTATTCGTTCGGTGTGTCGAAAGCGCGACGTTTAGAAAACTCACTTTTTTGTACTTTCCGCACCGCATGTATATTTGCTGTATATATTAACCACACATGATGTTCTGGAAAGCCACAACGAGATCGTTGCGTAGACATACATAACGTACGTCGAGAGTCATCAAAGAATCATGAATCTTCAGTTAGTGGAGATGTGTAGACCAGTCCGTCGATTCTTCTTACATGAAAGAGACAAGAAAAAAGAAAAGACAAAAAAGTTAAATTATTAATGCTATATTTGCATTCTCTTTGACCGGAAATTAAATAACGGTAAGAAATATATCTAAATTCGCCACAGTCAGAACTGGATTTCAGCAGCCAATCAATAAGCTGCCAACTTGGTTTGTCGGGCTTTAAACGCAGTAAATCACCAACAGGATCCCAGGATCCTTTTTTTACGTGGGGAAGTGCGTTGCGCATACCAGCCTCGAGGGAGGACCGGTGGTTATGTGGGACTCCCCGGGATTAAGTTTCCCGAGTATACCCCACGGCGACCGTCTTCTCGCACTTTTGGAGAGCCCCGGAAACGAACTTGCAAACTTCCGAGACCCTCCAGTACCAACAGGATCCTAGCTGAAGTAATATTTTTTGCAATAAATTCTTTATCTGTTGTTGAAGGATGAGACTTATTATTAGCACAAAAAATTAAAATTGATGTTGATTTTAAGTTGGTAATTTACTGCGTTTAAAGTCCGACAAACCAAGTCGACACACAGCTCATTGATTGGCTATTAAGATCTAGCTCTGACCGTTTGGCAAATTTAGATATATTTCTTACCGTTATCAAATTATTAATATTAACCAAAAGATTTTAAAAATCGATCGAGTCTTTTCTTTTTTCTTTTTGCTGGTACTGATTGTTAGTCTTGCTTTTCAGTTGATGATATATAAGAACTTACGTTAAAACATTAATTAATAATAATTACAAGCTGCATAATGTATTCTAAAATACAAAAACGGTATTATATTGAATAATTCAACAATTATGTTAATCAGTTTTAAGAATACATAAATGGCATAAATAAAACGCATTATTTTTTGCATATATAAATGCTATTATATTTAAAAAATATAGCGAGATTCAAAATTAAGTACGTAACGAGTATTTTTGGTTTAAATGTTTTTATTATGTCCAAGTATAAGTAACTTTCTACACAATCAGAAATAATTAGTCAAATCGACGTTAATTTGACATCGATAAATGATCACTGTCAAATATTATTTATATGTTAATAAAGTTGATGTTGTTTTTATGTTAATTGAGCAATTGCGAGTATCATTATGTAATAGATTTCTATTATCTTTCGCCAAATCTCTCTTTCTCTCTTCTCTCTCTCGCGCGTACGCAATAACACTGTACAGAGTGTCCCAAACCTGCTACCCGTGGAAATCCTGAGATCATTTTGAAACACAAATTCTAGTACTAAAATGCCGAAACTATAATAATAATTTTTAAGTGAAAAGTGTTGAAGGTTGACCAATCAAACTGTCTAAAATTTGTGCGCTTAATCATGTCACATTACTATTATTATATTATATATAGTAGTGAAAGTGTCTACAAACACATTTCTTTTCTTTATAATAATAGGATTGAAACACCTTGAATACTTTTCATTTAAAACTTATTATAGCCTCGACATTTTGATATTAGAATTTTTGCTTCAAAATAATCTCAGGAACTTGCCGTTTTATTAACATGACACTCTATATGTATATTGTAAATATTGAAAATATTATCTCAAATATTTTAGCGGAATTTTCTTCAATTTTAAAGTTGTAAATACTTATAGATATTCCAGCATGGCGCCGAATTTGTTCGGCAGTTCAGCGACTTTATTCCTCGAAGCTTCTCAACAGGATGTGTCGCAAAAAAAATCGACGACGGAAACAACTGTGACGCAAAAATTGTCAATCCAAAAGGCACAAAGCTCGAAGCCTAAGTACCAATGGAAAATTGTCTGGAGAAACGTGATAGCTTTTGCCTATCTTCATATCGGTGCACTATATGGATTGTATATCTTAATAACGGCTGCCAAATTGTACACACTACTTTGGAGTACGTTTCGTTTATGTATCTTTTAAGATTCAAGCATTGTTTTATTAATTGTAACAAAGATTTGTGAGAAATAAAGAGAAGAAATGAGAAGTAGATATCAAGCTTGAAACTATACATCTCTATAATAATTACAAATATCTCACGATTTACGAAGATTCTTATGTTATGTAGACACATTTTCTTTATTCTTTCAGCTCTGTTCGTCGTATTTTTCGCGGCTCTCGGCGTTACAGCAGGTGCCCACAGACTGTGGGCTCATCGATCTTACAAAGCGAAATGGCCGATGAGAGTTCTTCTTATGCTTTTACAGACCATTGCTTTCCAAGTAAGTCTCGGCAATGCTGTTTCACGTACTTATGCGCGTTAAGAAAAGCAACAATCATTATTATATAAATTTATAATTATTATTTCATAAGTATGGTTTAAAATGATATCGCGGATAAAGTTAAAAAAATGTTACTTTAAAAATATAAAAAAAAAGTTTCTTGTATAAAAAAGGTACTCTACGGAGAAACTCCTGAAAGAAAGTATTGTTATTATTTAATATGGAATTTTGCAGAATCATATTTACGAGTGGGTGAGAGATCACCGGGTCCACCATAAATTCACGGACACGGATGCGGATCCGCATAACTCGAAGAGAGGCTTTTTCTTCTCGCACATTGGCTGGCTCTTGGTTCGTAAGCACCCGGATGTCATTAGCAAGGGAGCTATGATTGATATGAGCGATCTCGAGAAGGATCCCGTCGTCGTTTGGCAACGCAGGTACAATAATTTGTCATTGACAGAATTTTTTAAGCTGATGAAGTTTTAAAAGTGACATCACGCGTTTTTTCTTAAAGAAAGATTACCGTCCGGTTTCATAAAAATGAATTTCTACGTTTATGTCACAGGCTCTACATTGTTCTGATGCCTCTTCTCACCTTCCTACTTCCCACCTGGGTACCGTGCCACTTTTGGAATGAGAAACCTATATACGCGTGGTACGCCACCGTTTTCAGATACACGCTGCAGCTGAATGTGACTTGGCTGGTAAATTCCGCGGCCCACATTTACGGCATGAAACCATACGACAAGTGAGTATCATCGAAGATCCGTCCTTTGCCGTTCACTCTATTTCGAATCGTAAATCTATGTAAACGGAAGTCGATAAGAGAAACGTGTTCGTATTTTTGTCGCAGCTCCATTAGTCCCACCGACAGCTACAGCGTCGGCATCGGCGCTTTCGGTGAGGGCTGGCACAATTATCATCACGTGTTCCCATGGGATTACAAAGCTTCCGAATTAGGCAACTATCGCACAAACTTTACCACCGGTTTCATCGACTTTTTTGCCGGGATTGGCTGGGCGTACGATCTAAAGACCGTGGCATACAGCGTGATAAAGAAACGTGCGGCTCGAACTGGCGACGGCTCAATATATGAGCGAACGGATGAACATCATCATACGCACGAGGGGGCCGTATGGGGATGGGAAGACGCCGATATGACATCCGAGGACATGCAGAAAGCTAAGATCTTCAATAAGGGTGATTGAGTTCGGAGACTCAGTTTTCCAAAACTTTTGCACATGGCATTACACTCGGTCAGAGTTACGTAGAACGTAGACGTCCGACAGGCATTTGGTGTATGATGATAAAATGAATTTATAATGAATTCGATGATCACATATCTGAAAGTTTAATATATATTGTTATACATTGTGTGAGGTATCGTAATCTCCTTTTAGATGTACATAGTACATAGTACATCTACTTACATCATCAAGCAATGTATCAATAATGATGCACGATGATAAAAAATTATTTATTTTATTTTTCCGACAGCTCTTGTGCAGTAAAAACGACGCGATTATAATTACAATTTTTTTTTTCTTTATTTACATATCTGAAGGTTTAATATATATCATTATACATTGTGTAAGGTATTGTAATCTCCTTTTAGATGTATATAGTACATCTACTTACATCATCAAACAATGTATCAACAATGATACACGATGATAAAAAATTGTTAATTTTATTTTTCCAAGAACTCTTGTGCAATAAAAATGACGCAACTGTAATTACAATTTTTTTTATTTAGTTTTTAATAGAGATATTTTTAAAATAAATATTTATAAGTGTTTCAATTTGTAATTTTAATATCATATTTATCCTTGGTATTTAATTTTTTTGCAATTACCACATTTTTTGTTATTCATAAATATTAATTATGATTTACATACAATTTTCTACATGAGAGCTGATTTAAAAAGATTTATGTAAACTTTATACAAATACATAAAAGTTGAAAGATTGAAAGAAAAACACTATCGTGTGTATTATAAAATATAAAGACATTAATAAGAGCATTATGTTCGTTGGATGTGCACGTTCTATGTTACAAAACGCTATATATTGTAGGGATATCGGGTAGGGATATAATCGTCTAAAGAATAGTCATCAAATACTTAACAGCGTCAATTAATATTTATTGTATAATATTATTCGCATATTATATAGTTCCTCTCTTCAAACCGTTGAGACATGTCACGAGTTCGATTGCCTTGAAATGAGGAAGGGACGAAAAATCTTAAAGCGCTACAACGATTTTTCCGACCGATTAGGTTTCCAGGATCGATCGATCTGGAATCAAGGATCTATGATTGTGAGAGGCGCGTGCTAAATCGTCTTTTATTCGAGATAAATCTATCGGAGAAAGCTCGGTCTCGTTAGAGAATAAAAAAACCGAGATCTCGCGAATCCGAAATAATCAAACGACGAACTGGATTGGAATGTGCTGGTGTGTCGTACAATCAATCATGTACTTACGAATCAAATTCATTCGTGGCCTTCAAAATAACTGTTTATGTATTCAGATTTATATCGATTTATCGTGAAATTATGTATTTAGATTTATGTATTTAGATTTATATCATAACTGCTTCGATACCTCGAGGTCAATTCCATAATAATTGCGACGTGATAGCGCGCGAATCGTCTTATTAACTATAATGCTGTTGTTATAATGTCAAGTA
The DNA here is from genome assembly GCA_901521435.1 of Crematogaster levior. Classification (NCBI taxonomy): domain Eukaryota; kingdom Metazoa; phylum Arthropoda; class Insecta; order Hymenoptera; family Formicidae; genus Crematogaster; species Crematogaster levior. The sequence goes on along the minus strand of CABEGB010000569.1, from coordinate 392,397 downwards.
GTAATGTCAGTTTAATAAATATTATCACTATCACAAAAACTTAATATTTGTTGCGCTTCGTAAAAAAAAAAAACATTAAGACAATAGAAGGTTCGTGGAAAGTAATTTAGTTTTAATGATTATTGCTTATGTAGATGACGAAACTGTAGCTCGTATCATCGCTGCAAGCAAAAACAAATGATAAGAGATTTCTAAAAGCACAAATTTCTAAGAGATGTTCAAAGGACATCTTACGTTATAAGGATGTCTATGAGAAAGCCTTTGGAGATTTGTGCTGTATGGAAAGCGTTTATATTTTAATCGATTTCTCGATTTGTCTCGACGATAAAGATTTTATGTGGCATCGTGTCACTTTCACCGTGTTCTAGTATCATGCCAGTCACATTTTCCATTTTCATTATTACGAATATGGAATAATGTTGAATCAAAGCTACTTTAAAATAACTTGAAAGATTTATTTTGATAATGAAATAGTGAATTTTACAATTATGTCTTTAACCTTATTTCATCTTTCTACTTTTCACAATTATAGCATAAAATGAACATTCTTGACATGTATTACACATTGTAAATGTATATATGATTACAATGTGTATATGATTATAAATATTACAATGTGTATATGATTATAAATATTTCGATTAATATCCTAGTCATAAAATTGCGCACAAAATTATATAAAATCTATGTTAGAGATACATGGATAGAGATACGATTAGAAATCAGTGATTGACGGTCAACTCTGATATAACTCCGTAAGTGACGCGATGGCAATCGAATCGCTGTTCTTTACTTACATAATTAACAAGTGATTCGACGTCGCGTAGCATCTGAATTTCATCTGTCTTCCGTAAATAATCGCTGTGTATTGGATTCGAGTCCGATAGTCTTAGATAGCTATTTCGCAAAGCAATCGAATTACGAAAGTACATTGTTTGAGCACGTAAAACTAATTACGCGATGTACGACGGTTAATTAAAATCCATGTTATTTTATTACAGAGACTCGTTGCAACGCCGAATGATTGACATTTGTGTCGTAGAGACCATATATAATAATATAAATAATCACGAGTGCGAATGAATCTTCCTAATAGTCGAACAATCACGAATTTTTGTTAATCTCTATACTTGCGTGCATTCCGTAATAATATAAGTATAATGTATACAGGATATTCATTGACAGATTCGATGAATATCTTTAAAGCACAGTTTTTTCTACCATAAATACGTCTATTATTTAATATTTTGTTTATATTATTTAACATACAAATAAATAAATTAATTAATTGTACAAAAGTAGGCCAAACTAGTGAAACACAAAATAATGTATAATCTATCTACAATAATATATTAGTTTTTTTAAAGTTTAATTTAAACTTTAGATAACGGACCATTTAAGCGTCAATTATTGAACATAAAAAAACTTGCTCCGAACTATTGATTATTCTAAAGTATGTCTCACCTTATATTTCGTCTTCCTGAATTGAAAAAATATGAAGGATTCGCATAATTTTGTGAACTGCAATAAAGACTTGGATTTTGGTAGAAATTTTTTAAAATTTACTCTGCTTATCTTTCTACACAGCTTTTTGTTCTTTATTTATATTTTTTAACAAGACTTTTGCAAATCTATATCATGAATGTGCCTAAGTGTAATTAATTTATACTCTCGTACATATACCTGTTTACGTGATTCTATTTATATCTACCATAATAATTTAGAGTTCTCTGTTACGACAAATTCATAGATTATACTGCGATTCAAGTGCGAGGTGCCACTGTTTTTCTTACGCTTAAATTTTAAAAGAAGCATAATCGGTACTTCAGTTGCAAATCACTTTTCTCTTTTAGACATTCTCTCTCATCTGTATTCGTAAATTTTAAGAGCGTAGTTATAGGGGAAATAATATGGTTAATAATATATAAGAGTTAAAATGTCGAAAAACGAATGACGCTTCATTGTAGTTACATTTATTCTCGTTCCACACGAACGTAGATATCTGTACTAAGACAATATATCGATATAAATATGCACATATATACATATATGTGTGTGTGTGTATGTATATTTACATTGTATTTATATAAATAAATTATTGTTATCGATACAGACCTCAAATTGATGCTGTTTTCAAGTCATTAGCTGTCATTACTTTAGTGTATCACGGTTTAATGTAAGAATTGTAATTAAACTGTTTTGTACGCGTATACATACTCTTAGATGTGATTGTTACACAATCTTAAATTCATTAATTGCTTACTACGATTTAATTACCTATTATTTAAGAATCGATGTCCCATCTCGCGTTTCACTTTCCAGGGAACACGACACAAACATAAGGTAACAAAGTGACGAAATTGCAATATATTCCTCATCGTAGATCGCACAGATTGTGTATCCTCCGTGAAGTGCTAATAATTGCTTTGCTTAATCACGCGGGTCGACATCCGCGCAAGTTTATGTAACTCTGCATTATGAAATTTCTGTTATTTCTCTTCTTTTCGTCCTGTCTACATGCTGCATACTTAAGATCGCTTGTTCGTACGTTACATATTTGCAATTCGCGATAAAAGTACATTCTCACATGTGCATGAGCTTCGGCAAGACATTTGACAGTTTGCCGAACGTGACGTTTTACGATGCAAAGGATTCTCGCCGGATGCACGTAACGAGTCATTCATATTTTTCGCAATCCTGTGACGATCAATCGCGAAGATCTGTAAAACAACGATGTAGAATCGTAAATTTCAAACTTTGTAATGAGAAAGCAAAGTATAACTTCATCAACGATCACAGCAATCTTATGTCATAATGGTACTAGTGTTATTATGATATTTGTAACCATAATTGTATGAATTGCATTGGTAATAAGGATTGTGATAACTCTTTGATAATTGTGAACTCTGTGATAATTCTTTAACACACTGTCGCGCTTCATATATTGAAAATTTTGTCCAACAACAAATAAGTGAATATTTTTTCTGACAATATTACCTGCACGTAATTTTGAAACATGTATTTATTTAAATTTTAACCCGTACATTTATTTAGAATTTTTTATGCAAATTTCAAAATTATGATATACTTAAAAATTTCTTTATTTTTTAAACATTACAAAAAAGATAAATAATTAATTTTATAACTAAAAAATATAATATACAATATAATATATAACTAATTTTAATAATATATTTTATGTTTATGTTATATTTATAATATTGTTGCAATTATTATTATTATTTTAATTGTCTCTTTAATGAAATATGTATAATGATAATATTCTTATTACAATTCATATCTTATAGAAATATTTTTTAACTCTCTTCTATATTTCTATAAATTTATTTTAAATATTATTTATTTAAAAATTAAATAATAAGTAAGTAATAAAGTAAATATTTTTTAAATTTGTGTATCCTTAAGGACTTAGATAAAAACTTAATACTTGAATTAATTTTGTGGCAAAAATTAATTTTCTATTACTTGAAAAAGTTTATTACATTAAAAATGAAAAACCTTGAAATTTGCATAAATTTAAAATTTTCGATGATAATGGCTATAATATTGAAAGTTTACATGTTATAATATTAGTCAATATTATGTAGAACTATGAGAAAATTAAAGGGAAAAATATTCCAACATGAAATTGCCCACATACATATATGATTTAACATAAAAAATATGAATGAATCAAACGTTCCTAATTGTACTTTCGAAAATACGGTGTGGTTGCATTCCATTTATTAGCCTCGTTTCGTAACCGGGGATTATCATTAATTACATCAATTTCGGCGGATGTTAATGAAAGCGTGCGTACGTGACGGTTAATTTAAGTCAATTTTGCTTGCGAATTTGAATGCAGGTCGGTCGTGTCGCCGACATTATGTCATATCCAATTAAGAACGATTTTCGTTAGAGAATTAGCTCTTGGCATACCGTCAACAGCAGTTAGACGCGCAGTTTCTCTCGGATGATCAAGCGAGGAAGAAATGGAGAAGTGAAACTGAATGATAGGTTTTTAACTGAGATGTTTTCACAAGTTTCTTAAAAGCTTTCACATCGTGTTACTTCTTGTAGTGTTTCTCGTATTTCGCGTAGTGTTTCTTGTACTTCAATTTATTGTGCAGGGAAAACTCATGGGAAGCAAATATATATGCGCAGAGAAAGTATGTGCAAAAAAATAATCACATTTATAATTTTTTAAGAAAAATGAGAGGATAATATTGTATATATCTTTTTCTGTACTTTTATGTTCAAACAAGTACAGAAAAATTGAAAAAATTTGGAAGAATTCTCAGAAAAGTCTGCAATAAATCGTGTCGTATTATTGTTAAACGAATAAAGTAAGTTTCTTTAATATTAAAAAATATTATATTGATCGATGAGACTGTATAATTCCTTCTTTTTCATTAATTTTTGTAAGAAAAGAAAATATATCTTTCTTGAATAATCAATGACGATTGAGAAAAAAATAAAATTATAAAGATTTTTGCAATCGCGTGCGCAGTAACATATCACAGTGATTATATTGTATTCTTTATTGTCTCCCCCAAAAATAATTTATAATCTCCCGTAACGTTATTAAAAGTCTAATAAAAAATTCTATGGCATCAACACATTAAATTACGATCACCTTGACCTTTTTGAAAGTGACTCGAAATTAAAGAATGAAAAGAAAGAGAATTGATACACATGCCAAGAGCAATCAATCGGATTATTGTCAATCAAGTAGATTGGAAAATTTCATGTAACACAGAAATTTCGCGCAGAGATAAGAACATCTACTATAAAAATATGACAAGGGTTTGCATTTATATTCGCACAATGCGTTTTGATCCGTGATCGGCTTGTCACTCGATATGCAGGTAACACTCCGATAAAGTAATCCAAGGACGAAAGTCACGAGTAGAAAGTGCGAACGAGCAAGGTAGACTTCATTGTACCTCGTAGTTCATTTATATTGTTAGAATTACTAGCTTCAGAATATGATTTGTCTTGCTACGCAATGCGATACCATCCGATTCCTTGAGAATGTCAAGTAGAAACTTCACTTATGTGAATTTGAAGTGAGAGTAACAATATATTTGGAGTGTAATGAGTTGAGGAATTGATTTCGTATTATGTGTGGAATTGTGCTTGTGTCAATCATGTAGGAAAATATCTATCCTAAGAAGAACAGAAAATTAAAATAATATCAACTTGATGTCATTTGACGTCATATTGACCGAATCATGACATTTCTTTATCATAATTTAGTCAACATGACGTCAAATTGACATTATTTTGACTTTCTGTTCTCCTTGGGATGTTTCCTAATAATTCTTAGCGGTAAAATGAAAAGTCTTAGATTTAATAAAATCGGAGTTTGCACGCGCGTGCGTGCAACACGTGTGCAAATGAACCACGCATTAATCTATCTTGCATATCGAGTACAGAATGCTGGATTATAATCTGGCGTATAGTGCATCTTTGAACTGCAATAATTTATTTCTAAGAAGTCACCGAGAGAGTTTGTACCGTCATTTATTGCCTACATAAAGCGTGTATAGATGCTGCCTGCGTCACGGAAAATTGAAGCACAGAGACCCATTTTGACCAATTATGCATGTGTACCAACCCAAGGAGAACAGAAAATCAAAAATAATGTCAATTTAATATTATCTGACGTCTATATTGACTGAATCACGACCAAAACATGACATTTTTTTTGGTTATAATTTAGTCAATATGATGTCAAATTGACATTATTTTGACTTTCTTGTTCCCCTGGGAATCGTAAATGTCGGAAGGATATCTAATCAACTTCATTATATTGCCATTTCTTACTATTGCGAAACAAACTATTTTGAATGTGATTTCCTAAATCAAACGAATAGTAAAAATGTAAAAGAGCGTCCGCAATTTGTGATGAGTAGCCGACGAACTTGAATTGTTTCTCGAAAGCTGTTATTCAAAATTGAAAAATTATCGTCCATCTTCACAATCATTCATTTCAAAAAATTTCACAATATTTCATTTTTCATATTCCGAATACTTATCGACAAATGTCTCGTTGATTTTATAATTATCGATTTTTCAGGCGTTCAAAATCATCATCATCTGCATCACGCCTCGCGTAAAGTATTTGAAAACTGTCAGAGGGTAGTGAAATTAAATTACGCGGTATCCCTTGTCATGTTCACCCCAACAATGGGTAGCAAAGTGGAAAGCCGACCGAAAGGCGGCGCGCCTCGTCACAACGCAGCATCAGCAACGATATCGGAGTCACTTCGTCGTCACAACATCGTTTCCGCACTCCTCTGCTTTACCTGCGGCGCCTGCTTTGTCCTGAGTTTAATTTGCACCTGTCTGGCGATATTGGTCGTTTTGCTGGATCATACCGTCGAGGCGACAAGCCACAGTCGGCACGGTGAGAGCATGAAACACACCCAACTGTTATCAGTGATAAAGTGGAGTAATTTTTGCGTTTGGAAACTGTATTAATAATGTTTCGTGTTTGCACCAATTACATAATCTCAGATTCGTAAACGTTCAAAAAAGGAAGATTGTTCCGCAAGAAGAATGGCAAAACCGTGAAGTTGGAACGCATTCAAAGCACGTTCGACGAAGGTTTACTCAATGTGTTTGTGCTTTGTCAAAGGCTCAGCCAGCAACGTGACAAGCTTCTTGCGCGTCACACACGAATATTGATTGCTTAGCGGTAGATTTAAAAGTGCTTTTGTAACAGTTCTCTTCAAGTTGGCACAGATTTTTCTCAATATTTTAGAACTTGTTAAAGTCTTTCTCTGCTGAATAAACGAGTGACGATTTATCTATCACTGGGTAGATAAGTTTTTGATAAGGTCATAAAAATAAACTTATCTGATTTGCTAATTCAACACAGTTACAGGGAACATAACAGATTATGTCTGTCGTTAAGAATACTGTTTCAAGTTCTATTGATAATTAGTTGACGCTGCGCGAATATAATTTTCTAGAAAAGTTATTAATACAATTATACTTGTTATTAATAAATTAATACTTCTTTCCACGAAGCATAGATTACAACTAGAAATTATTAGATACGAACTATCTATCACTGGATAGAGTTTTTCTTGAAAAGGACAGATAGACTTGATTGTTATCGAATTTACTATCTTAAGAGATTATTCTCGGGTTATCAGAGGTGATCTTGATTTTTAAAATTCAAGTTAGTATAGTAGTCGATTAGACACGTAGACATATTCGTATGTTTACAAACTATTTCAATCGAAAAGAATTCCAATCGGAGCCATGCTGCTCCGATTTTATGATCAGCTGTTTGGACATAATTCGAAAAGTGTTTTATATTCTACAGCAGTAATTTACAATACGATAATTCAAATCAAACAAGTATTTTCGCATTCTACTGGAAATATTATTTCACTGACACTTATCCATAATGAAGTTTCCACAAATATTTTATCCAGATCGCTCCGATTTGATTATAGTTCTTCTTAAACTTTTAGCAATCAACTGATAGCCAAATTTTGCTTTCAACTTATATTGTAGAAAAATAGAGGCTTTTCGTTATTGGTTACATCAACATGTGATTAATCTCAAATATATAATATCAGAGAGACTGTGATTTTTAGATTATGCGCTATTTTTTGTGACACGCAACAAATATTTATTAAATAATTATTAGAGATAATTATTAGAGATAATTATTACAAATATTAATTTTATTTGTAGATTTGAATAGACCAGAGGCATATACAACAATGTCTAAACCCGATGAAAGCTTCAGATTGCCAAAGGATGTCATACCTATTCATTACGATCTTTACCTTCATCCAAAACTTGAGGAAGGCACGTTTTTTGGAGAGGAGACCATCCTTATTGATGTCCTCGAAAAGAAAAGAACCATAGCTCTTCATCAAAAAGATCTCGACATTACACTTGTGAAATTAACAACGTACGGTCTAGAGGAAGACTTTGAAATTAATGTTGGTTTTATCAGAAACTCTACAAAATATGAGATCTTCGTGATAACAATTGAGCAAGAAATTCAACCCGGATTATATAACTTAAGTCTAACATTTTCTGGAAGTCTCAAAAACAAAATAGTTGGATTCTATACTAGCCAATATCGGTATAAAAATCATGAGACCAGGTAATATAAATTTGTCATTTTGCTAATAGAGTAATGTACAAACTTGTAATAAATTTAAATAGTTTCTCTCTATTCGATATGATAGCAAAATAGATTTATGATTATAATGCATTCCGTACATTTTTTAATTAATAGGTATATTGCGACTACTAAATTCGAACCAATTTATGCGAGACGAGCTTTCCCGTGTTTTGATGAACCAGATTTTAAAGCAAAATTTTCGATAAAACTGGTTCATCCTATGAATGATTGCTATAGTGCCTTATCCAATATGAATATAAAGGTATAAATTATTTTTGGTGGTATTAATTGTCGTTTCTTTCAGAAAATTATTAAACAGTTTATTGAAAAGTTATTTTTTGCCTTAGAGTACGGAAGTGCATACACCAAAACGTAATCTAGTAACAGTGACTTTTAATAAAACTGTGCTTATGTCGACGTACCTAGCTTGTTTTATTATCAGTGATTTTGTTAGTATCAGTGAAATGGCAAAGGGTTTAAATGGCCGAGAATTTCCAGTCAGCGTCTATACAACAAAAATTCAGCCGAAGGAGAAAAGCATTTTTGCAGTAAATATTGGTGTGAAAGCTATCGAATATTTCATAAACTTATTCAAAATAGATTATCCATTACCAAAACTCGGTAAATATGCAACTTAAGTATATAAAGAAACTTTTATTAATTGAAATAACACCAAATTTATTGTGTTTATTTAAAGATTTCGGTGAACTTATTTTTAAGTACATATAACTTTATTTATTGTGCAGATTTGGCTGGTATTCCTGATTTTATAGCTGGCGCTATGGAAAATTGGGGTTTAGTAACTTTTAGAGAAACAAGGCTTCTTTATAATGACCGTTATAACTCCATCTATGATAAGCGCGATATCATTAACGTAATCTGTCACGAATTGGCGCATATGTGGTTCGGAAATCTCGGTAAATATTTTATATCAATCAATTGCGGTTAATAAAAATATGAGATATACTCCTTTTTTTAGTTACCATGAAATGGTGGAATGATTTATGGCTCAATGAGGGTTTTGCTACATTCATGGCATCTAAATGTTCAAATGAGATTCTACCAAATCAGGGATATGTTAGTTTTTTAATACAATCAAACATTGATACAAATATTTAAAAAATGAGAGAAAACATCTGCACATATAAATACATACTTATAATTATATGTGTAAATAAATGCATACATATAATTGTTTTCAGATGGAGGAATTTCCTGTTGAAGTAATGCAGAAAGTATTCGTTTCCGATGCAAAATTGAGTTCTCATCCTATAATTTATAACATCCAAAATGCAGACGATATTTCATCATTCTTTGATGGAATATCTTATAAAAAGGTATTTGACATATTATTTAATAAGTTTTGCATTGTTTACTAATTTGTTATTTTTTGTCTCGTTTATTACTCCAATTGCTATTTTAGGGAGCATCTATAATCCGCATGATGGAAAACTTCTTTGGATCTGATGTCTTTTTTGGTGCGATTAGTGCTTATTTGAATAAGTATGCCTATCAGAATGCGGAAACGGCGGATCTCTTCAAAATTTTGCAAGATTCGGTCGGAAACAAATTAAACGTAACAGCTATAATGGACACTTGGACGCGACAAGAAGGTTTCCCCGTTATCAACGTGAAAAAGTCTGAAAACAAATTTATATTAACCCAGAAACGATTCCTAGAGGATCAAGATGCCAAATCCGATCCCTCAAAATCAGCTTATGGGTGAGTTACTTGATCTCGAGGCAATAATCAGCAAACTTATTTTAAAATCATTACATTTTACATTACATTACATGTTACATCTTACAGATATCGATGGACTATACCCATCTCTTATATCACTAACAGAATCGATAACCCCATTCTTGTGTGGTTTGACAAAGATAAGGACGAAGGTTTGAATTTTGACTTTATTATTTACAATTTCTCTGTACGAATTATTTCTATCTATTCATTTTCTCTTTCTTATCGTAACATGCTTTATTTTACAGTGACAATCGAAGTCGACGAACATACTAGATGGATCAAATTGAATGCTGGTCAAGTTGGTTTTTATCGAGTTAATTATAATGAGGAATGGATAACATTCAAGGAATTACTTCGGTCTCATCTTACGGTAATTAGATAACTTTTTCGTTTAATGCAAGAATTAAGAGAATTATAAATAGAAGCATATTTTACAGATTAATACATTACTTTATTATTTCGCTTTCTAATTAATTTTTTTGAGAGTTTATTTATAATGTTTTCTTATTATATTTTTCTTCTTTTTTTATCACAGAGAATATCATCATTGGATCGAGCGAATCTTTTAGATGACATGTTTAGCTTAGCTGATGCTGGCGAACTCGAATACGATATCGTGATGGATGTGTGTCTGTATCTTACCGAGGAATATCAGCCTCTTCCATGGGCAGTTGCAAAATCAAAATTGATGTCAATGTATACTTTGTTACTCTCCTCGAGTGATACTTTTATTATAAACAAATTTAAGGCAATATATCAATCAAAGCATTACAAATCACTTTCCGAATCGTTGCGAGAGTCATTTTCACATGTATATACTACATTTCTAGAGTTTCATAATAAAACTGGTAGAGTCCATCTATGAGGATGTAACTTGGACCGTCAATTCCGTTCAAGACGAGGTGCTATTCACACATCTTGATAATAGAGTACGACCAACGGTAATCGAATTGGCCTGTGCAGTGGGTTTAAAAGAATGTTTAAAAAAAGCCGGAGAACTCTTCAAGGAATGGCTAATATTTAAAAAGCCGCAACATCCTGATATTCGCGAATTAGTTTATTATTATGGTTAGTCTATCTAATGTAATCGTCAATTCCTTATGTTACCTTATTATCAGGAAATTCTAATGGAATACAAAATCTGTTGTTAGGTATGCGCAATCGTTCAGATGAGGTCGAGTGGGATAGCATGTTCGATCAACTTGTAGATGAGACTGATCCCAGTGAGAAAAATAAAATAATGACAGGATTAGCAGGCATACATTACACCGAGGTTCTGAAGAAGTTAGTATTAAATCTACTATTGATAACTTTTTAAATACGCTTTTTATTTAAAATAAAATAACGAACAAAATAATATTTCTCTTCTTTTTTAGGTACATTACTAAAGCAGTTGATGAAAACAATGTTCGCGCGCAGGATTTTTTGAAATGCTTGACTGTAATTTCGAAAAATCCCGACGGTACATCGTTAGTGTGGGACTGGGTGCGCGAGAACTGGGAATTCCTGGTGAACAGATACACATTAAATGACCGATATCTCGGTGAACTTATACCCTCTATCACAAGTTCTTTTGCCACACAAGTTAAGCTGGATGAGATAAAAGCTTTCTTCGAGAAATACCCTGAAGCCGGTGCCGGTGCGGAGAATCGAGTCAAAACTCTTGAAACGGTCTCAAAAAATATCAAATGGCTCAATAGAAATACTAAAAAACTTAATGCTTGGCTCGATGCTAATTGGCAATTTAGTAAGGAATAACGTATAAATAAACGTATCAACAAAAATATCTCAATACAATACAAAAAAGCTGAAAGAGAGAACAGACTCGTCTAATGTAATATTGATTTTTAATAGTTATGTATAAAAACAATTTCTTTTTAATCTTGGTATTATATGCCTCAATTGCCTGGAAATCGTTGGCAACATACAAGTAATTAATTGTGATTTTGTACGTTGACTGTAAAGGACAATCGTTACGAAAAAGAAAATCACTCTGGTCAAATTCAAAAAACTGTGTGCAATATGCTGAAATTATATTGTGATTAAATCTTGTAATCTGTCACATAATTACTGTGACAGTGTAGTTATTATACAAAAGCACCAATATGCATTTTCGCGAAGCATAGGCCTTTTATGGAACGCATTTATAAGTCTTGATACTGATATATATATAAATTTTATAAAAATATAATTTTGTGATTAAATCATAGCGTGTTTAACTGGATTTTTCTTTTTCCCAACTGTAAATGGATTGTTTTGGATTGTCATATGAAAGTCATATGAAATGACACATATATGAAAATTTGTGAAGGTCGGATTTATTGTGAGATCCATCGTATATTACGTTCTATTTCTCTTGTAATTGGTTTAACACAATTCGATTGGCCACTTATGGCCAATAAGATTATTTAGAGGGATGATAAAAGTCTTTTAATTCATGATACAGTACATAAACTTCTTTCTTTCGATATCACTTGATTCTATTACATAATGTACTTTTTTCCAGAAATTTTTTTTTTACAAAATTAGAAGAACGATCCGTTTTTTTTTATAAACGCGGATTTATTAAAAAATTTATTTGCAAAATGTGATCAGGATTGCGCAAGATCAATTTCTTTAGAGAAATTGAGAAATAAAATAACGTTCCGTCTTTAACTTGTCTCATCATTTCAGTTCATGATAGGAGTCGAAAATATCGTATATATAAACTGTCGTGTATGTAAACGTTTCACGATATGACGGATATATCGGTCAGCTGTAAAAATATTTTTGCGAGATACGAGAAATGCTTATCGAAAAATGCAACAAAATATGAATTGTTTGCCGTTCTATTTACTAGACTAAACTATTTACTCGAGAATTATTTGTGTTATCTTAATAGAATCTAATAAATAAAAACGTGATGTGCTCACAGTGATCTCAGATACACATAGAACAAATCTCAAACTGCCGCACACACACCGGTTTAATGTTACGTAAACAATTCTTTTGTATTACTATTCTTTTGTAACAATATGACAAATGCTATTTCGACAAATGCTATTTAATCAAGTAGGCAGCAGCTCTGTAGCACCAATGCAAATATGAGCGCTTTTAACCAAAGTAATATCGCGGAAAAATATTTTTTTATAACAGGCATGATATTTTACGCATATTTTTTTATAATGTATGGTTATGATTATTTTATTATACAGTTACAATTTTTTTTTCATATTGTACATATTTCTATAATATTGATTTTAATTTTATGTACATATATTTATCAAAAAGATACGTTTTGAGAAAATACTTTTTATTTACCCGACATATATATCAATTTCGAATTATTCCGAATATTATTTTCTATTTTATTATATTGATTTTATTCTATAACAAACGTTATACATATCTTTGTTATAATTTGCGCTGGCCTAATAGATTGCGCGATTTTTCCTTTAAGAATTATGTTTACAATTTTAACTTTATTTACTACCAATTTGGAAACAATACGTTTGACGAAGTGTTATGTATTATTAAAGTACAATTGATATTATTAATGTTGCACGTGAGTTGGCTTTTTCTTGACATTATTTTCTGATAATATTTCTAGTAATATTCTAATTAATATCCGACTACAAGGTTCGAATTATTTAATTATTATTCAATTACAGACTCAAAATTGCAAAAGGATAAAATCACCTAAATTACTAGTTAAAAAATGTAGCTAATTAGTTAATTCCATTCTCTTACCTAATGAAAATATTAATTTGTATAATGTCACTTTCGAACTTTTCGAATTCCTCCAATTTGGAAAAGTGTAGTCATATTATAATACTTAGAGTAAACTCGCAGAAATAAAAAAGTTTGTACGAGATTATTTGCGAGAACACTTATTTATTATCATATCTTGACTTACGTGGATGGAAAAATTTAGTCGAATGATAATAAATTCGAATAAACCTAAGGAGAACAGAAAATAAAAATAATGTTAATTTTATGTCATCTGACATATATTGACTAAATCATGACCAAAACATGATGCTTCTGTCATAATTTAGTAAATATAATGTCAAATTGATATTATTTTGACTTTCTCCTTGGAAAAGCTTTAATTATATATTCATAATACTAATTCTGCAACTAACAATAAGTAGATGATGATGGATCATATGCATGTACACTTTTCAATTTACAGAACAAAAGGTATAATTGGCTAAGTTTTTTTTCCACTTCGACACTATACTTTGGTAATCGCGAACTCATCGAATCTTGGATCAAGTTTTCTTTTCAGTTTTTCTTACCATTTCGTACTCTCCGTATACTCTTTCATCTACGGCTCACGTGTTATGATCGGAACCGGTCGTGTCAAATGTCACGTGAAAGACGCTTTTCATTATCGTACTGCCATTTATATCTCTCTCACTCGCGATTTTAAAACGTGAACTTATGTAAGAAGACCAAAATTCTTTGCACGAAACAAAACAGACGGATTTCCTCTTCCGTGACGAAATTCCTTTTCCCAATAATATTACGCAATAAAATATTTTGTTGATACTACATTACCTTTTATACCACTGTTGAATAAAATTTATAGAGTATATTCTTCTTTAACGCATTTAAGGATGAATGATGATAACATCTTACATTCTTATTTTACTGAAAAATGCACGTGGAAAAAATGAATAAAATTTCATTTTATGGAAGCTGAAAAGATAACGTGAATAGAATAATCACTTGCTTTAAAGCCTAAAGTTTCACGAAAAGAAGTTATACCATTCAATATCACTTAAAATTTATAAATTATACTAATTTATTAATAAGTGAAATTTTTCAAAATTAAGAAAATTTTAATTGATGAAATATTTTTAACACAAAAAGCTAAGAATATTTAAATTCCGATACACTATAATTTGAATATAAATTTTTTCGTTTGTCGTATTTTGTCAAACGTTAATAGAGATTTTGCTGTCATTTCCATTCAATAAAAATGTGTTTATCATCGTGTTCGACTGGCTCCTGTCTTGTATAAGGAAAGAATTTGTCTTTTATTGAATGTCACAAATTCTCTAAATGACCACGTAAAGTTGTCTTCCTTTTGTCTTCCTGAATAGACCATTAGTAGCAGAATCTCTGATTCTGAATTTGGAATCGATTTTTTTCCTCGTGGAAATGTCGAAAATAGTTCTTAAGCAGCTAATGAAACTGAAGAGCGAGTAAAACGAGAGAATAAATTTGCAAGATATAAAGAAATAAAATAATTTTTAATAGTTTTTTAATCAGTTCTTTTTTAACAAAATGTTAGTTAGTTTAAGTAAAAATATTTAACACTAAAGATTAAAAAATCATTTCAACGTCTAACATTAATTATTGATTTGATGGAGAATGTTCTGCATGTCTTTATCCAACGGTTTGTTTACTAAAACAGATGTATGACTAACTTAATAATCTTCCTGTACGGGATGCACATGTGTCTCTGGATTAGCATTGGGCGTGCTGCGCAATAAATCATTCAGACAATTAAACGTATACCGAGCCTCTGCATGAACAACGTTCGATCAAATCTTTTTTTACGTTGCAATTAAAAAAAAACCAATATATTATACATTTACAACATCCGACTAAGTCATTGCAAAATGCTAATAAAATAAATGCAAAGTTATATTATTAATTGAATCAGTTTTTTTTCTTAGCTAGTAATAGCGTTTCAGAAAGAAAATAAATTCAAGATTTAAAGATTTAATATGAGTTGTAAAAGTCATAAAATGTCATAAAATGTATATGTATCTCTATTTAAGAAATAAAGCGAGAGAGGAAAAGAAAGAGTGTATAGTGAAACTCTGAATCTTGTATAGTAGAAACTCTGCATCTTGGATAATTATGTGGTTCTTTCTAAAATAATCAAGTTTATTTATAGATTATAGATCAATTTTTTCACAAGATTTTTTTCCCAATTATTTACCCTGACTCATATATGACTGCATAATTTTATGTAAATCCAATGTTCTAAAGCTTTACAAGCATATTACAAGTATACTCTAAAATAAATGCAAACTTCCTCTCGATTAATCCAATATATTCAGACATAATCGAACTATAACAAATTGAAAATAGTGTAATAATTTATAATTTGATAGCTGCTGTGTACTCATTTCTCATTTTCTTTCAGTGACGCAGTACTACGTGCATGGTGTCCTTCGAACTCGTTTGTGCGTCACTTGTAGTCATAAGACTCCACGGGGGCTAGAAAAATTGTGGTAATTCACAAGAAAAATGGTGACAAGAAGAATGACAAGCAATTAATATCAACTGTATTCTCTTCTCTGCATTCCACGAACGCATTTCAAATCATCAAGGGAAACTTCAAAATTCTTTTCTCTCGTATCTCATTTCGTTCCTAAGTTGAATGAAACTATTGTTTCGATTATCTCACCTCCATTTAGTTTGCAGTCTCGCGATTTTGTGATTCTTTTGCTGATAGATTCTCGCTGACGCACTGATTCTTTTATTTCAGGTTCACGAATATACGTGTGCGGTTCTCTCAACGTCGTTATCTTCTGGGAACGTATACGAAAACAAGCGGTAGATATGCTAATTTTCAATGGAATCACGATCGTTTGATCCCATTCCTTGGATTCAGCTCGATTTACCCTTGATTTTTTTAATACTAAAAGAGTTAATAACATTCTTCTAGGCTATCACGTCAGCAATCGCTGCAATTCTGACCTGTGTTTTTTAATAGGATGGAACAATCGACAAAGAAAAGACACGTCAATGAACATGCTGTTCAACAACCGGATGATCTCACTGAATGATTGGACGTCTCGACTAATGGTTCTCAATTCGGTGATCGTAAAAGGAGACGAGTCGTCGCTTATCTTCATGAAATCCCAGGGATCTCTTTGCAATATTGATGGTTATTATCCCGAAACAGTTCGACAGGTTTTTATCCGTGTATTAACGGCATTATACAAATTGATACGAAATAATAGTTTCTCTACTGCTTTGAAATATAGTTGAAAAATATAGTATGAAGCTCCTCATGGATGTTTTCTTCTGAGTTTTAGATTGTGAAAAATTATTAAGAATTCACGCTGGAAAAAAATTGAAAATTATTATTATTCAGTCTCGCAAAAAATTCAATATTTCGTGCGCGATAGAAACGGACAATTAAATGGGGCAGGCTTTGTGAGAAATTTCTTTTTCCTTCTTTATCCCTTCGATTCGAGTCTCCCTTTCGAGGAATTTAGAGTTTCTTAATTGTATCATAAGAAATGCACAACTTTTCTCTGCGTAAAAAAATAATAATGTTTCAATATAAAGCTTCGCGCCGCTCTCGAGGGATGCAATTTCTCGCGTGGAGCTACGCAGAAAATATCTCACGGTCTAGTCAATGGAACTTCGATCAAACTTCGCTAATAGAAGATGAAAGAAACATTACACGCGCACGTTGTTATATCGATGCTCTACAAATGCGGAAAAAGGAATGGAAAGGAGAAAATGAACATCGAATCGATGAGGGAGGCAGACATAATAAAATCGCGAAACAGACGATTCGTTTCTATTTAAGAACACTCGGAATAAGAAAGGCGCCGCGAATACTCGTCCAAGTGCACTTCATATCTGAATGAAAAGAAACATTACCTAGTTTTGCGATAAAAAATTTCGACAATCGACTTTTATTTTGCAAAATTAGCAAGAACACGTAATCGCACGCGCGATGTACATTATCCATAGGCAATAAGATATATGACATTATATACCCTCATGATGCATTACCAGCATCCTCAAGTTCACTATTTTTGCTTTTCTTTTATCAGCGCTTTTATCATGCCGTTAACGATTATGTACTAGTTGGATAGTTCAAAATTACGAATATTGAAAGTGTAAAGCGATCTTTATTAAAAAGTTATCTTTATTAACTAAAGTAATTAAAGCTAATATAAACAATTTATCGGAATTCCTGTCCCTCGTTTATTGCAATTCATTGTTTAAATAAAAATTAATAATAATAAGCTCCAGTTAACAAATAAGACCCTGCTTATAACGAAATAACGACTTTCAATTAAATTAATTAAAGCGATTAAGGGGATTTATCTTGTTATATTCGCAAATTTCATTACTCTAATGTAATTGCGTGAAGTCCTCCATAAAATCGCTATCTTGCAATATCGAACACTTCCCAAAGGTAACTAAATTATTAGGTAACTAAATTATATTCATAAGCCTTCCTCAACTTATCACAGAAGAATTTCGATCTTCAAAATACACATACATGGTAAATTTGTATAATAGGCATAGTTTGCAATGCGTCCGAATAGATAGGTTTCTACTGAAGAATATATGATTTAAAATATTGTAATATTTAACATAACACAATGAAGAAAATTTCTCTCGTTAGAAAGAGAAGCAAGAGAAAAGTTTGCGAATCCTTCTAGACTTTGAAAAACTCATGAACCATTTTCTCACACTGTTCGGAGTTGCTATTAAATGACTTCGCGAACTTGGGCAAAAAAATCGTTCATATGCATTTCTCCACGTTCTCCAATTTTTCTTTCTTTCACTACCAGACAGACTACTCTCGCGGAGATAATAATTCCAACTCAAATGAAAGGAGACTAGTTGACGTCAAGCTGGTATATATAATTGGTGAGCTACGAGCCGACTTGGTTTGTCAGACTTACACCGCAGTGATTCACCAATTTTCTACTGGCAAAGAAAATGATCGTACGATATAGTTATATCTCACCAATGACTTAAAAATTTGGTGTCCCTCACTAGAGGCGCTGCCTGAGAAAGCGTCTCTCTCTTAGTATACTTATTATTGCGATAAATATTATCACATGCCTCGGTGGTCGAATTGGTATGACACCCGCACGGAATGAGGGAGTTCCAGGTTCGAATCCTGGCTGAGGTAATATTTTTCGCAATAAATTCTTCATCTTATAAGTTTAGATCTATTTATCCCTAAATGGAAATCGAATTTAGATTTCAAAAAAAAATTGGTGAATCACTGCGGTGTAAGTCTGACAAACCAAGTCGGCTCGTAGCTCACCAATTATATATGCCAGCTTGACGTCAACTAGTCTCCCTTCATTTGAGTTTTAATTTCTACTGGCAAAGAAAATGATCGTACGATATAATAATAATTCCATTTGGCTTCTGTTGAGATTGACAAATATAGAACAGGGATTTTATCCTTCTATCCTTTGTTTGGCTTGTTGAATGAAAAATAAAAATGTCTATAAAATCAAATTGTGAATTTCAATAATATTCTTTTGTTTTCGTTATTATTTCATTGTAGGCAATGTTAATTTACAATTTTTAAATATTACAGTTTCGAATGCATGTTCGAATTGAATCGAGTAATGCAAATAAATTATCAATTTTAACTTCTTGTTTCATTACAAATTTATTTACAAAGTGATTATGATTTTAGACCTCTTATTTTATATTTTCGCAGCATATTTTATATTTTTAATCCCATCACGTTTTACCTTTCATTTTATATCTTACTGATTCATCCGGATCGAAATGCATTTCAATTGAAACACGTCTTTGTCCAGATCAATTAATGTTAACTGCTATAAACTAAATGCGATTGATCGCTTACGTTGGCCATTTAAACTTTAATATCACACCACACTGCGTAAATTTCTATGTTTGTACGTAACGATTATAAAAGCTGTAATGGGCAATTTAGCAATAAAAGCTCTGTCACTAGAATGTAGAAAAGGAAATAAATGAATAAAAATATATCCCTCTTTGCACCATAAAATGTTATTTTATAAATGACAATTCTGACATTTGTCAGACTATGTTGTGTCTATAGCCTTAGTACAAGTCCCCCTCGTAATTTTCTTACGACACAAATAGACGGAGAATTACAACGCTTGGCAGCGTCATGTAGCGTCATAGGACCATTTTGGAATTTTATTTTACGATTGCTCCGACCGTTCTATAGTTTATATCTTTCATAACAAGGTCGTGAAACGAAAAATATCGTGGTGATTTTCCAATGCCAAAAATACAAAACGATTTCTATCATTTTAGATCGAACTTATTTATATTGTCTTTTGTAGTAATCAAAATGTTAATTAATCCATTTACAGATAATTAAATATAATGAGTTACAGTTTACGTATAAATTATAATTATAATTATATCACGTATGAATCATTACATAAATAAATTACCTCATTAACATACTTTATATAAAGCATAAAATTACAGCTTTTATGATATTTCATGACTTAGCTCAGGTAAATCTTTGGTAAATTTCGTCTATATGTCTACGCAAAAAAGTGTAAATTCCATTCCCGTAAAAAGTTTTCGTCGGTGCTCTAAGCTAAGTGAGTAGTTTCTATTCAGTGTAGGGTGAATTCTATCTTTTTTCTGCAAATAGATGATAGTGCGCTAGAAATACATAAAGGGCAAATCGAAGAAAGTCCAGGTAGATATTACTGAGAGGGAAATAATAAAAACAATAAGAAAATAAAATAATAAAAACAAGAAAGAAAATAAGATAATTCACATGAGTCATGTGAATCGAGTCGTGGAATGAATGAATAAAATTAGCATCGATAGAACGTGTCACATGCATGGCTAGTGTATACAAATATCGCATCTTTTCAATTTACGGAGTTTATCTCTTCGAGTTCAATAAATAAATTTTTTCTTTTTAATCCATTTACCAAGTCACTTAGTTTCTTGCTTTCCTCTTGTAAAAGCACAATCACTTAAATTTATTTCATAAAGGAGCAATTAATTTTTTGCCGACAAAATGCTTAGTTGATATAGCCTTTTTAAACTTTGCTCACAAATTTTCTTAAACTCTATGAGCGGAAAAATTGGAAAAATTGTAATGCCATATCTTAGCTCAGCTATTTGGATATTTAAAAAGAGGTTATTGGTCATGACCAAATCTGTGCATGGATATTAGGAATTCCGAAGGAAATTTGTAAATGAACAGCAAACAGGTAATGTTAAAGACAATTACACATTTAATATACATAAGAAATTGGGATATGCTTTCTCTTTAAATAATGGAAATTAACATTAGTATTATACGTGTAAAAATTAGGTATTATTCACACAAAGATAAATAATTTTAATGAGAGTTCTTCTAAATCTTAATTTATGGTAATTTTTCTTAAACTTTTACATTCAGGCTTTTTGTTTTCAAACCATTATGTAACTATATGATAGCTACTATTTTTTTAATCTTTTGCAATAAATTTTTTATAAATAGATAAATTATGAAAATATTTGGAAGCACTTTTCATGTGAGTATTTCACGTGTAAATGCGCGTAATGTCGAATGACTTTTAATTTCCTGGAGAAAATGGTTTTTAATCAATCCAGAAAATGCGCTTTGTCGCGTCAAAGTGGAAGTCCGACGAATGCGAAAGAAGAACTTAAACGAAAAAAAAGATCAGCCGTGTAAGACGTGCGTTCTTTAAAGGTCATCTAGCCAGATGCAACGACGCAAAAGAATGAACTCTACCGAGGGAAGGTAGTTAATGAAAAATTACGCTATCGAGGAAACGTCGAAATTAGCAATTAAGTACTATTGCAGAGGACAAGCGGAAGTTTTCGAGTAAATAAGATATCCGTGTGATTTTGTGTGACAGCTTAGAGAGCTTAACTTTATCCTGGCTAATAAATTTCCCTTTACTGCGTTACTTTAGATCTCGTGAACACAGCAGGTGTTTACCAAAGTTTACGATTAAAACGTTCGCAGGATTTTTACGATTGTGCGTCGCTGCAACTTTCTCGACTTTTCTGTCAAAATGTTCTCCTCTCAGACGTGTATAATGAAGTTGAACATAACATATTAAAATTAATCGCGTCTCTGTATAACTTATGTAAATATCGTAAATATTTTCAAAAGAACCATTCGCTCAATTTAAATACCATTCTGAAATTTCTCATCTTTTTGAAATGTTAAATAAACGTTAAATAAAAGAAGTGCTTTTATAGATTCGATGTTGTTTCTGTTTGTTATATAAATTTTGTAAAATATACAATATTAAATTTTTATTAATAATTTATGACGATATTACGATAAAAAATATGTTTATGTTTATATATATATATATGTTTATGTTTATATATATATATGTTTACAAGTAATAAATTGGATAAAATATTTTTACCTCTGTAAATCGAGTTAATTTTCTACTGACGACTTTTCATATAAAGCGATATGAATGTATAGATAGTAGGTGGTCGAGATCTTCGCGCTGGCGCAAAACTCCCACCATAGACATCTTCGGCACGCGCTAGGTTCGAGGGGCGATTCGACATTTCCACGCAAATCGAGTTCGGCTTTTTCCCTGACACGATGTAACGTTCAGATCTCGCGATAGTGAAAGAGAATAAAATACAAAGACACTGTGCACGATTGTGTATGTAGTATGTAGAATTTTCGTCGAATTTAATAGTCGTTAAATAAACACATATTGAATGTAAAACGTAAATTGTGTAAAAAAATGAAGAATTAATTTATATAAACAAAATGAAATAAAATACAGTTTGAGTAAGTGTTGAAATAAAATAGCGGTTTAAACAGTTATTTTCAAATAATTAAATTTATGATGACTAAGACAATTTTGCATCCAGAAAACAGGAAAAAATAGAAACTCAAAATTGTATACACAGAATCCCATGTGTCAAACGTTCAAGGTATGTTTCTATTAGAAAGATAATACATGCTACATATTTTAAAAATAATGATTCATGTCAAGGAAAATTGACACTGTCATAAAATTAACGTTTGGCCTTCGTTCCCATTTTATTTTTATTATAGTGAATGAAACACGCAAGTGATAAAGTATCGTGAAATCAACACGCAAGAGTGCAAGAAACTGCGTACTGTAATAGCGTGTTTTTCTACAAGTAACGCCATACAAAACACTATATATATATATATATATATATATATATATATATATATATAATATATATTTGAATATATATATATATTTATATAAATATATATATTCAAGCAACATATAGATATAATATACGTTCCAAAACAAAATGTAATTATTTAATTTAAAGTATTTAAGTGTGATATTTAAATACTTTATATATTGAAAAGAAAATCAATACATATTCGTATAAAAATTTTTACTTGACAATCTTGTAAAATGCACTTACAAAATATTCTATTAATTGATTTAATATAAAAATTAAAATAATGCTGCTATTAAAGTTGTTATAAATGATAAGGAAAATAAAATAATTGCGGTTTTGAAATAGTTAAAGTCAGTTAAAAATCGTTTTCTGGAAGTTTGCGAAATCGCGATGCAACAGGTGATGCCAGTCCGTACGAGTCCGGATTAAAATTTATGATTGTTGCATGTATCATGAGACCGAATACGAACGAGTTCGCTCCAGTTTTGAAGTAGATCGTCGGCGAGATTCACGCGATCGAGTGTTTTGCGATGATAAACGACGGCTTGAATGTGAGATGCGTCACTTTCCTGGAAAATAATCTAAGGGTGACCATACTTGTTACCGATCTATAGTACATTTCGTTAATACATTATCGGAAGTTCTTATTTTATCACTTTTCTTAGCAATTACTCGCTATGCTTAAATAGTATAGCGTAAATAAAAAGATTTAAAAAAATCGCAGTAGATTATTTTTTTCGTAATTTCTTGTAAGGCAATTTCGTACATATACACTGAAAAAAAGTGTTGAATAAAAAAAATATTTCTTGATTCAACTACATGCGGCGGTCACAGGCTTGTCAAACAAATATTTGTTAATTCAAAAAAATATATATTTCAGTAAATTAATATACATTTAAAAACATATTTATTTGAACTAAAGAAATATTGACAACTAAACGTATTTAGTCATCTCAATAACTTTTTTCTCAGTATAAAAAACAAGAAACTGTAATTGAATGTGCAAAATGCTACGAGTTTTAATGTAATGGGAAAAAGAAAAAAACACAGATGCATCTTGATGTTGCAGAAAGAAACAGTTTAAAAGTTGATTCAACATTTTGTTTTATTTTACAAAAGAAATAAACAAGGAAAACTCGTTGTTCATGATAAGTAACTTAGCTCCTTTCGATAAATAACTTTGTTTTCCGATCAAGTACGCTTATCTGTATTCCGCTGTCAAGTTCATTCGACTTCCGTTCGCAAGTTTGTTATTTCCTCTTCGTCATTTAATGCATAATGCATTATTAAGTGCTAACGTTAAGTGCTAACGCTATAAGCTAACGTATTATTAAGTGCAGCAATTACCACTTATCGAATAAGCGTTGCATTTTTTAATTTTAAACTAATAATTAATTAGTTACATTTGCATTTAAAATTGCATGTGTACACTACTAATAATATGTATGTTACTGTGAAAGACCGATATCTGGCAAATGTCGACATTCTCCGGTGAATGTCAGCATTCACATAGTCGCTTTGGTGTATGTACGAAATTTATTTGCTAATCATTTATTTGCTATCATTATTCCTCACTTACACCGGCAAATGTCACTGATGGTGAATATTGAATAAAAATATTTTTGTTACTGTGAAAGACCGATATATGGCAATAAATAATCCATAACCACGCTTCGCGTAGAAAATCGCAAACCCATGTGGAACAAAACAATTATAGATCTTGTTTTGAGCCGAAGCAGGGGGTGGGGGTGAGGTAGATGTCGGTTCGCATAAAAAGTTGCAAACCCATGTAGAACAGAACAATTATAATGATATTTAGCAAATATTTCGTACATACACTAAAGCGACTATGTGAATGCTGACATTCACCGGAGAATGCCGACATTCTCTAATTTCGGTTTTTCACGGTAACATGTATACATTGCTGTAATAAGTAGTAAACAAAATATATAATAGTAATAAGTTTACTATTACTATTGAGTTATTTCCACGTTTTCTCACGTTATAATCATTTGTTAATTTTAACACGAGATTTATGCATTTGCATTCCAAATCATAATTGTTTCTATAATTTAAAAAGAACTATAAATAAAACAAGCAAAATTAGTATCGAATGATCATAGCTTGAGGAAGCATGGAAATAACTCAATAGTAAGTAAATTTACTATAGCAATTTCCACGTATGAGAGATTCCAATTTATTAAGATGGTTCATGTTATCGATATTTAACAATTTCAATGACACTAAAAGCTGCAATCGCGAATATTGTACGCGATCATAACCGAGGAATGTCATTCCCAATAATTGGATACTACAGAGACTGCTGTCTTATAAATGAAGAAAAAGTCCGCGAATTTGTTTTGTAAAAGAGGATTTTGTAAAATCCTCTTTTTAATTTTGCGGTAATAAAACCGAAGCATGGAATTTTATAATAAGTTTTCATAATATTCATGATAAATTTCTCTTGCTAAGTTTAATATTTTCATGGCAAACACCCATGTTCAATTTTGTTGCTCTTTCATTATAAACCAGATATAAACTCAAAAAAAAAGCATTTTCATTTAAAATGTTAATTATTTTGTTTATAAATTATCTCATTAATAATAGGGATATTATATAATGTAAGATATTAAAAATATTTTGCTAAAAAAATTAATAAATGATGTTTAAAGTATCGACAATTATTTAACCTTGATTTATTTAACTTTGAAATTACAGTTCCCTGACAAATATAATTCTACAGAATTCTATACAATCTGTCATAATTAATCAAATCGTTTTACTGTCACTAGCAAACACACTAAAACGTGCGATATGGTAATTGACTCCTCTTAAACATTTTATATTTGCTTACATCACTAAATTAGATTTCATATCGGAGTCAAAAATATAACCAGATTCATTTTACTTCCCACTCCCCCAATCTCATAAATTCTATTAGTTAATTTGTAATTGTAATAAAAAAATAAAAAAATAAATTTTCTTAATTTCCATGCAGAGGAAAAACTATATTTTATTAAAACTTTGATTACAAAACTTTATCAATTCAAGAACTAAAACTAAAATTAAAAGTTACGCAGTGTTAAAGACTCCATCGGAAAATGTTAATTAAAAATTAATATTACATTAATTTTTAAAAATCTGTTACACATTAAACATTTCATAATCTATTTATGATCAACTGTTCACAATTTTCATTATTTCATTGTCATTAAAAACATTTTTTTTTAAATACATTGTACCAATTGAAAATAAAATTCCGAAATTGCAAAATTAAACATTACGCAACTTAAAATTATGAAATAAAAGATTCAATTTATTACGAGAATTGTCTGATTTAACGCGAAATTGTTTGAAGTTTGTGTAATACTTTTTCCGAACTCTTACAATACGTTCGATCTCGGTTTAACGAGAAATTACTATGCGTACACATTATCAAGTGGCTGCGCCAATTTCACATGAGCATCCTAATCAGAAGCGATCGATCGGTCGAGGTTGCATTTTCCCGGATGTTTTGTTTAACATGTTTGTAAAATAAAAAAACAAGTTTAACGCTCTCGACTATCATTCACGGCTGTCAATTTACATCACATCCTCGCTTTTCTCTCATATTTCCGCCAAGTTCAGTGATAATGCGAATCCAACTCGGATCAAATGACAGATTGAATTATGGTCCCGATGGAGTTGCCCGTTGACGCCTTCCACGAATAAAAGATTAATTTCCTGATCGATAGCGGCCTATTATTTCAACAGAGAGCTTTGTATATTAATGGAAATATAACATTGCATATTGCTTCAAGGATCACTGTACGTTAATCTGAACCGTCTGTCCAATAAAGAAATTTACATGTTATATCGCAGATTGTATATTATATCGCAGATTTCAATCAGGAAGCATCGTTAATTAACACGTCGATACTTCAGGCAGAGAATTTAATCAAGACAATTTTTTTCAATAGAAGCCAAGTAAATAAACTTTGCAGCATCGCAAATCGCACGCAATAAGCAAAATTGGCTTACATCGATTCGATAAGAGTGTAGCGTGAACGAACGTGATTCTAACTATTTGAATCTTAAAAATTTAATTGAAGATTTACAACTATGTTTATTTATCACGATCAAGATGCGTCGTAAAATGTCTCACGGAATGAGCATTAAATAATCTTTTCGTTATTTTAAGTTTGCACACACTGTTTCATAAATAAAACTCGAATGAGGATACGACAATAAATATACGCGATAGAGAAGAACAAGTTGAAGTGTGTCAAGTGTTCCTAATTCTTTAAAGTTTGACAAAACAAGATCACGATCTACTGATCGAGCGAGTCAAAATTCCAAAAATTCGTGTCAAATTGTTAAAAAAATAACGAGCGCAGAGATGTAAATCAAATAAACGAAGAAATTTCTGTAGTTTTGGAAAATTTCAGGATAAGGAAAGCCATGGTTCGCGAAAAGCCATTTAATGTAACAGGTTTTTGAAAATTTTACTAAAATTAAAGATTAATTGTGAGTTTATTGAGAAATTTTCGATTAAAATTTAATGTGATGCAAATAGGGCAGCTCATACATTATTTTAGGAACTAATCACAGCTTTCAGTTATTAAAATGTAAATTATTTGAGCTATATAATAATAGTATTCTTTGCGTTTTTAGACGTGTCAACGCGATAACTAGAGCAGAATTAAAGATCGCGTGCTTTAAAATAAAAGAAATAAATATGTTTTATTGTGAAATAGAATATGGAATTTACGTGAAAACTAGTGTTATAAATAAAAGTTAAATGAAGATATGCATATAGTAAAATAATAAAAATCATTATGTGTTCAAAGTATATGTTGGAGAGTTAATGAGATATCTCGAAATACAACAGACAAACAACCTAAAAGATTTGTGTTAAAAATTGAGATGACAAAACGGAATAGACCTATAAGACGGAATAGACTAAATCAGAGAATTTCTCAGTTTCACAGAGTTTCCAGATAATGTGTGACGATGAAGAAGTTAACAATTCATTGGCGACAATTAGCCAATGTTGGATGTCAGTTGGGAGCACGATTCGCGTCAAAAATAGCACCATGTGTTTCTGTTCGATGAACGGCGTTTACGAAAGCATCGCGTCGCCAATGACAACATCATCGTAAAGGCAAAAAGCGTGGAGATGATTATACTCGCGCGCGAGTAGAAACAATTTTCGCGGACGTAATGATGCGGAACGGATTTAGGACTCCATCGAGAATACAACCTAGTATGCTGTACGCGATTGTGGTTTTTGGCCGGAACATCTAGTTTGTTTTGTCGAAACGATCAGCGCATGTGGCTCGTAAAGTCAGGACTGTTCTACATCGACAAGATCTTTACATTATAGATAAATATATCGATAGAATCTTTACATTATAGATAAATATATTTTACGTTCACCTGTGTTAAAAGAAACGTATCAGTTATTGAAAATAATTTTATTGTTACCGAAACTACAGCAGGATGCATTTGCCAAAATTATTTTAAGCTCTGAATATTGTGTACATAAAATGTATGTGAGGTATTATAACATTAAACATTGCAACTATTAAAGCAATCAATATGACTGGTTCGTAATTTCTTTAAAAATTATTCAAATTTATATAACAGTCCTTTTTTTTAGATTTTGATGATTCTGTTGCAATGTAAATGATTAAATTGATCATTTACTTTCTCCCTTTAATTCTTTTTGTTCAAATATATATAATATTTGAATAGACTAGAAAAATTAATTTGATAATTCTAATGTTAAAAATCTGTTGTGTAAAGAAATTATGATGTATAGTATAACATCCGAAAAATATTTTTATACGTTTCTTTTGCACTTAATACCACGATTTTATTTCGATAAACAGAATTATCATGTTTCTATCATCTCTATAGCAATTTGTCGTACTTATGAAAATGATATTTCAAATTGAGTAGGTGGCGATGCATGTATATTATCTGGACCGCGACTAAAGGCGATGCGTTAGAAAGTCAGCATACATATTTGAAAGACGATACTCTTGTCGGACTTAACACAATGGTGACAATGTGGAAAGCGGATATTTATGAACAGAGATATCATATACGGCTGGAAATTATACCATACGTTATTAAGATCTTTTTATAGACGTGTCCCTCTCATTAGCGACAGATTTTTAATAATTCTACACGCTAATGATACCAGTGAAAGGCAGCATTAGCGCAATATATAAAAGAACGGATCCACCGTAAAATGAATAAAGCTATTACTTATAATACATGCATGCAACAATGTTCCAAGCAAATCCCCAATATCAGCGGATTCATTGCATGTAGCGAACATAGATAATTAGTTAAATTCTCATGAAATAAGATAATTACATGTCAATGATTAAAGATGCGTTAAATGACTAACCAAAATTTGCACTAAAACTTATATCGATCATGAAACGAGCCATAGGAAGAACAATATTATACGTCAGTCTAATAGAGGAAATAGGCGGCCCTTCAATTCTCGCACAAATTGACCGAAATTAATCGAAACGTCGGTGAGGACATGGAATGTCGTCTCGTTAATCGGCGGATGATGGAAACCGCTATCCATCCGTAATGCCAATCGTACTATACATTACCGTTATAAATGCGGAAGATCGAGAACGCGATAATCCCATGTTCAAAATTTAATTGCTCGATTATCATCGTATCGCCTGATTTTTATCCTTTAAAGAAAGTTTAGATCAGACGTCATGAAAAATTTTAAAAACTTCAATTTCAGGTCAACACAAACAGCGAAGGAATCTTATCGTGAGAAATTATTATATTTGACTCGTAAAAAAATATTGATGCTTCCGGTAAGATGTAGACCGAAATCCACCAATAATATCCGTCGTAAGCCGGGATTTCAACAACGGATCTTCAAACGTCAACGTCATCCAGAAAAACGTTGTAATTGCACTCCGCAGGATGACTTGAAGAACAAATTAAAACAACAAAAATATAAACAAGAGAGAGAGACCCGTAGCTATCTACTCAAGCTGCCGATTTGAAATTCGAAGGTCTAAACACTATCTGTGTTTATTACTTTCACGAAATCAACAATTGTTTGTATCTTTGCCAACAACGATTGTCTCTTGAAGCTGATCGCTCGCCGATCCGAATACGATAAAGGAAGCAGGATGAATATGATGGCTAATGTCACTAGAGTCCTTCAAGATGCAAGACATTCCTGGAGACTCTCAAAAGATGGCAATCTACAAGAACTTCGTTCCACGGTCGTTCAGATGAATCTGCAATATGAGAACTACTCGATCAGAGATGAAAACGCGGTGGACCGCCGGGATCCCCTGTACATCGTACTGCCGATTACAGTAATCTATATCGTCATCTTTTTCACCGGCCTGATCGGCAATATTTCCACATGCGTGGTGATCGCACGCAACAAGTCCATGCACACCGCTACCAATTACTATCTCTTCAGCCTCGCGGTGTCCGATCTGCTGCTACTCGTGTTCGGACTGCCGCCGGAGATGTATTACATATGGTCGCACTTTCCGTACATATTCGGCGAGGCGTTCTGTATTATCCAGAGCTTCGCTTCGGAAACCTCGGCCAATGCTACTGTTCTCACCATCACGGCTTTCACCATCGAGAGGTGAGAAAAAGATTATATTACGCAGCAAACACTAGTATAATAGCATTAGATCAATAATATATGTATATTAGGGTGGTTCTTATTTATACATCAAAATTTTAAAAACATCAAAAATTAAAAAAAATTTTTTTTTGTCTCACTCCTTAAAATGGTTCCATTTTATGAAAAAATAATTCCTATAAAAGTTTATTTCAATCAAAAATAAGAATTAAATTCTTATTTTAGAACATTTAGACGCTCTTCGGCACTCTTTCCCGTTATCCGATTGAAATAAACTTTTATAGGAATTATTTTTTCATAAAATGGAACCATTTTAAGGGGTGAGACAAAAAAAATTTTTTTTTAATTTTCGATGTAGTATAAATAAGAACCACCCTAATATATATACAACATGTATTACATTTCACTTACATTGTTGAGTGGGAATATAATATTAATGTAATGTTACTGTTAGTTGGTGCTTGCTAGAATATATCAAATCTAAATGTAATAAACAAACGCTCGCCGATCCCATATCTATCCAATTATCTAAGTGTCGCCTTTTTTTTCTTCTTTTTTTCATCGCAGTGACATTTTATTTTAACTGAAATACATATATCTACAACTCCAATCTGATGCGGAGATCGATAAAACCGTACTGCGATTTTGGATTGTGTGTAAACATAGATAATCCAAACGCTCACGAGATGAAGCCTTCGATCTTAATCTCTTTGGAAACAAAAGCTTTTCTTTTTAATATTTCTTTAATATTTCATTTTTTCCGCAGGTACGTGGCGATCTGCCATCCCTTCATCTCGCACACAATGTCAAAGCTATCCCGAGCAGTAAAGTTTGTGGTGGCGATCTGGCTGTTGGCTCTCTGCCTCGCCGTACCACAGGCCATCCAGTTCGGCATTATCGTTGACACTGATAACGGCACTGTCAACTTGGATAGTGCCAGATGCTCGCTGCGATGGACGCTAATCGAGCACGCCTTCGAAATCTCGACCATCCTCTTCTTCGTGCTGCCGATGACAATCATTACCGTGCTGTATGTATTGATCGCCATCAAGTTGCGACGCTCGAGCCTGCTGACCACCACGATCAGTAAAAGACATCACGTTCCCGGTATATTGAATCACACTGATAGCAACAGGAAGACGAACGCTCAGAGGAATGTTATTCGCATGCTTGGTAAGCGGTGTGGTCACTGTGATCGTCGGAAATTAACTTGCGGTCCAGCATCCTTAGGGTTTAAAAATGATTGAAATCGGTTTATTTCGATTCTGAGAAGTTATTGAACTTTTACTAAATCAGTTAACAAATCCGTCGAATAATAATCAATATCCCAGTAAAGTTCATAATTATTGGCAAAATTTACGATGAATTTTATTGCCTTGTTTCAAGGAATATATATGGTTGTGTGTGTGTGCGTGCGTGCGTGCGTGCTTTAAGCGCAATACGCAGAGTCTCATAATAAATAAGTCAAACTATGTAAATCCACAAGAGGTCAAACAAATAATTTTTATAACTATAATTTTTAATTAATTTCAAGTGATTTTTAACAGAATTCAAATTTAAAATTTAGTTTTAAAGGCGTAAATTAAAACTTAGAAAGCTTTATTCGAAGAAAAATTTAAACTCTGCGAGAAATCTATTATTAAAGTGTGTCCCACTTATTCACTTTGCACACAGTACTTAACACTTTCGAAGAAATATACCATACAATAATATAGTTAACAAACTTTGAGGCGCGCAATAATGACACCAATAATTAGTTACATTAATAATGTTAGCTAACAGTATGAATGTAACATATTGCACTTAAGTTCGAAGTAAGTAAATTTCACATGCAAATAATTCAAACGCGTCACGCCAGATATTCTCTCCTCGAAAAGTTCAAATGAGTTGAAGCTCACCCCGAAGCGGGTTGGTATATTACAAGTGCTTAGTCAGACATTCCTATGGCAATCTCGTGAAATATTCAAATTTGTGCTTAATTATTCAAATATCTTTACTTTAAAAAACGAAGATATTCTACAAGCGTTGTTCCCTGATAATATGCAAGTAATTTTGATAATACATAACTGCGGTGATAAAGAGACACTTTAAAGCTGCTTGTTTATTAAATATAAACCAGTATCAGCATCGCGTGCTTTCTGTAAGCTGAAAATTATATTGAAAAAGAATTATAAGTATTTATTCATCACTTTTTATAATAAGATTTGCTAATTTTTCATTTGATAAGAATCATAATATAAATCAAATTTGACAACTTACGTCATCAAGATAGATTTAGATAGAGACATTTTATGATTTGATATCAAGCAAGAACTTGAAAATTAAGAGTTATAATTTCCAGAGATTGGATGTTTTTTAGTTAGACACATCGGTTAAAACTCATAAAAATATAATTAAAAGAAATTATGCGATGCTGTTAATTTCATTAATCCAAACATCCAAAACCAAACATCGTTTTCTACATAAAATAAGAGCTGAACAATAATAATCGCCATTCTCAAATCAGTCAAAAGTTTACACTTGTTAAAAGTTTATCTTCAGAGAAATCATATTTAAATCTTTCAATCTTCAATTTTTTTTAAATAAAATAATTTTACATTTATAACTTAGACAATTTATTAACAAATTACGTTCGGAAGATCTTGATGGCAAACAAAAATTTCTACGTTATTTCCGTTCTCGAAACACATAATAAATCTTTGCACGACGCACTATTCTACGATACGGTTTATTCGTGATACGAATAGGATAATCGACAATTCTCGACAAATTCATTCGTTGAAAGAACCCATTGACAAGTCTCTCGAGGCTGATCTATTTCCTTCAGCAAGACAATCAACGAGATCACCGAACGTGATGAGATCTTGGAAATAGTCGGTCGTGCCCATGTTTCGACAAATCAACCGAGTGATTTCAGACTCGAGATTACATAGCCGTATTTTTATAGTTGTCAGGTGACATGCATATTGAACAAATCGAATAAGCAAATACTTATCACAACGTCAAACGAATATATAAACAAGAATGTTTGAGAAGTGTTTCGACGTGTTTTCTAGGGCTAAATTACTCACATTTCTACATCGCATTGTTGTATGTAAGATGTCGCAAGATTTATATAACATTGGTAAATTTTTTAAATTTATTTTCAACAAAATTGAAATCGAGTTCTAATGTTTACAAACAAAATTATGCTTCACGATTAAAGGAGTGTAAGTTAAACTCTTTAATTTTGAAATTTTATTTTTCTCTTGATTTTAGCGAATGTATATGTAATCCTAAATTTGGTGAGATGAAGTATTTATTCGCCGATTCAAATATATTGGCCAATCTCGTTATTTCTCTTATAAATAAAATGCGCTTCATTAATTCTTACATTTTCAGTAAGACTCGATCGTGAGTATAAACGTCGCAAAGAAAAAGAAGCCAAACTGGCATTCAGCAGCACCCCAACGTAGTAAAATATGAAGCTGTATAAGAGATCCAGACCATTATTGACATTGCTTATAAGTTATCCCCTTATCTTCTCTACCTCGTTAGGAACAGCGTCGAGGGAAAGAGGGGACGTTATGTGTCTAAAACCCCGAGAAATTATTCCGCTCGCGCCTGATAATAGCTATAAATAAACGACGTGCTCTTCTTGTCATGCTTCCAATCATGTCACACGGCTGCGTCAATTTCATTCTTCGCATTGAGCTAAGGCCACCCCAACGAACTTTCGGTCCAGATCTCCTTATTGAATTTCTTGCGAACTTTGCTTTCAAGGTCGTCGAGAGATAAATGTGAACAAAGGAAAAGATGTATTGAACAAAGAATAAAAGCTAACTCACAATTCAATAAGTTAACAGTTAGCATTTTGTAAATATGGGACAATGTACGTTACAAGAAATTGTCGTGAAACTTAAAGTATCGTATGTTTATAAACATTTAGATAAGAAATTTATTAAAACGTTATAATATTCTTAAAATTTATATTTACATCATATATACATTGTATTGTATATTTATATTTACATTATACATATATATTGCATATATTAGAATCTTTAACTCAATGACTACTAAACACAAAACGCAATTGCTTCGCATATACGTATGGATACATTTGGTGGACGGCCGGTTGTATACCTTTGCGCGAGACCGGAATGATTCTAATCTATTTTCCGACCAATCGACTTACGTAAGACTGGAGTAAATCTCTCAAAATATTGAAGCTTTCACGTGATCGTAAGTTGCATCCAAATTTATCCTGAATTATAGTAATATGCAAATCTTCCCGGTTGCAGTTTAGTGCGCGATATACCGAACGCTTTGAGCTCCCGTTGCATCTTTACTTCTTAAAGACGTGAGTAAAGAATTCCTGAAATTTCTTTGCCTTATGCAGATATGATTGTATTCTGCGTTCGTGAAAAATTTATAAGCGATTATATACCCGAGAGGGTCGAATAAAACCGCTAGTCATACCTGACTTATTGGTCAATTGGCTCTTATGTAAGTCTAACGCTTATGCAAGAGTATCGTTCAAACATACCGTCGGAAATAGCAGTAACATAAATCTCGCAGCAAGAAGCTTTATTTAGATTTCTTTTATCGAAACACATAGGATACACCAAGCTTAATGAAGAAAAAATATACGGAAGAACACGCTGTCGAAATCATAGTTATCACATTCTTGTAATTCCTCTCGTAGTCCTTCGAAATAAGAATCCTAAGAATAGTGCTTCAGATTCAACGCACATCCTACCCTAAACCATCATTATGTTATCGAGGTGATCTCGATAGTAAAGGGTCCGCTGACAAAAATATCTAAACGACGTTTCCGCTCTTACTTTTCTGGATATCGCAAATTGTCATTAAGGTAATGATCGTTTATTTATCGTTTATTATTCTCGTTCATTATTTACATTTATCAATTTGATGGCTGAGAAGCACATCATTTCATGAAGCCGCATTCCAGTAAATTACCTCATCTCTTTTTAGAACACTAAAGACATTCCTCCTTCATTTATTTTCGTTATCGCAGGGATCATGTATTATACGTTCTCCGGAGACAAGAAAAGTTTGTTTTCTACGCGTGCGCCTATATTTTTCTTTCTTTTGCGTCGATTAAAATCGAAAATCACCGGAAATTCAGCGTTCCACGAAGATCGAAGCGGGAAGATATATTTGATTGATTTCGAAAAGTTATTTAGGTCATGGTTATCTTTGTAATGAAATTGTGTGTTGTCAAACGATCTGGATATGAAACAAGGTATATAAGGAACACTGAATTCGACTATTTTCATAAGTCATAGGAAGATATTAATGTTTATCTCGAGTCTTCGAACTCTTGCGATGTTTTTCCTTGTATTGAGAAGTATGATTAAAAGTTACAGATACTTATATAAAATTATATGTATCTAAAATACACGTATAAATTTGAAATTAAATAAGAATATATAAAAATTAAGATATATCGGTCTCATGCTTGTAAAATTGTACTTCTTAGAGTCTTTTTGTTTGGAAACGCAACAAATTACTACTAGGCGAGGACTTCATTATTTGCACACGTGTCGCTGTCCTATTAATGAGGAAATGATCGCTCGTGGATTTGTTGGTGATAATCAGACAATTCTATTTGTACATAGCGCGTTTACTGATATTTACATAATAGAGATCACATGCATGTATGTTTGAAGCGGCGAACTTGTGAAATACGCGCTCGTGCATAATATAAAAAAAGTGTATTAATCAAACAAAAATAAACGAGCTTTCGTGAATCACAACAACCGTCCGTCACTTTTACGCAATGATTTCCCGTTATTAAATTGTACACTTGTAATAACGGCACAAATATGTAGCGAACTCCATGTAATGTTTACGACAATCACTTACAATAAAAAATATTTATTTTTTTCCGGAGCTTAATAAAAGATGTCACATTGACATATTTCCGTTTTGCACAGTAGCATCGTGTTTAAACGTATGAAACACAGTGTTGTCGACTAGCGAATCTGAAAACGAGAAACTGTTTCGATGCGATTTTCCCGGTGAATTTACGATCGCAGTGGGGTCGCTTATCTTCATTCCCATGATGATTAGATGTCTCGGTCAAAGCGATAATCGAAATAAAAAAGTCGACCTTCGTACATTCGAGTGGGCGAATCTTGTTTGTCGACACGCGTGGCAATAGAATCAGTTTCCTTCTGCAAAAAAAAGAAAGAAAAAAAAATACACGTACCTTCGCACTTTTGTGCCGTCAACGTTTTTTGCCATTGCAAAAAAAAACTGTGACGAAACGATGTTTCAAATTAACACATCAATGATTCATTTGTATTTCATCCCATGTCGATCAGAAAATATCGTATTTACGATCTCAATACTCCCCCAAATTGTAAAAAATTAATTACCGTGAATTTTTCTGAAATTATGAAACGTTTCTCCAAAAAGGTGAAAACTTTTTCATTTTAAGTTAAGTTACCAAAGTCTAAAACTGCCGCGTAAAATGTTAACTGACAAACGTTGAGAGCGAACAATTCTAACACAACTTAAAATAAAGCGAAGTTCGCCTGTTAATTAAAACGCTCTCAGTGAACTATGATCATTTATCTCTGAGTCTCTCGCTACTAAATTTTTCTCGCAATAAAAATATCGCAACTGTTTTATTTTAAAAAAGGGAGAATTGAGTTTTTCTCCGAATACTGAGTTTTCTTAAATTATTTAATTGCAAAAATAATTTTGTAAATTAGCTGTAAATTAGAAATTTAGTTTTTAGAATGATTACATTTAAATTATTTTTACGTCTGCCGAGTCTCAAAAATACGCAAATATTTTTGTCTAACTTTTTAAGCTTTTCCATTGCTACGCAGAAATTTATGTTAGATCTCGTAATATTATTTCATTCTACATAACTCATTCTTGTTAAATTTAGTTTTAATATAAAATATATGCAATATATCCTTAATGTCTAATTCACACCTGCGATTGCGATTCTTTTAATACATCTCAATAATCTCGTAAAGTAATACATCTCGTAAAGTCCTTCTTAGAGTCTTTAAAAACCTCTCTCAAGGATACGCCTACGAAATTGCAGATTCATATTTTCAAGATCAAGATTTAGATTTCTTCGCTTTTGCTCCTTAGATATAGAATAATACCGGGTAAAGTATGATATTATAATATATTGTAATACTTGCGGACAAGAAAGAAAGAGAGAGAGAAACAAGAGAGAGAGAGAGAAATATCTTTGCTTCTAATACCTCTAAGCTTCCATTACAAATACAATAATTAACATTGATTAATTACAGGTTATAAAGCAATGATCATTCATCATTATACAGTTACAAAGGAATCCATTAATCTCATTCATGTTCTCGAACGTGTTTATAACTGAATTTCTGTATTTAGAATTTTCACGGTTTCTTGATAATCTACCTGACAGTGAACTTTTTCATAGTTTTAATTTCGATTTTTAAATATTTAAATCGATTTTAAATTTTTAAATTGATTACTACCCCTCTAACCGTGGAAGAAATAACAAAATTTGTTTATGGAATATATGACTTAGTAAAAGCATCCGTAAATAATCGTCGTGTGCTGCTTACTATTGAAAAAATAAAACACATGAAAGATTTTTGCATTTTTTCCTTACACTTATGCTCGTAAATCTTTAACTTATTTTATAAATTTTACATAGAGAATATAGTTTAAAAGCTTGAAAGAAAAACGCGTAGCTCATAAAAAAACACGATAAAAATAAAAGTTATTTATTAATTACATTTTATTATTATTATTATTATGTAACATGTAACAATTGCGTGCAACTGCAGTCTCAGTTTGATTCAGATCTCAGGAATATTTGAAAGAAGTGATGTTTTTAAAACGTCTTTGAAAATTATCTTTTATTCCCTTATATTCCCTTATATTTGTATTATATAATGAGAAAACCCGAACACCACTTGGATAAGTTCGAGAATCGAAAAATTATGTGAAATTGCAAGAAAATCTTAAACTCACCTTGACAAAAGTAAAACCGCTTTCATCCAATGAAAATCGCATTCTCCAAATTTTATCGAACACTTCGTTTAATGAAACGTCTCTTCCTCTTATCTACTTGATATAGACTACGTGAAAATCTCTTCAATGGACTTTAATCTTTGGAAACTGAGTGGATCTTTCATGATTTTTAACTTGATATTTTCATTTTGTATGTGCTAAAGTGATGTTCTACGAGAAAGCTAAAACCAATCTAGAGTCGAGATTTTTCAGCTGTACAGCTGTAATTGATTTTTCCAATCTCTAAAAGTTAATTGTCTCTCGAAGACTATAATGTTCCACAGTAATGTGAATAGTGCGATGTAATAAAAGTTCATTTTCTTGGGCGAAGCAATGAAACCGCGAAAGGTGACCAGTAGTAGCGCTAAATGAAGGCAAATTACTTCCGCGATGATCTTGCATTGTTACTCGTTGTATTCTTCTCAACATTACATTGCGGGAATCATGAACTGAACAGATTTGTTCTCCCCGAAAATAAACGATTCCTTATACTATTACATGCAATTTGGAAACTGTAGCTATTATCTAAAATGAAACTATTTCCAAGATTATTTTAATTAAATTTAATTAAATGCTAATTTTATTTTGTAGAAATCATTTTGCTTTATGCCTCCATTTTACACGTGAGAAATTAACGAATTAACCTTATTCTGCTTCCTTACTAGTTCCCGACTCAACAAAACTATTATTGTCTTTACAGTCGCGGTAGTGGTGGCTTTTTTCATCTGCTGGGCGCCGTTTCACGCTCAAAGACTGCTGGCCGTGTATGCTGCAAGTTCTGAACCAGAAGATACCATGGTCACAATTTATACCGTTCTTACGTATGTGTCAGGAGTGTTCTACTATTTATCCACTACGGTGAATCCGCTCCTCTACAATATCATGTCTAACAAATTCAGAGAAGCTTTCAAGGTGAACCGTTTCGCAGAACTGGTTTTAATTATTTTATTTTGATCATACTTTATTTTACTTTAATTACTTTATTTTAATCACTGGTAATTTCCACGTGAGCCCAATTTAATAATCATACAGGATACTTGTACAAGATGTCTCGCTATAAATCTCTTTTTATCTCGTAAACTGAAAGAGATAGACGTAACAAATATTAAATTAAATTTGAATTGAACTCCATTGTGTGACCACATCGCAAGGCCGAAAATGAAAGTAATAATCGCCCGCAAAATTTTAAATCGACAAAACTTGTATAATAATTTCGTAAAATAATTTTAAAAATTCACACCAAATTATATCGATACAAACACCTTCATGGTCCTTTATTCTCTTTATTTAAAATAATTTTCATGCATTGTTGTATTCTTTAGAAAAAAATAATTTTTTATATCGAAATATTCACAATATTCACCGAATATTCACCGAAAAAATTATGCATACTTCTCTATTTTTTAACACAGATAGATACTTTTAATAAGCGATTACTGTGCTCACAATATAAGTCACAACTCAATCTATTTAATTTGATATTATATTTGTTAGGTCTATCTCCTTTAGTTCGTGAGATAAAAAAGGAGAAAGCCAGCGAGACATTCTATATTCTTGCAAAAATTAGGAAAACAAATTTTATATAATATTTAGTTACATAAATAAAGTAAAAATATTTTATATATGTATAGTCGATATAGTTAAATATATCTTATTTTTTCTAATATACTTTTCGCATTTTTCATATTTAAATATATTTATATAATAAATGTAATATTTTTAGCTACAAATTCTATTAACTTCAAATTTTGATTTTTCAGACATTGTCAATAAGTCATCTACGATGAGAACATTGCACAAATCAAAAACCTGTCGTAACTTTACTTTCCTTCCAGTCGATGCTGCCCAAGTATTGCATCAGAAAGTTCTCATCTCACAAGACCAATCATCGACAGCCGACTTACAGCAGTCTGTCGCGATATCAAAGGTCGATGAGGCATCGATTCGATGATGTCCAGCACTCGCCCTCGATATCCGTCAGTGACGAACAACAACGATTAACGCATATCGCATTGGCGAACGCAAATTCTTCCGAGTTGAACGGATTCGCGAAGTCACGAAAGGAGCGAGAAGGACGGCCTAACATCGCCGCTGCGATCAGGGAAACCGTAGGTTGTCGAAATTATACTAGAAGAATATCCAGGGATTCTGACAGTAGCCAACTTACCATGATGGCATCGTTAAGCAAACAGGGCCTAAACAATGAGGGTAACAATAACGCGAACGAATGTTTACTGAGGACCAATAGATCATCAAAGGCTGTCACTTTAGGTAACGTCTAGCGTCCCTTAATTAATCCGTATGCTGTTTCCTAATCAATGACGGCTAAATTAATGATGCGAGGTTTTTTAAATTTTTGTCGAATTAATTGGGAGATCCTCTCTTAGAGAATGTGCTATGCTCATATGTATAAAATACTATCAAAGATACAAATAATAATGATAAATATTTATTTTGTTTTACCGAATATGTCTTGAAAAACGATGAATATATAAAAGTTTTAAATATACATGTGTAAAGATGTTTCCTTTTAATCGATAAACGCACGCTTATTGTTTCGAAATTTCGTTTCGAGGCAGACTCTTATCGCTTTGTAGTTGAAATGTCCATTAATGTAACAGTAATAAAGTGTAAACAGTTAATAATTTTGTAACACAAATAATTTTGTAACACAAAACTATAAAAGAAAAATTATGGTTATAAGAAAAATATATCATAATTTTTATACACATCATATATTCTTCTGTGATCAGGATGCTCTTCATTAAGAAGTAAATTTATTTCAAAGTAAAAAACAAAAATTATATTTATGTGAAATGTATTTGCGCTTTCAGGAAGCAGATACTTTTGCATCTATCTTCTCGCATTAACACTTATTCTTATTCTTCTTTTAATGACAGAATTAGGAAGGATATTCCTAATATTTTGGTATTTCTAGCAGGAATCTTCACGGAGAAATTGGGTCTCGGTACGAAAGGATTTTTTGCTCAACATCGGAAAAATTCACCGACCAACCCGACAAAATTGAAACCGGATAACGTCACTGCGATGCCACCACAATTTCAAAGTTACCCAAGTATTGAGAGTACCAATACGATTAGCAACTCCAGTCTTCAGGACATCGACGAGACCGAGTTCACCGGAACGGAACTGGCGCGTTACATGGGCGAGTTAAACTTCGAGCTCGTCACCTGACGTCCATTCATCGCGGGAGAGCGTCGACTCTCGAATTAGACATTAAGCAAATCAGAACTCTTTGGTTGTGGAAACCGTAGGTTTGTACAAACAACTAATTCGAGAGCTCTTTTTGAAGGCCACAATCGAGACCAGCATAAATTTAGTGTACTGGATATCGAAATGAATTAGTGGAATATTTGTTGAATGTGAGAGTGTTTTGCAAAGAGTTATTGTCTAAAGAGAAAGGAACTAATTCAATCATTTCGATCGCACAAAAAAGTGTAAAAAACTGTTGGAAATTAACGATAATGTAAATAAACGATATTAAAATGATCACTTGTAGACTGAAAGAAACGTGTGTTGAGCCAAGCCGGAAATTATAATTATGGATACAGGATATAAAGTACATGTAAGTGTTTGGTATCCGAAATACATATATATGCAAACATTATATTTCCATACTTGTAGCGACTGTTAACGCTAGTCTTCTCTGAAAACAGGAAGAGAATTTGCAGACGCAGTTTCAGCGTTCCTAAGAATGTATTAATAGATGATAGATGATATTATGATATTCTCGTTAATAAGATAATATTATATGTGACCTAGAAGGAAACGTTCTATCAAGAAACGTGTAAGCTAGCTTCTTTCCTTCTTGTCGTGAATATTTATATATTTTGTGATAAAAGACTAGATTGCGCAATGGTTTTAATCGTGTTCAAAGAACTTGTATAAAACTTGCGTAACTTATTTATTTTTGTTCTCGTGTTATGTTGGAAAAACCAACTTGCAGAAAATTATTTCGATATCATCAATGAAAAGTGTATGATTGCAAGCAAATCCATAATTTCTTCAGAAGAAGAGCAATATATTATATATTATAATAATTTTCCTCTAAGAAATTTGCCTATTTATCAAAATTAAAGTAGAAAATATTTAAAAATTAAAAATAGAAAATTATTTAAATTA
This sequence comes from Crematogaster levior, assembly GCA_901521435.1. Classification (NCBI taxonomy): domain Eukaryota; kingdom Metazoa; phylum Arthropoda; class Insecta; order Hymenoptera; family Formicidae; genus Crematogaster; species Crematogaster levior. The sequence goes on along the minus strand of CABEGB010000569.1, from coordinate 349,786 downwards.
GAATGGCAATATTTTTCAAGGCATTATTAAAATTGCATTGAAGAATGACCTAAAAAGCAGATACAACTTATATTGAAAAATACTTCTTTTTGATACCGTCGATCGTACTTATTATGAATATATTTCGCAATTTCGAATTAATTTCAGCATTTATTTTTATATGTACATATATTATTACGATGATAGTTAACGTTTTTTACTTTTTGAACATTTATTTTAAATGTATGTCTGAATATAATGAACGTTTGCATAAACGACAGCTGTACAATGTATATGCATATAATTTGCAAATAAAATTATAACAATCATCTGTCTCAAAGTAGCTCTTTTAAAATAATAAATGCATGCACATTATTCTTAATACCTCAACTTTTATCATTCTACAAACTTTACATCAAAAAGTCTTTAATTTTGTAGATTATATAAGTTAGATTAGTTTTTTAAATCACTATTATAAGAAATAATAATGAAGCAATTTATTCTAAAAAGGGATAGAACATACAAAATCCTCATCGAGCATAAGCAGATAGTTATTAATGGAGAAAATATATGTTCTGTAAATTTGTTACGTATCAACATTAGATAATGTTAGATTCCAGAGAAACCAACGAAAACTGATTTAATTTTTATGTCAAATTTCTGAAAACATTTTGGTCAAAAAGTAAAGTAGATAAAAATAAAGAAATTCTTATTAGTAAGAACGATATCAAGAACAATAGATGTATCAGATGTAGAGATGTATAAAATTTAAAAATATAAAAAAACATATATAAAATAAAATATAAAAAACAAATTTAAAATTTTATATATTATGGAATTTTGGGTCGCATCTCAAGGTAAGCTTTAATGTTGGGCAGAGCACGAACCTTCTCCACTAGCTTCTTCAATTCCGGATGATTCTGATTCACGTCTCTAGTCAGGATAAAGCTTAGACGTTCAGAATATGCAGCCCACATGAAATCAGGCCACGACAGCTAAAAAAAATAATAAACAGAAATGTATTTTTCGAACTTTTGCGAAGATAAAATTAACAAGACATCAATAATCTGACACGCAATAATGACAATCACCTTGCCATGGACAAAGTATCCGCCGTTATTCTTAACTTGAGTTTCAAATTTGTCGAGATAGAAGGGCAATTTTTGGAAGGCGGTCTCCTTGAGTTTTGTTTTGAAAGTGGGATCTTGCTCCCAGTAGTAAGCAGCCAAAGCTACGAAAATAAATATGAGTCGAAATTATGTCGCGCAGAGTTATCTATACACCATAAAAAGAGCAATAACGTGTTCAATGACAATTGTTCAGAAAGTGCACAGTTTTGTTGAGTCTAAATAGTTTCTACACTTTTACGATAGAGTATCTTGTAACAGTGCATTGCATCATATTGATTAATTAGATCTCCGCAGAGATATTGAAAATTTTGTTTTTTAATACTAGCTGATTGTTCATGTCCGCTGATCATTGATATTTTTACCTTGTCTTATATCTTCGATAGAATCGACGATGGCATCAATCTCCATAGCCTCGAATTCATCAAAACCGTATAAATTACTTTTCTTAGCGATAAAACGGGAGATAGCTCTGGACTGATAGTATATCTTACCATCTATCTCCAGAATCGGCAGTTGTCTCATTGGCATGTCTGTAATTTGTAAAAACGAAAATGACTGCTTATCATTAAATTATTGCTGAACAATATTTATTCCATGAACATATTTATATTTATATAACAAAATTATAATTAATAAGAGATTTAATGAGATTAACCTTGACAAATAAAAGGACACATAAAGTATAAAATAAATGGAATTACAAATAAATTTTATAGCATATATCAATATTTTAATTTTAAAAAACAATTGATCAATTACACTTTATAATCTCAAAATTATAGCGTACAAATAACATACTTGGTTTATGCTTCGGCCACTCTTCCAAGCTAAGTCTGACATCTTCGAATGGGATCCCACAATAACTTAACAAGTATCTGATCGGCTCCCCAACGCTTCCAATATTAAAGTATGTTAACTTGTACGTCGACATGTTCTGAAAAAATTTTTTATGCGTGATACTATTCAGCAGTAACTACATTGGAATCGATCATTGTAATAATAAATTGATTTTTTTATGGCACTTTTCAATTATGCGCATAAAGTAAAGAACCATCTTATTTTACTGACATATTATAAGTATTCAGTTAGATTTAATTTAAATAAAAGTAGAAGGTAATAACTGACTCCCAAACTGGCACCAGTGATATATAAAATGACGTTTATTACGTTTCGATAATCTTTACCCTAAAGACTTTATAAACCATCATGTTAAAAAAAGACTTAAGGAGCTACGACACAGACATAATAACACTTATGACAATTTTGCTTTCGATGCGAATAACTGCATCGTCATTCCATTTTCTAAAGAAGTTGGAATAAACATTGAACGTATTCTAACGAATGCCAATCTTAAAGTGTTGTATTCCATCTTTAATAAATTGGATGTTTTTATAAAGAAGGGTAAAGATAATCTGTGTGTGCTTAAACACACTGAAATTGTCTACGAAATTAACTGTTTAAATTGTAATGCGAGCTACATAGGGCAAACGAAGCGACATTTGATTACCCGATTAAAAGAACACCAGAATGATGTCAAAAAACCCACAGCAAATCATTCTGTTGTTAGCAAGCATAGGTTATCTCACAACCACGAATTTGACTGGAACAATCCTACCATTCTTCATATGGAAACACATAGGAAAAAAAGGGAGATTGCGGAAATGCTTTTCATCAAGAAATGCAATTTTGCAATCAACTCCCAAAGAGACACGGAAAATTTGACTTCAATTTATGACGGACTCCTTAACATTTTATAATTTATAACTTTTACTTTCACTTGACACAACCTTCAGTTATTTATTATTTTCATTTCAGACTATTGACCCGATTTCTCTATTTTAGATTTATTTAATATTTTATAATTTATATCTTTTATTTTTACCTTATACAACCTTCTCTTATTTATTATTTATATTTTAGTCTATTGACCCTGTTTCTCTACTTATTCCTTTGTGTTTGTGTCCTTTTTATTTTATCTATTTATTAAAATTTTGTAACGTTTGTCACATTTTCGGACTCAATTTTGCTCAGTCCTTTCGTTTCCGTCACCAACAACAGACGTACTTTATAAGTAATCGTAATCGATACCGATTCATTGTCATCTATATTATTTAACTGTATTCATTTTTTACCGGACTATTTTTGTAAGTTTTTATTTTGATTTGTATAATTTTGCGCCTTTAAACGATCATTGTAGTTCCTTCACATGATATTTGTAGATATATTTGAAGAGGACCTAAATCTCAGGTCGAAACGTAATAAACGTCATTTTATATATCACTGGTGCCAGTTTGGGAGTCAGTTATTACCTTCTACTTTTATTTTTTATCACTGGCAAAGAGAAGATTTTCACATTTTTTAATTTAAATATATAAATAAATAAACAGATAAGGCCAAATAAACGAGCACTATTAGATATATGCAAAAAAATAATGTTTAATAATACATAATTGTTAAATGTGTTTCGGCTCACAAAGTTTTAGTAACATCTTTAGTAACATATTCAAAAAAACATAATATTCGGATAGAGTTTGTGTATAAAATATTCTAAAAACGAAGTGCGTAATGTGATAAACCAAGTTTTACGTAATGTCAAAAAATGAAAAATAAAAAGTATAAAGAAAAGATGCGTTAATAATTCATAAAATTAAGTCAGTTACGACAAAAGGATGTGTAGATTCCAGAATCAAGTTCTTCGTTGTACACTCGAGAATATGGTAGTCAAAATTGCGTTGTACTTCTGCCTCCTCCGGATTAAATAGTCCGTGGAGTTATGTCCAACAAGATCAATGATGGATATTAGTCACCCACTATTTCGCGTTGTAAAAGTATATATAACTATATAAGTGGATAATACCTATTGTTAAAATAAAGTAATAATGGTAGTCAACGTTTCAAAAAATTAACAATACGAAAACAGAAATGGATGATTAAGAACATGTCTTCACTTGGTCTTGATGTAAAAAATACTGATCTCAATTCATCCGGATATCACCACTTCCTCCTAATCACAGTATAGATGGAGGGGAAATGAATTATTTATTTAGATGCGGAGCTGTTCATGGATCGAGAACGTAAATAGATAAATGCACAATTGCTTGGAGATATAGGACATACGTCCTTTTACTAGAAAACAATTATGGAACAATACTGGATTTATACATGCACAATACACATACAAAAAAGATAACAAAATATATTAGAGTCAGATTGTAACTCAACTGAAAAAAATGTCTCATATCTTTTATTTTTTTTTTACAAGATTGAAATGCTAACAGTGATACACGAAATTATATCGAGGCAACCTATCCTAACATAAATAAAACTTTTTTCACAGTTATAACATCTTTTTGAGTATTTTTTTACGCCAATATAAGAATGTGAAAAATTTTTCGATCGTTCTTAGCTTCTTTTATCATTAATATTATTATTGATATTAATTAGTATTAAAGATACTAAAAACAATCGTTGTGAATAATAATTAAAAAAAGATATAATAGTAATGTATAAGTAAATGTAAAGAACGACCAAATACCGAAAAATAAAGATTTTATTTTTATCAACAAAGATGAATCGTTTCGACCTCAGAGTCTTCATCAGTACAATTAAAACGAAGAAAATAATCGACATACAGAAATAAGAATATTCGCAAGATATGTGCTGTTATTATACTTATAATTAGTAATATTAAAGTATTTTGTTATCGTTTATGTAAAGTATAAAAATTTAAAAAAATTATAATAGAAGAGAAAAATCTCTGAAGAAACTACATTCAGCAACATTTAAAAACCATGATAGTAAATTATTTCCCAAATCACAATATAGACAATAAACGGTGTAATCAATGTTTAAAAATTATGAAACTTATTGCTCGTTTGACAGCGATAATATATTGGAGTCCTTTGAAGGGGACTCAAATTGTGTATCGTTGATATTAATTAGACATATACTTGGTTTAAGTTTTGGTCAGTCATTCTTGATTTTATTATTTTTAATACTTATTTCTTGATACAAATATATTGGGAAGTAATGTAATTACAATAGTACATTATTCTTTTACAAAACATTTTGGAAGCAAATAATTACTAAAAAAATGATATCGACGAGTAACAAATTAAAAGAAAAGCATAAAACAAATTTCATTTTATTTACAATTGAGTCTTGGGTCGCTTCTCGAGATAGGCTTTAATGTTAGGCAAAGCGCGAACTTTCTCCACTAATTTCTTCAATGCGGGATGATCCTTGTTCAGATCTCCGTCCACGACAAAACTCAGATAATCGGAATACGCTGCCCACAGGACATCTGCCCACGACAGCTAAAACAGTAAAAATGTATCTTTGTTTCTTTACACAAACAAAATTAACAAGACAAAAGATCAGTAATTTGCCAAAAAATTATTACCTTGCCACCCACGAAGTGTCCACCATTCTTTTTAACTTGATTCTCGAATTTGTCGAGATAGAATGGTAGTTTTTCGAAAGCGGTCTCCTTAAATTTCTCTTTGATAGCGGGATCTTGTTGCCAATAATAAAGAGACATAGCTACAAAAATAAATTTGCGATTATTGCGCCGGATAGAGATACAAAGCTTTCGTTGTGAAACGTCGTGAAAAGACAGAGATACAGTACACGACAATCATTGAGGAAATATATGGCTTGTTGACTTTAAATAACTACTTTATGCAGAGTCCAATAATATCTTACTCCATTTGTATATGCGTCATATTCTAGTCAACGTGGAAGTCTCGTAAAGTCACAATTCTGTTATTTTGATGATTACGTAATTGACAACCTGTCGTTCACGTTTACTGAGCACAAACATTCTTACCTTGTCTCAAATCGTCCATAGAATCAACAGTGGCATCGATCTCCAAGGCCTCGAAATCGTCAGATCCATATAAATTGCCCTTCTTAGCGAGGAAGCGACCGATGGCCCTGGACTGCCAATATTGTTTACCATCGATCTCCAAGACCGGTATTTGTCCCATGGGCATGTCTGCAATTTATAATTGCTATTAGATTATTGCAAAACAACATTTGTTCCACGTATTTATGATAAAAACGCGATTAAATAAATGGAATAAGTACGAGAATTGTAGAGAGTAAAGGCCGGATAAGATAGACAAATTTGTTATTGATCCTAGAATTATCAAAACTCATAGCGTTTCCGCCACACCGATATCATTATGCATATTGTAGTGTCGTCTAACCGCTCCTAACTGCAGAGTTCTTGTAAGTGTTATTGTTTCATTCCAAAATTGTGCAAGAAAATCACTTTTTTATTTCACTTCTTACTTTACTTCCCTCTTCCATAACTCCTAGAAAAATGCGATTTTAATATTATTGTTTGGGGTAATTACATATCACATGGATAGCTACTTATGACACCAATTTTGGCCTGACATATGCGGGGACAGATTTGCCTGCCTTATCCGGCTACACCCTTTTACTATATTAATTTTACTATATTTCTTAGAAGTACGATTAAAAGTACAATTAAAAATATGATCGTTTTGTAATTTCAAAATAATAGCATATGAGATAGACATACTTGATTTATGCTTTGGCCACTCATCAAAGCTAAGTCTAACATCTTCGAATTTGATGCCACATTGACTTAACATGTACCTAATTGATTCCCCAAGGCCAGTCACATTGAAATACGTTAACTTGTACGTCGACATGTTCTGAAAATAAATAGTAAAAAAAATAAAGAATGAAAATTCAAACGGACTCTGGAAATTGTAAATTAACTAGGGCAATGAAAGTCTACTGCAAATGTTTTTTGTGTGAGAAACGACTTTTAGATATCCAACTATCAGTTTAATTGTCCATTTTTTAAATACAAACATGAATTCAGCCTTTAATTTAGGCTATCATCAGCACTCCTAACTATTCTCGCAAGTACATCCTTTAGGATCTGAGCAACGACTATATGGTGACGTCATACGAATGGGAATCCAAAAAAATGAATATTACGTCTTAAAAGTATTTTTCTTTAAAACAGTGAGCTAGTATAGGGGTATCCGTTACACAGTGTCACATTAGACGTTATAACGTGCATCCATTGCTCCAGATTATTGAAAAATAAGATCTCATTGTCCTAGTTTATTTTCAATAATAATAAAAATGAATATATGAAACAAAATTTGATTCCTTTTTAGAAAAATCTAAACAAGGATACTAGTGTAAGTGTTAAACTATAAAATATCTGCATGATGTAATGTGTACATAGTTTATTATTGAAAATATAGTAAATATTGTATATTCGATACTTAGTTTCAATATTTACCTTTAGGTCTAGAGCATTACTTGTCAAGATTAAAAATAAAAAATTAGAAATTTAATTACATTTAATATTTGACATTTGATCACATAATATCCTTATTTTTACATTTATTTAAAAATAATTTTATTTAAAAATAATTTTCAGTAATTAATAATAATTAATTAATAATTTTCAAAAGTATTAATTTGCACCTGTTTCGCATATTTATTCTAAAAGCAGTTTACAAAATACAGAAGATTATTTTTCATTACCTTGCAGTAATCTAATCTTCCGTAAAAATAGAGGACACTCGATGCGAAGCAGTCCGCGAATCGAGAACGACTGAACGAGAGATTGGAATGCCACTACCTCCCGACAGGCAAACATGAAACATCGCTTGGGGACATAAGTCCTTTTACTATTATGAAGAAATTTAGAAATAATACTATGAAAAGATACTGGTTTTACACACACACGCGCACACACACATACAAAACTATATCTAACAGAATATATATTTCTAACAGACAGTACATAGGTATGTAACATCAATGAAAGAAGGAGACAAATTTCTCCATGAAATCGAGATAATCATGCTAGCGAGCTAATCATAGAGCATGAAATTATAATGAGGTCTATAATTGCAATAATAAACATAATTTTTCTTCTACATAATATTTTGATGTGTATTTTCCCTAACAGCACAGATCGCCTAAAGATATCCATAGAACTTGGATATACGAGAGCCAAAAAACGTTCATAGAACGTTCATAGGATGTCGTGTGCTTTTAGGATTTTTACGTCTGATATAAAAGTGTAATAGGAATTTTTCGATGGTTCTTAACTTTTCATTTAACAACTACAAACAATTACAAAATAATTCATTATCGTTAATCAATATTACATCATAAAGTGAATCAAGAAATTTTGTGATATCGAAAATGTTATAACGATAATGTTATCTATATAATGACGAATCGTAAATAAACATATTATTTGTAAAATTATAAAATTTGAGATCGATTATAATGAAATAAAATTGTATATGTCTTTAAAGTAAGTATTTCTCTAAAATATTTAGACATTTTATTGATAATATATGATGTGATACTTCGTCAGTAAAGCTTTAAATATTATTCTGCAAATCGACTATATGCTTTTCGTAACATATACTTGGTGAATTTGCATTATATTATCTTAACATAGTAAATGAAGTCTGTATTTCGTAATCTGCTTTTAGAATAGATACGTGAAACAGATGCATATTAATACTTTTGAAAATTATTAATTAATTATTATTATTAATTAATGAAAATTATTTTTAAATAAATGTAAAAATAAAGATATTATGTAATCAAATGTCAAATATTAAATGTAATTATATTTCTAATTTTTTGTTGTATGTTGTTGTACATTCATTGCTATCAGTATGATTCTGTACATCATGTGATCATGTTACATACGTTAATTATTTCGTGATTATACTGCGTTAACTTGATATGTCACAATGACTTGCAAATTTTATACGCATAACAAGTTGACATACAAATATGATGAATAATGACAAAAGTTGATTGTGCATAAGTTTACAACTTTAATATTTTGAATTATCATAATTATTAATATCAAAATATTAATTAAAAACATACATATATACAGATTTAATATTAAGAAAAAAATAAGTGAGAGATAATACAAAGAAATTCATTAGCTAAATTCTTTTCTCGATTTTGAATTATCGAGACTATTGTATCTTTTAATATGAAGTTATGGTAAAGATTAGAGCTATTGTCAGTAAAAGTTAGATTTTTTAAAATTAACACAACGATGAATATAATAATAAAAATGTCAGGCGTTAAAAAAGATATTGATGCACACATTATTCATTTTACTATCAAATAATAAAATTTAGTCTTATTTAAGACACCCTATATTGCTTGTTATTCGGCCTTGGACTTTTCACTATTTGATTAGGTATACTTAACGAACTGTAAATTGATTTTCGTGATTAATAGTTATTTTGTATTATTATTTTTTTGTCTACATAAAATATAAACGTAATAAATTTTTAAAAGACACACTAGAAGTCATACATAAATTAGTTAAAAAATATAGTGGGGAAAAACATTCAATATATCGCAAGAATATTCTTGGGGAAAAATATATTGATCAATGTTTTATCAAAATTTTTTTATCTAAAAAGATCAGTATATTGGAGTGTAATCGTGGCGTGATACATGACTCACGTTTACAGTCTCTCTCTCTCTCTCTCTCTCTCTCTCTCTCTCCTCTCTCTTTCTCCGTCTCTCTCTCTCTCCCCCCCCCCCCTCTTTTTCTCTGTGTCTCAGTGAATAATCATAGACCCTCTTCAATTATTAACAAATTGAAGAGAGTACTGGCGTGACCTTCAGTTGCATTATGGTTATACTCTGCAGTGATATAGCGACCTAGCAACCGCAAAAGTTACATCACGATATGACTGAAGAGGTACGTCTTCAATATTATCTGTGTATAAAAGCAGATAATGCGTTATCGTGAAATTAATTACTCAGTGCTCATTTTATTTACCGTACACACCCCTTTTGAGTCAACAGCCTTTTAAAAACCTGTCTATTTACAAATCTACTTTGAAATGTAGATATTTGACCTCTTAATTCTGTTAAATTCTTCATTCTGTTATCAATTATGTTATTATCTGTTAACATAATGTTATTATACATTTATTATGCTATCAGTTTTCGTCGATATAAAATTTTTTCTGGGTATGCAGGGTGTAACTAAAATTATGTTTAAATATAAGTATAAGTGTATAAATTATATTTACAACTTTAATACAAATTTCAACTTTAATACAAAAATAATTTAATTATGTATAATTATATAAGGAAAAGCAATGGTGAGTATAGAAATGTAGATGGATTATAACTGAACGAATGGAAAAACAGGTTTGGCAAAAGAATTATCAACAAAATATAATAGTAAAAGTAGCGATTTGTACAAAATTACATAACAAAAAAGAAGAGTTTATTTCAAGTTATAATAAAAAAAATGTAATAAAAAAGCACACACAGTATCTTTATTGTGTATTATGCATATACTTATTGTCTTATGTATTGTCAGACAAAGCTACGGACTGATAAATTTTCTTTCGACATTAAGCATAAATACTTTACTGAATGACATGTTAATTGAAAGATGAGTATTAAAACACATGAATATCACATGCCGTTAAAATCAAATAAGATTATTTTTAGAGCAAAGAAGCCATCCGGGTTATGACAAATTTTATATATCTAGCAACACAGTTAAAGTTAAGAAGAAAATTAAATTATAATAATTATATTTTTAAACCTTTGATACAAAACCTAATTTTTAAATTTTAAAATTTAAAATAAATTTTAAAATTTATTGAAACACTCTTGTGTTGCCTTTTGTATGATTTTATAACGCTTTCCTCTTAATTACAAATCTGTTAGCACATCGGTGACTCATTGGCTAATTTGAGACGACTAAAATGACTTCCTCATATCAACACATTTGTACCTCTATGCAGTTGAAACTACGCAATGAAAACACAGTGGATTTTTTTATTAAAGAACTGAATACAAAGAATTGTATTCGCCTAACAATACCGATTGTCTTGAGCAGATTATTGCAATACATAATAAAAAATGAAAAACTCTAATGTCAACTCAAGCAACACTCACTTCCGCTTCTGCGATTTACAATCTCAATGGAAATGTTAAACATCAAATTAACATAATCCCTAACATAATATAAAGTAATAGTAACATAATCAAAAATAATAGAATTCTTACGTCAAAATATTTTATGTTTTAAGAACAAAGGAATAAGTTACAATGCGGGATAAATCGATCGGCATTCTAGAAAGTATGATAAGAATATAAAAATCATATTTTTATTTAATTCATATTATATTTTTACCTAAGCAAAAATAAATGTCATTAAAATTTAAAAGTTAACAGTTTAACAAAATTATAAAACCATGTATTTCATTAAATGTAATTGAGAAACTAACAAATAAAACTAACTAGAACTAACAAATAAAAAATAAATAATCATTTACATCGCAAACTCTTATTCTATACAAATATCAGTGCAGTTACGTTACGTCATAACGCGTAATCATGGGTCTGTTCTTTTCAGCTGCACTGCTGAACTAGTGCAATAAGTTAGAATGAGACATATATATATTTTTTCACTCTAACTTATTGAACTAGTTCAGCAGTGCAGCTGAAAAGAACAGACCCCATGTCGTATCATCGCAGAATTCATGTTTTTTTATTCTTTGTTATCAAATACATGACTGACATAGAAGTTTCTAAATTTAACATATCTATTTGTAACTTTTAGATTCATACGATCCAGTCACTTATAAAGATATTTTGAAAGATTTCCTCACCAAACCATTTAATCGCAATTATTATGCAAAATATATCGTGTACAAGTAATATAAAATTGGTATAAAAATGTAATTAAAAATTAAAATTCTATTTGAAATATGTATAAAGATGTATATTCAACCAACTGATATCACGCAGTTCTTAGATTTTCTGAACGTGATTCCTATTTATCACATGATTTTATAAAACATACAGTTCCGATACCGATGAAAGACACCATTATTGACAAAATGAGGCGTTTCTCTCTTTTATAACTCATAATATTTTAACTATTTTTACTAATGCGACTAATACTTGCAGTGTTATCATTGTTCTGAATCTCTTGATCTCATTTTATTATTTTGTATTATTTTGTCATTATATTTCATCAGAGTGACAGAACTATTAATTTCACAAATACTACTATAATTTGCCGGCCGATATTGTAACCAAATCGTGAAAATCGCTTTTAAGATATTCAATATATTATTATGATATGTACAGTCTTCGTTTATCCAATCAAGGGATAAAAAAATTACTCCGAATAGAAATCTGAAAGAATAAGAATGAGCAAGTTCTACTTATAATTTGATGAATTCTACGAATTCGCAGAAGACAGAAAAGGCATTTATTCGCTGTTACAACAGCTGTGATGTTCGACAAAACGGCTGCTAAACTCCTCTATTTATTTATTCAATTCAATATCCTTTTTCGTTGCAATGTAACTCATTTTGATCTCTAGGAAAAAGTTACTTGGAGATTATAGAGAGACAATAAGCAGAAATTGCGCGAAAGATACAAAAATATAAAAAGATCAAATAACGTTCCAGTTTTTCAAACCTTTCGGGTATCTTTTTGAATTTCTTTCACACGTTATCTGAAATTATTAGAGACACGTTATCTGAAATTATTATTCATAAAAAAAATATCGCATGAAAAAACCGAATACAATGGTGAAAAAGATCGACTGTGCACTAGATGTACTGTCGAAGAAGGGACAATATCTGGAAATATCCGTCCATAATTTTTTATATGCAAAAAAAAAACACAGATATCATTCCAAATTTTCATCTATATTTTTGAGAATTATCAATATTGCTCAGTATTAAATGTAACTTGCATCTGAAGTCGAAAAGATAAAGAGTTCACTTTCACTCTTAATCTTTTAGAAACATTTATCCGCAATCATTATACATATATGCAACATACGTATGATTGAAAAATTACTATCACTCATATTTTTAAAAATAATTATAATAGATTGTACGAATAAAAAAAGATAAGTGTCGTAAATACACGAAAGAAATAAAAAAAGAAATAAAAAAGTAAAAAAGTGATTTATTAAGATACAAAATTACATCACATAAAATGGTTCAAATTTTAATTAGATAGTTTAATGATTATTTTTGTCACACGACAATACGAGTCACAAGTTTTTAACAAGCTGATTTTTCGACGGAATCGATAATTCATTGACATTTGATTTGAATAAAATATTGATAATATTATTTAAATCAAATGTGAACGAATAATCAATTCTGTTGAAAAATCAACCATTACTTTACAAAATTATATTAAGTATTAATTATTAATTATTTATTTATTTAATTATTTATTTTATGTAATTGACACTTTCGTTTCAATATACAGATTGGCTCTAAGAAAGGCTTCTTATTTATGTATTTATTGAATTATTAATTATTCCATCGGAATAATTCCAGAGAGTCAGTGGACGTTTCTCGATCCAGCTCTTGATGGCTGGTATTTCCTCAACTTTTTTTTGAAGTTGTTTCAGATTCTCATATTTCTCGACAATATCTTCCTTCATCATGAAGGTCAAATAGTCCGAAAGGCCGACGAAAGTGAAGTCAGCCCATGTTAGAGAACCACCGACGAGATAACCATCGTTCCTCTTGATTTGAGTATCTAGACGCTCCAAATAATATGGTACAGTCTCTTTGGCAACTTTAAGTTTCTCTTCTTTAGCCTGTTTGTTACTCTCGTAGTGAAAAGCAGCAATATCTAGTACAAGCAGAGAAAAGATAAAACAAATAAGATAGTGATAAATAAAATAATGACAATCAACCATTTCAATGAATCGAATTTACAACGCAAATAGAAAAACATAATTTCTCCCTTATTTATTATCATTTTGGAATAAATATATTTTATACTTTATCGAGGTATGAACCTAACAATATTGTCATTCAAAATTAAAAGTAAATCTTCCTGGTGAATAAAAGAGTTGAACAAATACAGCGTAAACAGAATATTCTCTACTCACAGGCACGTAAATCGTGTATGGTATCAACAGTCGCATCGATTTCCAAGGACTCCCAGTCGTTCTTACCGGCAAGACCACATTGTTTCGCCAAGTAACGACTAATAGCTACGGACTGATGGATCTCCATTCCGTCTACTATAAGCACGGGTACTTTGCCGAATGGCATAGCTGAAAGGTGATATTAAAAAATATAAAAGGAAGTGCTGATGATGGTCCAAATTTGTCGAAATGTTCACGTTCTGTTGGATTATTATTAATTTATCTGGATTATTATTAATCTGTTGAATTATTATTAATTCACGTTTATTTGGATTATTATTAATTTAAATCTTAGAACAATTGGTTAGAAGAATTGATAACTACAACAATGTTTATATGCATACGTTAAGATTCTTGACGATTATAATAATCACACACACGCAGTTAAAGCTAATTGTAAAAACGTTTACATTTTTTAATATAAATTTGGTAATACTAATCTTAATTTTTATTTTCATCTTTTTTTGCTTTATTAAAATACTTTCCAGCCTTTTATATAGCTTTATAATACTTGACATAGAATGAAGGGTTTTCTCTCAACCGCCTTACAGTATTTCAACAATTGACTAATTTGAACGCTGCAGAAATGATTTCTTCGCATTAAAAAATCTATGTTGAAGCAGTGTAATAAAATGACCATATATTTTCTATTAATATATTTATTTGAAATATTGTAATAAAACGACATTTTTTCATTGAATAAAAGTACAAAGTATTATATTTACATAACAATATCGATTTTCCTGTATGTGCAAGACATTGCAATACATAATAAGGAACAGAGGACTGTTGAACGAAAGAACATTTATTTTCTATGGAACATCTTTACAAGAAAACTAAATAAAAAGGTCAATCTCGTTAAATTATGTGACATAAAACATCAAAATATTTTATATTTAAGAATGAAGAAGTATATTGCAACGGTCAGCACAAAAAATAATGTAAAAACTACATTTTTGCAACGTCAACTATTCAGTAAATCAGATTTCAGGAATGATCGAACCGAATTAAGTTTGCGAAAGATGATTGTTAAACAAGTATTACTGATATTACTGATATTAATGAGTTGCACATACTCGGCTTAAGTTTTGGCCAATCTTTTCTATCGAAGCGTTCATCCACAAATTCGATGCCAGCATAGTTGAGGAGGAATCGAATTGGCTCGGCCAATGCGGTGATGGGGAAATAAATCAGCTTGTAAAAAGACATGTTGCTGAAAGGAAAACATTTGTTATTCTTCTCCTCATTGTCATCATAATTTTAGGAACGTCAAGATAACGCAACAATGGGTAACATGTTTCAATATATTCCAATATATTCTTAAGAATATTAAAGAAATTTTATTTATTGAGACAAACTTTCAATTTTTTAAATTTATTTTTTATTAATATTTAATTCTAGAATTAATTAAATATATGTAAATCGAAAAATATGAGTCGGACTTTAAAACTGTCTTTAATCGTCTTCAACTAATTAATTAAAAATTTAAATTGGATCTAGATTGATATTGTCAAAATTTAAAACAGCTTAATGAAAGTTCGTTATAAAACTATTTTGACTATTGATACATTTAAATACAATATATTAAAAGTAAAATTATTATGTACAGTGCTAAACACCGCAAACTCTTAATTTGTAACAAATGGTATAATTGCAGTTATATGCAATTACGTTATATGATTGATATTTTCTTATCGAATTAAATACACACTTAAAAATGTACAGTAAATGTATTCTTAAAAATATTACATAAAAATTTACATAAAAATATTACATAAATATTTTCATTCTTTTAATCTTCCCTTTTTTCAACCTTTTTGTTTTTTTACAACTTTCAAATATATAGACAATATGTATAAATAAATGAACTTGACTGATATGGGAATAATACCAATAGATTAGAATAAGCCTGAATCTTATGTATCTAATAACATTTTTTTCCGTATGAATTACATCCGTATTAACCCATTAAATCCTGAGCCGAATCCAGGATAGATAGCGTGAAACTAATTATTGGATATTTGCCATGGCTAAAAAAAAAATTACCCGTGTTTTTTCTTTTGTCGATTGCAATTGTTTATAACAAATTGTTTAAACAAATAGATACAAATTTCCGAATTTCGAAAAACTAAAAGCGGCAATCGATTCTACGGGAAAAACCATGAAAAAAACCTTAGTAACATTTTTTTGTCAGAGCCCAAATTGTTTGTGTAAAATCTACGGAAAAGGTGTGATGTTTCAAATTGTGGTATGAGAACTGATAATTTTTGTTCACAATGTAAAATGTATTTATGCAAAAGTCATGAAAAAAATCATGAAAAAAAAGAATAATCGATCCAAACGAGTAAGAATACAAAAAAAAAATTTACACTAACATCAGCTCTGTCTAAAAGTGTCACAGATAAGCACTTGCTTACAAAAATTAAACATTTTTTGCAACCTAATGAAAAAATGTTACTAAGGTTTTTTTCATGGTTTTTCCCGTAGAATCGATTGCCGCTTTTAGTTTTTCGAAATTCGGAAATTTGTATCTATTTGTTTAAACAATTTGTTATAAACAATTGCAATCGACAAAAGAAAAAACACGGGTAATTTTTTTTTTAGCCATGGCAAATATCCAATAATTAGTTTCACGCTATCTATCCTGGATTCGGCTCAGGATTTAATGGGTTAATGATTTACATTTCAGCAAACACTGTGTCGGTCTTAAAACGCGATCTCAAGCTAAAGCTAGAATAATACAAGCACATAATTAAATTGATTATCAATTTAATAACACTGATATTTTAAATATATTGTGCATAGCAATGTAAAGTCTGTATAGAAATTTAAAAAAATCTATTCAAAATATTCTACATGAAAAGGAAATATGTGTTTAATTGACAAGACATACAGTTCTGGGACTTTTTAAATGATGTGATTCTTATTAATCACAATTTATTTTGCTTTATAAAATGTATGGTTCTATGATATTAATAAAAGACGCTATTGAGGCGTTTTTCTCCCTACTCATTCCCGGTTAATATTATATAACACATATGTATATGTATGCATATTTTCGCTGTAATGCGATACTGTCTGAATGCAATGATTATACCGAAATATTCCTCGAATCAATTTTGTTATTATTATTGCTTCATCATGGTAATAAAACGTTTAATTAATCCACTTCTAAAAGCATCACTAATTTGCTAACAGCTAATTAGCCGGACCATGAAAAGTCCGGTTTCAAATCCAGTCTAATTTAAATCTAATAGTAATAGAAGAAAAAAAGAATTGTAAGTTCTACTTACAATTTGGAAAATTTTATGCTAATGGAAAAGGCGTTAATCCGTTTTTAAAGTCCGTTTAATCCGTTATTAAAATCACCGACAATAATATTCGACGACAGTGCTTACTACTAACTAACCTACTACTATTTATTCATCTCCCTACCAGAAGATATCCCCACTTTGTCGTTGCAATATGATAGCCTACATTATACAAACGGTCACTTCAATCTATAGGAGAAATTTATTAGAGAGATACAAGCAAGCAGAAATTTTGCCCATAAGATACAACAATTTAAAAAGATAAAGAATAAGTTCCCCAGTTTCTCAAAAGTGTCTTAACCACTCTTTAAATGTTTTTCAAGTATCTTCTTGAGTTCTTAGAGTTATCTGAAATTAATCATCACCAAACAACTCGTATTCTAAATAATTATGCTAGATTAGATAAACAAAATACAAGATAAGCTATATGTTAAGAAAAAAACAAAAATCTGGAAATACTCGCCCATATATTTTATACAAAAATAAATATTGTTAAAAATTATCACATCCATATTTTTTAGAACTATCATATGATGGCTATCATATCCTTATATTTCATTAAATATAACTTGTGTTTGCCAAGAAATGCCGAAGAATATTGAATTCAAAAAATTAACGCATTCGCAGAAGCTAAAGAAACAAAAGGTAAAGAATTTATTTTACTCTTATTTTTACAAATCAAATACACGCGGTATTTAAAATCATCGTTTCTTTTGTTATCAAAATGTAAGCAAGAATATAATCAGTGAAAAACCAGCATATCACACAGTTATTTACGTGGAGTGCAAAATAACTTCTTTAGAAGTCAACAGAAACCAATTTTTTTATCGATTAAAGTTGCTTCATCATTAAGATATCTCAATAATGGATGATATAGCATTTTAATATCTTTGTTAAAGAAATTTTTCTGCTGAAACAAGCTTTAGCTTTAAATTTATTTTATATATCAATATTTCGTTCTTTCATATTTAGTTTAAATTTATATCACAAAATTCCAAATACTTAATTCAATAAAATCGCTGTTTGTTTAAATCATTAAATTATTTAAATTAAATTAATAAAAAAAATAAAACAACCTCTTAACGTGGAGGATACACAATTTGATGTTCTTTTGATCTCGAATAATTAGTAGAATTATAAAATCGAATGTTTCAGCTTTGATCCATTTTTGAGCGATAACAATTAAATCAAAATAATCACATTCTTTCTCGCGAGAAATAAACTTCATAATTAATTAATCTAAGAACTTCTATATTAACTAATCTAAGAATAATTTATAGTATATATCTAATCTAAAAAATGCTTGATATTCCGCAAAAAAATCCAAGTAAACCTTTGCTAATAAATCGTGATTTATTAAATTGAAATCAAAACAACCGACTTATCCGACTGTTAAACGGTAACTGAAATCAAGAGACAACCGACAACCAACTCCCACTAAGTAAATGTTCAAACACTATGTAAAGGGTAGATAAAAAGTTAAGAGGGATAGACAACAAAGGGAATACCAAACTATATTCAATTAAAATATTAGTATCAGATAATTAGTATAATAATTTTTAAAAAATTAGAAGGTAACACTCTAAAATTAGAATGAAAACAAGGTTTTATGCTTAAAATTGAAACGTATGCCTATTGTTAGTGTAGGTGAATACTAAATAGTGTCTGATAGTGAATTATAAGCATTCTTCTGAAGTTGAATGTGCGGCATTTCGGAAATAAACAGCTTTGATAAAATCCAAAGATATGGACGCTAGAGATCGTCCTACTTTAGTTTCAATAAACTTCATAGACTTAACTAATTCAAAATTTTACTTACAAATTTTACAGATCTACAAAAAAACGATTATTGCATTTCTGTAACAGTTACGACCGCACGTAATCAGTTTAGCTGTTAAATTTTAAGAAACTTTTCTACTTCTTTTTATCAGTTTTGACGTTGCTGGATTGGAATATGTGACTCATTTTCACTATCCCAGAAAACATCTGTTACATAACGTCGATTACCTCTTGATGACTTTACATTATTTTAAATCAAGAATATAGACAAATTATAACAAACTAAACGAATGGTAAGTTTTGTGAATATATAAAAAAAAATAACAAAAAATAATAAAAGTAATTGTATCGATTTATAATTGAAATAAAAAATTACATGAAAAAGAAAGTTTGTTTTAAATATTATAGACATAGTTTTATGACATTTTTGTCATATAACAATACGAGTAACAAGTCTTCTACTAAAATATACATTTGTATATTTCCGGTGGTGTATACTTCTTAAATCTATTTTACCTGTTGTACATAGGTATAATGTCATACATAAATAAACAAGACTTTAAGAAAAAAGAAATCAATATTTTATTCAAACATAAATGAATAAAACAAAATGGTTCTACCTAAAAACCATTACTTTATGAAACTCGCAATAATACTTAAGACCAGCTAGGCGATGGACGCTTCTCAATCCAGTTCTTGATGGCTGGCAATTCCTCGACTTTCTTTTGGAGTTGTTTCAGGTTCTCATACTTCTCCACGATGTCCTCTTTCATCATGTGATTCAAGTAGTCCAAAAGACCGACAAACGTTAAATCGGCCCACGTCAGAGCACCACCGACAAAATAACCGCCATTCTTCTTCACCTGAGCGTCCAAACGCTCCAAGTGATACGGTACCACTTCCTTGGCAGTTTTAAGTTTCGCTTCTTTAGCCTGTTCGTTACTCTCGTAGTTGTAAGCAGCGATAGCTGAAGCAAAAAAAAAACTAAAGGGAATGAGATAATGACAAATAAGATAATGACAATCAATAATTTCAGTGAATCGAATTTACAACGCAAATAGAAAAACATAATTTCTCCTTTATTTATTATCATTTTGGAATAAATATATTTTATACTTTATCGAGGTATGAACCTAACAATATTGTCATTCAAAATTAAATCTTCCTGGTAAATAAAAGAGTTGAACAAATACAGTGTAAACAGAATATTCTCTACTCACAGGCACGTAAATCGTGTATGGTATCAACAGTCGCATCGATTTCCAGGGATTCCCAATCGTTCTTACCGGCGAGACCAAATTGCTTCGCCAAGTAACGGCTAATAGCTACGGACTGATGGATTTTCTTTCCATCGACTTCAAGCACAGGTACTTTGCCAAATGGCATAGCTGAAAGATGATATTAAGTGAAAACAATATGTTAAAATAGAATAAGATTTTATAGAGGAGAATAGTAATAATAATAATAATAATAACTTATAGAAAATCCTATCTGGATTATTATTAATTTAAATGTAGAGAAATTTACAAATAAACAGTACACATATACATATTTATGTATATATACATATGTATTATGTATATATATTTCGTTTTGATTAATAATTACATACATTATTAAGTCTAAGTTGGAAATATTAATTTTTAATTTCATTACAATCTTCTTCCTCTGCTATACAATTTATTAAAATGTTCTGTAACCTTTACATGACTTTATGTTGAATTTGCAACATATTTCTTTATTCTTAAAAATAAAATATTTTGATGATATTTTATACCACGCAGTTTAACGAGACATTAACATTTATATTTAGCTTTTTTTATAAACAACAAAACTAGAAATAAATGTTATTTTTTTCAACAATACAGTCTTCTAGTTCTTATTACATGTACAACGTTTTGTACAAGACACTCGATATTATTATGTAAATACATTGCTTTGTATTTTTATTTGATAAAAAATTGTTGATTTATTGCACATGTCAATGTAAATAGATTTTGTTGTTGATGTAAGGAAATTATTTGCTCAAATTAGTCATTTAATTGTCGAAAACTATAAGATTTAAGAGATTTAAATCTTATAGTTTTAGTTTAATTAGATTTAATTAGTCATTTAATTGTCGAAAACTATAAGATTTAAGAGATTTAAATCTTATAGTTTTCGACAATTAAATGACTAATTTGAGCAAATAATTTCCTTACATCAACAACAAAATCTATTTACATTGACATGTGCAATAAATCAACAATTTTTTATCAAATAAAAATACAAAGCAATGTATTTACATAATAATATCGAGTGTCTTGTACAAAACGTTGTACATGTAATAAGAACTAGAAGACTGTATTGTTGAAAAAAATAACATTTATTTCCAGTTTTGTTGTTTATAAAAAAAGCTAAATATAAATGTTAATGTCTCGTTAAACTGCGTGGCATAAAATATCATCAAAATATTTTATTTTTAAGAATAAAGAAATATGTTGCAAAGGTTCATCGATCAGCATTATCAGAAGATAATGTAAAAATTATATTTTTGCAACGTCAACTATTTGTAAATCGAATTTCAGGAATGATCGGGTCGAATTAAATTTGCGAAAGATGATTTCTAACAGAGAAGTATTACTAATATTAATGAGTTGTACATACTCGGCTTAAGTTTTGGCCAATCATTGAGCTCGAAGCGTTCATCCACAAATTCGATGCCAGCATAGCTGAGGATGTATCGAATTGGTTCGCCCAATCCAGTGACAGGAAAATAAATCAACTTGTAGGAAGGCATATTGCTGAAAAAAAAGCATTTTTTATCCTTCTGCTCATCGTAATTCTGGAATGAATTCTGGAAGGAACATAAGAATATCTCAACAACAGATAATATATTTCAATATTTTCCACTTTAGTTTAAAAAGTTTTGCTTACTAAGAAGACAAGGTTTCAGCTTTATACGTTTTATATTTTTTATTGATATTTATATTTTTTTATTATACATTATTATATATTTTTCATTGATATAATTCATTCTAGGTTTAATTAAATATATATAAATCGAAAAATGAGCTTTTAAATGTGCTAAAAAAACACTGCAAATTTTTAACAGATAACTCTTTATAACAGATAACATGGTACAAGTGAAATTATTGCATGATCAATATCTTATCTGTCTTATCAAATTAAATACTGACTGGAAATATTGCGCATAAAAATTTCTAAATATAGAAAATAATATTCATTCTTTTGCAACTTCCCAACTTTTTTACAAACTTCTTTTCTTTTACAATATTTATGCAACTTTATACAACCTTTTTTGCAACTTTTAAACAATATATAAGTGATTGAAGGAGAGAGAGAGAAAAAGAGAGAGGAAGTGGAAAAGGGAGAGAGAGGGAAAGGAGAGGAGGGAGAAAGGGTAGAGGGAGAAAGAGAGAGAGAGAGAAATGTGTGGATGCAGTCACAGTCAGAGGCTGTGTTCCGTTTTTACTGGCAGTGTTGTTAAAATAACGTCATAACAGTAGGTATACTGCCGAAGCCGTTTCGAAATTGATTTTAATCTGTCAGAAAAATTGTGATGTCATTTCGGAACAACTTGCAGTGCAAACTGCAACTAATCTTTTAGCGCAAAACTGCTTGTCGTGATTTATGTGCAAAAGAAGATTAGAAAGAAATAACAATTTAAAAAATGAATAAAAGTGCGAAAATGCTAATATGCTGTACGATCACAGAAATATTATGTGTAAGCAGTGATGACAGTCCGACGAAGATAAATTGTTAGATTTAATATATTCTTCCATACAAAATATTCGACCGTATATATAATGTGTATGTTTTATTCGTTTCGGCATCTAATAGATCTTTTTCTATCCGAACTGCTCGCCGCCATATTTGTGCTGTAACTCCTTCACCTCCTCAGCCTCAGTAGTTGCAGTGCCAAGATGACTGCTATTTATGATTATTATTATGCTATTTATGTAATTGATGGAACTGAATACTGTTGCAGTCCACTGCATTCTTGTAACGGAATAAATTTGTAGTACTGCCCGGACTGCCAGTAAAAACGGAACACAGCCAGAGTGTGAGAAGAATGATCAACTGTAATTGATCAATTTCAGCTTGTAGACACCGTTTAATACTAATAGATAAAACCTTAAAACACATCAGTGGTACATGGTCTACGGTTCTAGCAATAAGAATAAGACTAAAACACGGTTGAGATCTTATCCCAGATAGCACAAAGAATTCGAAAAGAATTCTTTTTTGGTCCCCGATTTACAAAATGAATTTTTTTTTAAAATTAAGGTAAAATAATGAAAATTTCTAAAGGCTCGCTAGATCAAAATCAAAATAAATTTAAAACAATAAGCCTTTCTTTGAGCCGAGACATATATTTGTGGACGATTGATATCACAATATTAAACAATAATAAATTTTAACATTATACTAGGTGATATAAAACGCCAGAATTTTGAATTTTTTTTCCATCCCATTTCTGTTCTAAAAATATTTTCAGCATTCCAAAAGACTTCACTTTTATGTCACCATTAGTGAGTTAGTTCTTTTTTAGATTCAAAAAGGATTCCTTTTCGAGTCCATAAGAATTCGCAATGAAAAGGAATTCTTTTTTAGTTTATTTTAGTTATTTACAGATTACGCGAATTCGAAAAGAACTCAAGAAAGTGAATTCTTTTTGAAATCAAAAAGATCAGTTGTGCTATCTGGGATGTGTCTAATAAAATATTTTTCCGTGTAAATTTATATACATTTCCGCTTAGTAAACGACATGCCAATTACTATCTTGAAATGCAATCTCAAGCTAAAGCTAGAATATTACGATTGCATAATTAAATTGATTATCAATTTAATAGCATTGATATTTCAGATATATTGTGCATAGTGATATAAAGTCTGTATAGAAATGTAAAAATTGTATAAAAATATTCTGGGAGAAATGTTTGTGACTCAGGCTTTTAAACGATGCGATTCTTGTCGATCACGATTTATTATAAAATATACGGTTTTTATTACTTCTTAAATCTCAATCAAAGAATAAATAGAAACAAGAGGGAACATATCGGTAGTAGGGAATAGAAAAAATCGGAGATGGAAATACGTCACGCATCCACTTTTTTTGAGTGTACCGCCATGCCGCCATTTGTCGAAATCGAAGTTACCGTGTGTACATACAGCATATTTTGTACGTATGAGACAAAATTTATGTAGAAAGAAATAAAGACTTTATTTTAAAGTTATCTCAGGGATAATTTTTTAATCGCAGTAAATTTTAAGAAGCACTTCCAATATCTTATGCTACAATGTCAAAAAAATCAATATTGCACCCGTAAGCGACTATCTTGAGTATTTACTTTCTATGACGCAGTTTCGTCCTCGTCGGGACGATACCAGACACTTCCACTGTTTCTGCTTAATTTTTGTTATCAATGGAGGACGTTATCATTGGCTGCAGCTTTTGTAAAAATCGTGAACTAATTAGCGGTGTTTTTATTCTTTGCTGAATGTAAGCTTAAATTCAGAGAATTTTGCTTAAATCAAGAGCATCACGCCAATCAGAAAACCGCTTTTTCTGCCGAATTTCTGCAGCCATTAAGGTATTTCTCTTTCTCTCTCTGATCTTTCTTGGTTATCATATGTACGCATATATTCGCTGCAACGCGAGACTTTCCGAAACGCGACGATTATACCGAATCATTCCTCGAACCGACATTGTCATTATTGTTTCATTTTGATGATAAAACGGTTAATAAATTCACTTCCACAAGTCACCGGCTAATTAGCTAGGCGACGATTACGAAATACTCTTACCCGGGATACTCGATAATATCACGATATCTACAATCTCGAATGTCATCCAGCTAATCAAGTTTAAATTTGAAGGAATAAGAATGGATAAGTTTTACTTACAATGTTGAAAATTGTGCAGAAAAAGATCTGTTCAAACACCAACGATAGTATAGACTGATGTAGACGGCAGAGTTCGCTGCTACACTACGCCCAACTATACCTCACAGTGTTGTGAGGTGGGCCCCCTTTTCTGGCGCATGCACGGCGAACGTAGCATCAGTGAAGTATCTCCATATGTAAAAAGGTGTACCATTGGTCACCCGTATAATTTTGTAAGTTTTTGTAATTTAAGGAAAAATATAATTTTTTAAATTATTTTATGGAAATATATATATATATATATATAATTATGTGTATATATGTTTCTATAGTCCTCCGTTGTCCGTTGCACGTTGAACCCGCCAAAACTTTCGCGCCCATATCTCCTCTGCAGACAGTCGCATGGTGGAAGGATACATGGTGTGTGCAGAACGACGCGTTCTCTCTCTAAAATCTGCTGTTTCTTTCTAATCGCGTCCCGCAAAAATACATATCTACCAACATAAGGAAATCCCTAGAATTCTAGGGATGTAAGTGGCGGTACATTGCAGAATTGACTGACTAGACTGTTACAATATACGAATGTGTATTATGTGACATATTATACAATATAATATAATTAAATATTTATATAATTATATTTATATATATATTTATATGTATATTATAGAATATTGCCACCAAATTCTAGCCAATTAATTACAAAAACTAATTCGCACAAAATTAAAAGGAAAGGAATAACAAGAATAAAATTTTTAATAACAAGAGTAAAATTTTTAATAATAAGAATAAAATTTTTAAAATAACATTTTAATTAACATTTTAAAATAACATTTTTAATCTTTTGACACCCACTGTCAGTGCTGTTTCCTTTTCGAGATTCATTGTCTCTAATCTTACACGGAGATCGGCATTGGATGTTTTCAATGTTAAATTTTGGGCAAGAATTGCCTTTATCTGCTGTTCCTGTTCTGTTAATTTCAATTTTAATGCCACGTTATTCGCTTGAAGAAAGTTTTGTTCCTGGAAGTGGTTCTCCGATGAATTTCTATGAAATTCTCCAAGTGACCGATAATGGTTTAATTCTTCTTTCATCCACTTTATTGTCTCATACGGATTCTCTTCCTTGCGTGTCGTGTTGTCATGGCCACTGCTGGTGCAATTGTCGTCCACAAATCTGAAATACAAATACAAATGTTAGCATTACAGCTCTTACGAATTTTTACATTTTTTTCAGTACTACTTTAAAAAGCATAAATATTTTTTTTCATAAAAAATATTGCTGATAACGTAACAAAATATTGAATCATGCAGCAGGTTATTAAATATTTCTCACCGATGCTGACGTTTCAAAGGTGAACTTCCTTCCTCGCTGAAATACTCGTTCTTCTCTTTTCTTGTGATCTTCGACGTCAAACGAGTTTTCCCAAATTTCAATTGACGAACGGCTGAAAGTTTACTACGCCTATGTAGTACAGCTTTCTTTCTTTCACATCTAGAAAAGAAATGCATAAGTAAGGTAACTCGAAAACTTGGTAAGTCGGAAAAAGTCACAGCAAAAAGACAATAGGTCTCAAATCTCAAATCTCAAAACCAATTATAGATATTTGTTATCTACTATACAAATGTTTTTCACAAAATGTTAGAAAAAAAATAAACAATCAATCCGAAAATATACCATTTTTCGTATTTTCATAATCATTGACACGGTACACTGTTTTTGAGATAAAAGGGTTGAACCGATTGACTTAACATTTTTCTCACAACTTGTTAAATATTTTTGTGAGACAACTATGTGGGCGATGAGCGATTTTTTAATTGTCATTCATTTCTTGGTAGATTGAATAATTCAAAAAAATTTATTTTTTATTGAAACCAATAGATATTTGTCAAAAAACCCGAATTGATATATCTTCAAAGTGAGTATTACGAACCTTCTTGGAAATGTAGAATTCGGTACGTTGCACAACGAATCAAAAGGCCTTTCTGGTGTTCTATTGACCCTGCCATTTGGTTCCGACAAAGGATTTCTGAAGACATGAAAAGAATAAAGTTCGTTATTCGTAGTAATGAGTACAGATTTTTTAAACATATTGTGCTTACAAAAGTAACCTTCGCTATTCGTGCATTTAATTTCCCAAATAATTACATGAAATATAGACTATGTACTTGCAATGCTGACATGTACAATGTACATTCTATTTCAGCTGATACCACAATTTCTCACATCGCTTTATTTGTATCAAATTTCTATTCTAAGGATGTAGGAATTATAATTACTATTTAGCACAAACATACATTATTACAATGAAAACAAAATAATGAAAAAAACATATATAAATATATAATCAAACTAGTTTGATTACCTTACTCACATACAACAGAATACAAAACACACAAATAAAATATACCTCCTTCAATCTATAATAGGCGTGTGAAAAACATATTTCAAACATTTGTATTCTCAATCATGACGAAAATTCTATTTGTATTTTTCAGTACATCAAAATTGCAGTCAGTAGTAAAAAACAGTTTTCAGACTTTCGGTCTCAGACCACGAGTAACAGAAAGTACTCAACAGCAGGTTTGTTTGATAAGAATCTGTATTCTATGAGACTTCATCACTGATAATGGCTTTTATAAACTTTTCATTGCCCGTGGTATAACTAAAGATCTGAAAACTGTTTTTTTAATGACTTTATTGATATCAGTAATGGTTTTTAAGTACTGAAATATATTGATCTATGAAACTATTATTATTAGTAGGACTAATTATGTACTTGTATTGTGATACATACCGACAAGATACTGACGTTGTTGGAGTTTCATGCTGACCTGTCATATCTGTCTCATCTAGCATACTCAAATCAGGCAAAGGTTCTGTCATCATTCTTGATATGGGTGTTGATGAACGTGGCAAAGATGAAAGTTTCGGCTCAGCAGATGAGATTCTCTCCATTGATGGGCCTGGCACAGGCGACAGACTTGCAGCATTTATTGGTGCTACAGTTGACGAAGATAGACAAACCAAATTAAAGGTCCGCCTAACAATGTTACAATTTACATTGCCTTCATGATGTGCCCTAATGAAGAAAATATAAATGTAATTGATTGTAGTTTCATTGTCACATAATTCTTGGAGCAACAATTGATCCATAGTCATCTTGTCATGAGCACATGAATATCAATAATTTATGTTAACTTAACTTTATTATTCTTAATAATTATTTTTAAAAAGCGAACATCAATATTTGCTCTGTTTAAAACATTACACATCCAATTTACTGTTCGTTTGTTGCTACCAGATGCAACGTTGGTACAGCAGTTGGCAAAAGTTGTCTCTTAAAACTATTTTTTCTTCTCTTCTTCTTTGGTTGAACAAAAGATTTGGGAGTAAAGTGTACGGAACAAATTCGTGCTAAAATAACAGATAAAATTGATTACACGTTACAAAACTTTTCTGATCTTTCAAACAAGTTTTCGTTACTTCATGATACAGTATATCCAAATAAACAAATTTGAATTTTATCATGCAGAAGCATACCGTTAACGACGTTAGAAGGCAATACAACCTCTCCAATGCGCCGAAACCATCCTTCACGGATTATTTCGTTATCCGGTAATTTATGAAAATTTGCTTGCTCGGGTGTGCATGTTCTGCAATTATTTTTGCAAATTTTCACTATGCAACGCACCATTTTCAATGATTTTTCACATTTCACGTCACTCACGTTTCGACAGAAAATGTCAACAATAACTATATATATAATAAACTATATATATAACACAAAGTGAGATGGAAAAAAATAATCAGAGAGTGCGAAAAGGACGCTATACACCAGTCGTGCAAACTTTTCAAAGCTAAACATTTCGTTTTTCGCAGTTGTCCGCTCTGTATTTTTCC
Organism: Crematogaster levior; assembly: GCA_901521435.1. Classification (NCBI taxonomy): domain Eukaryota; kingdom Metazoa; phylum Arthropoda; class Insecta; order Hymenoptera; family Formicidae; genus Crematogaster; species Crematogaster levior. Next base: position 320,800 of record CABEGB010000569.1, on the reverse strand, counting down.
TGGCGCCGAAGGCTGAAAAGGGGCGTGGTTTACGAGTTCTGCACACACCATGTATCCTTCCACCATGGACAGTCGTCTAGATACGTGTCTGTTAATACTAGCCTAACAAACAACATGGCCGCGCATGCGCCAGAAAAGGGGGCCCGCCTCACACACTGATACCTCAGCTTCTTTATCTCATCGCCTCCCTGCCTCTACCAGGAGCATCCCCACTCTGTCGTTGGAACAATGGGACATGACCCCCCACCCACTCCACTCTCATTGGATCTCTAGAACTTACTAGAAAGATAGCAAGCAAAATGGCTCGAAAGATGCACGACAAAAAAATATTAATTATATATTTTAAAAACACCGGAATATTTCCATGTACATGGACGTGTGGACTTAAAATGGACATAAAATGGACGTCCATAGGACATTCTGTGCTATCTGGGTAGAGCCGTATATAAACCCAGCTTGAGGCACATTTGAAAAACGGATCGAATATTTTCCGGTGTTTTTTAAATATAATAATTAAATATAATAATTAATATTTTCTTGATCGTGCATCTTCCGGACTATTTTGCTTGTTTATATCTTTCTAGCAAGTTTCTAGAGACTCAAAGGAAACGAAGTATGGGCGGTGAATTATGAAAATCGTGAGCCTTATTGGCGAGCTACACCAAGTTAAAAAGAAAGAGAATTCGCGTGAGGCGAACTTATTAAAAGAATAAGCAAACTATATAAGTCATGCAACGTCGTCATAACATCGTGCAAACACAACTTTAGCTACCTTTTAAATGTCTTTCTGGGAGTCGATTGTATATCACATATTTGAATAAAAATGTTACAAAACGAGCAAATTCATTAATTGAGTGTTAATCAATGAAATTATAAATGTTTTAGTACATTTGCATTTTTGTAATTTTTACCAAGTTGTGATGCTGATAAAAATATAACGTTGAAAAAAAGCCGAAAATCTGGAAATACAATTTTACGTGCAAACATAGATGTTATTCAAAAATTATCATATATACTTATTCATATATATGATCGATATTTCATAAATGTACTTGCGTTTACAATTTAATTACATTTAATATGAAATATCAATCATACATATAATAAACCTAAAAAATGTGCATGATAATTTTTGGAAAACATGTTTACAATATTCAAAATCGTCAGATATTTAAAAATTTCAAAAAAATAGAGATGCTCACAAAGAAGGAGACAAAAGATAGAGTTCACCTTCATTCTTATTTTTACAAATGAAATACATATAACGGAGCGATATTTAAAATTATTATTTCGTTTATCAAATTCTTATGTATTCTTAAGCAAAAATATAATCAATGTCAAAAGTCGCATATACACATATATGTACATCATATACTCGTATCTTTCAGCTCAGAAATTTCACAGAGTAGGATTTTAATTGTTTATCGATTAAATGCTGCACAAATTTTTTCAACATTAAAGAAAAAACAATGTTGCATTTAGCCTTACCTAGGAGGTAAATAGAATATTATCAACTTTAATTTAATTCTAAATCACCAAAGAGAACAATAAAAAATTAAAATATTATAAAATATACTCCACGTGATTAATTACGCTAAAAGAAATCATGCGAGTAATGTAAAATAAGGATTAAACGGGAAATTTAATCAGTGATGCAAAGTTTTAATTTATACAGTGTCCAGAAAGTATTAGAAGTCGAATAACTCTTCAGAAATGGGTTTTCTGAAAAAATGTTTCAGACAAGTTGTGCAGGTCATAGGAGTCTATTATGTAGTGACCTTGAACTTGAGTTTGAAGAATTATTCGACCGTTCCGATATTTTTTGAACACTATATTTGAAAAACGAATAAACTGTATGAGTGCAAAATTCATTTATTTAATCACGTTGTACACGAATTAGACCTTGCTAAATATATGTGTCTGTGTTGTGAAATATATAAAAATTATTTTTGACACAGAACAAAACTCATAAGATATCCTGATTGAACTTTACTCGATTCGATGGACGAGTCATGTGCTCTAATGATTATATACAGGGTGTGCCAAAAGTCTGGATACACCCAAATATCTCATAAACGATACATTTTAGAAAAAAATGTTTCAGACAAAAGTTTAAGGTTTAAAAAGGTCTATTTACTGAACTTATCAGGTTGATCTGATCTTGGCGACGCCATCCAAGAAAATCTAAAATGCATCATTTATGAGATATTTGGGTGTATCCAGACTTTTGGCACACCCTGTATACAGAATAATAACAATCCGATAATTAGAATATAATATATGTTATCAAATATTTCCATATAACGTCTATACAAATCAATAAGAATTCTGCCGTATAAAAATTCTGTATAATAAAAATTTCTAATAATCGTACGATATACATTCTATATCCATTTTCCCATATTGTGTGTACGATACAAAACATATACTTATCTTAATAATCATTGAAAGAGAAAGCAATATGCTATACTCGAAGTGTAAAATATATCTTGACAAGTAAAATATATCTTGACAAGTTAAAAAGGGGGGTATTTATCACAGTAGTCTTGATTCGCGTTTCGTTCGTACGCTTTCCTAAGTGTGAAACATCTGCCCGATGATAGAGAAGTTCCTAACGGCGGAACTCATCTCGGAGATGTCGACATTCGGATGCAAACCGGACGAGACGACGGTGGTCGCATTAGCCGCTGCATGTGCGTTCATTCGCTGAATATTATCCATGTAGCCTTTGTTCGCACCTTGTACATTCAGTGTGCTGTTAATGACATTTAGGTGAGTCTGAGGCAGCGTAGTGATGATAGGAGCGACAATCGAAGAAGACGCCACGGAAATGCCACCGGTGGTCTGAGGAGATTGATTGTAGGAAACCTGCTGTTGTTGCTGTTGCGCATTTTGCACAACCCCCGGCTGATAATTATTGTACTGTGCCTTGCATTTCTTCTCGTGAACGAACAGACTGCCAGAATGGCTGTACGCGGTGCCGCAGATTTTACATGCGTACGGCTTCTCGCCCGTGTGCGTAAATCTGTGTTCCTTCAAGTATTTCAAGCGACGGAACGACTTGCCACAGGTCTTGCAGTGATAATTCGCCTCGCCGGTATGCGTGGTGATGTGAGCCTTGAGGGTACACGATTTAGCGAATGCGGCACTGCAGTATTGACAGACGAACGGTCGGTCACCCGTGTGAGTCCTCTCGTGATTGATGCAGTTCGAGTTGGACGTGAAGCCACGGCCGCAGTACTTGCACACATGCGGCTTGTAACCCGTGTGCGTTCTCATGTGAAACATGAGGCCGGTGTTCTGCCGAAACGTCTTACTGCATATGTGACAAAGAAAACGCTTGAAGTTCGCATCCTGCTGCTCCTTGGCGCGCTCATGAATTCGCAGATGCTTGTGTAGCTTGATCTCCTTCTCGAACGACTTGTTACACTCCTCGCAGGTGTACGGCTTCGATTTTTCGTTGCTCTTTTCCTGATCCTTGTACGCGCAATTGCACACGGTACCGCAACTCGCGCAGCACTCGTCCTGACTGCCGTGCGTGTTCATTTGATGTTTCAACAAGGACTTCTTCGTGTCGTACGACTTTCCGCAGACTCTACACGGGAAGCCCTTGCCCTCGTTATCGGAATCCAACTCCTCCCTTATCCAGGTGTTTATCAGTTTGATAGCTGACTTGTCGTCGGGCGGTTTCTGCGGCTCCGAGCACACCTTGGTTTCGTCATGACCGTAACGATCCATGTGGCTCTTGAGCCTGTCCTGCCGGAAGAACTTCATGTTGCAGACGTTGCAGACGTACTTCTTCTCGTCGTGTACTAACAGATGACGTTGAAGCGACCGTTCGGTACGATAACTCTTGCTGCAGTGTTTGCAGCGGAAGAGCGACGCAACGTCGAAATACTCGCTTTTATCGTCGCTGGAGTCACTATTTACCAAATCCGAGTCTCTTTGTTCCACTCTCACATTGTTACGTTTCCTTAGCTCTCTCGTCGTGCCGTCGTTTTCACTATGTAACTGACCGTCGTGCACCGTTTCTTCGTCTTCGTCCATCGTAAGCGACGTTTCCAAGAATTCTGGATTATTTTCTAATTTTCTCTTGTCCCGTATCTCCTTCAGTATAGAAAAAACATCCTTGGGATACGCCTTCTTGTGAGTATTCAGATGCCTAACCATGGTGTCGATCTTCCTGAAACTCTTGTTGCAGATTTTGCACAACACCGGTTTTGGCTTCTCCTTCGTTCTGTGCAGATTAATATGCTTATTTAATTTATCCAAACAGAAGAATTGCTTATCACAGCTATTGCATTTGAACTCCTTATCGTTATGGGTCGACGTGTGTCTATCTAAAGACTTCTTACTGGAATAAAACCTATCACATTTCTCACATTTATATTGTAATTCGAGTTCGGAATTCGACGTTCTATCCATCCTGCCATGGGCATTCCTGGCCTTCGTCTGATACTCGCTATCGCTGCCGTCGCGTTTGACGTTCACGCTCTTTTTGATGTATCGTCTCTGTCTCTCCTTATAATTCCGCAAATTTTCCATAGACGTTACCCTCTTAAACATAGCTAACCTTCTCGTTCTGTAAAGATCCTTTTTAACTATTTTGTCATGTTCTACTTGTTTATATCTACTACTGCAGTCTACATCTCTTTCACCGTCTACTAGAACATCCTGCTTGGTTTGTTCGAAAGCATCTGCTATTTGTTCTTGTCTCATGAAATTTGATTCCATGATATTCTTTCCTACGTTAACTTCACTCAACTCCGTATCATTCCCAAAATTGATTGCACCCAAGATGAAAGGTTGCTCAGTTTGACAACATTGATCCTGCAAAACAAAAGAGATACGCCTTGACAGTCTGAACACCATTGAAATTGTTATCTTACTTGCACAGAAGTAAAGGTACTTTTGTAGGAATGCAGCTGCTGGCAGCGTTTGTCCTCGAAACTTTCCCGTACCGCATCCTGAGCTCTACGTCCGCTCTCTGACATTGTTTCCTCAATTCGTAAGCGACATTGACTTTCATCATGCACTCGAGGCAGATGCCAGTGGGCAGGCCATCATCTTCCAGGACCTGAATGAGAAAAGAAATCTCGTCTCGCGTCTCTGCACGCAAACAGGACGTACAAGTGGAAAACAGACCTCCACGCCGCAGCATAACTGCAGCTTCTCCGGCAGCCCGGACGAGTCCTCGAAGCTGTCCCAGTTCCCACGGAAGATGCACTGACTGTTGTGATCCACGGTCAGGCAGACGCGGCAGAGGCTGACATCCGGATCACTCATCCCCGTCAACATCTCGCTACCTGCATGAAGGACGACGTGTGTGCGGACGAAGCTTCTTCTCTCTTCCCCGTCGCCGTCGTCGTCGTTTCGGAGGAACACGAGCGTTTTCACGAACTCGGCGACCCTTGGCGCAACGTCATCGTCGAGGACTCCGCCACAGTCACACACAGGCACGCGTCGTCGTTGGCTCTCTCTCTCTCTCTCCCCTGGTGTGCGTCCCTGGATTCTGAATGCGGTAGCTTCTTCAGCGCGATCTACTGTCGCTCGTTCGAACTAGGCTGTCACTGTGATTTGCTCGGCTCCGACCGTTTGACGTTTCGAGGAATGTTGTAGCCGACGTGCCCCGTCCATCCCGACCGTCATTATTACGCTATTCACCTGCCATCGTTATGCCTGTAAGTTTTTGCACTTCAGCATCAGCATGGGTGAGCGCAGGGCGTCGCCCGGTTAACCTAACCAAAGTTTAGTGTCATTCTTTTCTCAGCCTCCTTCAGAGCTGTTGTTTTTGTCTCCAACATTCGCTAAAGTAAACATTCTATAAATTATTTTATTTGGATGACAAATCGATCGTCGAACACAGAATGTTAATAAGGCGAGGGTGTTGTGGAGTTTACGAGCAACTGGATTAGTCATCCAGTTTGGAGTATTTCGAGTATTTCTTGCTTACATATTGTTTAAATGGTTTAGGCGTATCATTCGAGTTTCACGAAGAGTCATGGCACCATCGGAAACATGGCGCTACTGCCGATCAAAACCACGTTCAGAGGTCCCGCGCCTCCTTTCAACAACAAGGAACAGGACATCATCGACGAGGCATTGTATTTCTTCAAAGCAAACGTGTTCTTCAGAACGTACGAGATTAAGGTTTAATACATTTAAAAAGTTTAACTCGATTCTCTATCGTGAGACAATACAACTCCGCATCAAGTTATGAATGCTTTTGTTGCAGAGTGAGGCTGATAGAGTTTTAATCTACATCACTCTATTCATTACCGAATGTTTGAAGAAGCTACAAAAGTGCGCGACCCAACCACAAGCCATGAATGAGATGTTTTCCCTCGCAATCTCCAAATTTGATATCCCTGGTGATCCTGGCTTTCCCTTGAATTCTGTTTACGCCAAACCAAGCAGTCCTGCGGAAGCTGGTAAGTACTGAACTCGTGGAATACAATTTAGAAATTAACGAATAATAGTAATCAGTAAGAATCGCGTGTATATTTCCAGATAATGTGTAATGTTACTTTCAATTTTAGATCTCATGAGGCAGTATCTTCATCAAATCAGGCAGGAAACGGCTGTTAGGATTGTTGAAAAAGTATATGGCGAGGATGGAAAGCCAAGTAAATGGTGGCTCTGTTTTGCGAAAAAGAAATTTATGGACAAGTCACTATCTGGGCCCGGTCAATAAGTTATTTCCTTGAAATTGTTTTAAAAATATGTATGATTGAAAAATAAATCGGTTAAACAAAAACCATCATTCCCTTCTCGTCACATACGCACACATCTTCACTTGTTATATTACAAATACCTTGTAGAAAAGTTTCCGAATTAAGATGTGGTACAAAAAGAGAGAGAGAGAGAGATTATACCCAAGTTTAACGAGTCTTAGGAAAGAAATATTTATTTTTTTCACAGGATACGCCACGATATTGGTACAACGTGATGCGCAGCAATAAAATGAAGTATCTTGCATTGCGGAGGTTACAAATAAAATAATTATCGCTTCCTGCGGAGAGACAGTGTGTTTCGTCTCTTCCAGGCCGCATGACGCGAACCACCGATCGTTTGTGAATAACGATGCCCTTTACCTAATCCGCGAGAACTTCTACCGGCGGAGGTCTTACCACGGAGCTCACGGTGCTTGTGTACCGCGTTGCATATCCAATTTACCTTGGGATCATTACGAATTGCCTGAAATAAAAGCAGGTGTTAGAAACGCGGCAAACAAAACTCTAAAAAATAATTCTCGAAATTTATGTCGTGTTCAGACATCCAAGGAAGATAAAGAATCATAATAATAAATTCATTGGTAATAAAAGAGTCATCATGTTATAAAATGCGAAAAGATATATCGGATATCAATTCATAATAGTAATAAAATAGTAATTTTAACAACGTTAAAAGCTATAAATTTTGAATATTAACCTTGTGAGCAGGATCAACCAAAATAACTTCATAGTATTTGTATGAAGAGTCCTGAGCTACCCAATAACTGTTCAACACTCGTAATCCACCGCAACGGCGGCCGACGCGCTCCTATAAAGAAACATTGTTAGTAAAGAGTCGTAGTAAAAAAAAAAGATAATCTTCAAATTAAGAATAGCTTCAGACATGCAAGGAAGAAAAAAATTAATGCTCGAGTCAACATTATAAAAAACTTCTGTCATTATTTTTAGAAATGTAAAGATTTAAAATACTCCTCAGGTTGTTGTTAATTAACATTGATAATATTATAATTCTTGTATGTCTGTGATCAGAAAGTACAGCTGTTTCCCCATCTTAATGTAAGAGTGGTGCATGGTACAAATCATCATAAGAATCTAAGATTTTTTTACGCAGCTTAACTCTGCATACACCAACGTCTTACCTCGGCAACTGATTGCAGTTTCCTGGTTGGTTTCAACTGGTTGACACCATGACTCTTGGGCTTGCCATAGGTCGCACCTTTAGGAACTGGACGTTTACGTCCACCACGACGTACACGGATTCTGAAGATAACGAAGCCTGCACAAAAATAAGATATTGCATTTATTTCCCATTTCAGATCATATAGTCATCGCATAAAGTTAATTCTTCAACTATATCAGTAGACATCGTAGGTATTAATCTCTCCACAAAATTGTCGGAGTGGTGCAAGTTCAATCATCATTTAATGTTTAAGAAATTCTCAAGTTCTGACGCAATGAGATAGTTCAATATATAATTACATTGAAGAACCGCTCATGAGTTTAAGTGTAAAATAAAATTTATTAAGTCATGCATGGAGCCATACTTGCTCCTCAAGAAATAAAAAATGTATAAAAGATTCATTCACATCTAAAAAAAGAGATTTGAAAAATTTATATGATGACTCCATAACTACCGCAAATTGCCAGAGTGCACATTGATGTGGAAAACAAAAGAACTTTATTCCATTGTAGACTTGAGAAGCAGACATTGTATAAATATGCATATATTCGTTAAACTTTGGTGCCCTTAAATATTTCTGAACAATAAAATTGGATATTTTTACACAAATCTGTTTCCATCGGACAAACAATTGGCTAAATTCTTACCTTGCTTGGCTTTGTAACCCAAACGACGGGCCTTATCTGGTCTAGATGGTCTGGGAGCACGGTGCATCTTGGTCAACTGGCGGTACTGCCAGCATCTGACGCGCAGCAAGAAGCGGAGCACATCGCTCTGCTTCTTGCGATACAGCTCCTGCATATACTTATATGCACCCATCGCGAATCCCTAGACACACGTGATGGACAGATGGTTAAAGTACGCATTGTGATTCCTACGAAAATTTCATATAAACAATTCTTCCTTTCTCCAACGAAAACCGCTTGTTATCGTTACTTTTATCGGAGATGCTTCGCGAAGCGCGTCCGAGGGAGAAACACGTCGAGCACGAGTGCGGCAGGAATCGAGGTTAGCGTCCCTTTTTTGGCGAATATAATAAAACGATGGAAAGTCTACGAAAGATATGAGGAAATCTCGAATCGGGTGAGCCCGATGAACAACCTGCCCGCATCCCGACGTCCGTGAGGTCTAGGATGTCTGTAATAAAACGCGATTTCCAACATACATCACTCACCCAACACAACCTGGAACAGAAGGAAAGGATCCGGCGGCTCTTGCTGATGCAGCCGCTCTACAAGATGGCGCATTCTCCACGTTACTATCAGAGACCTCTGGAGCGTAGAGCGTGAATCGCGTGCGCGAATATCTATCGATATTCGAGACAAAATGGCGGGACATGAAAAAATGTGTACATATGTATACATATACACATATATTTATCCAAATGAATATATATGATTTACGATCCCCGCAGAAGATTACTCGGGACTTTATCGATATGTAAAATCTGGGTCAAGCTCAAATTCACGTCGGAATGCGAAAGTTCAAATTCACGTCGGAATGCATGTCGCTCTTATATTTCCGACTTCAATTCTACTGTGCCGTAATTATATATCTAGCATGATAAGAGATAATAAAATATTCCCACATTTTTTTAATTTTATTAACATAATTTTGTAAACATAATTATGTATAAGAAAATCATAGTTTTCTCCCTCTTCCTCTTTTTCTTTGATAACAGACTCTAATAAAAATTTATTTTTATTCCTGTTTTCTTTATCACTGTGTTTTTTATTACTTCTATTTGTATTTTATTTATATTCTATTTATATTAATAACAGATAACAAAAAAACATTTCTAGCTAGTATATTTCATATTTTCTCATGTCGCGCGTAATAGATTGTTTGTATTTTTAGAAGACATGCATATAAATATGTCTGTTAAAGATTTATTTATCTGATATTTAGGTATCTGTAAAAGACTGTAAAAGGGAATATTTTTATATTTAGATTTTATATTTTTCCTTCTTCATAACTTCCTGCAATCTCCAATTTAAGGGATTTGCAATCTCTCTTTTTTCATTATTATTTATTACTCAATTATTTATATTTAATAATAAATAACAAAAGAGATAGTGTTTCTGTTAATATCTTGTCATATTTTCTCATATCATGCATAATAAATCGCTATTGTATTTTTGGAAGATATAATAAATGGCTATTGATTATTTATTTGTTGTAATACTTATTAGAAACTAAGAGTATCTTCATACGCAGATTTTTTTCCTTCGTAACTTCTTATAATCTCCGGTTCGATTTTATTTTCTACCTCTCTCTTTCTTCATCATTATTTTTACTTATTTATCCTTTAATAGAGAACAAAAAAGATGAATGTTAGAACAATATTAATATTTATTCTCTGTTACGTATGATAAATTGTTACTATCATTATACTTTTTAGATAACGTAAAATATGCCTATGACTTAATTATTTATTTATTAGATATCTACAGAAGACTAACTTTATACACAAATTTCACATTTTCAAAATATCTTTGAAAATACACCTAGAATTTTTTAATTTTATCAATATAATTTCTTTTATCTCTTTCTCTCTTGTCTTTATCTACTTATTTTTTATTTTATTCGAACAAATATGTTCCATTCATCAAAACATTATTTTATTCACTCAATTTTGTTTTCTTTCAGACCAAAATTACTCAAAAATCATCCCATTTCATTCCTAACAACAATTTCTCTTCTTAGTAATAATAAATATCTTTTGTAATTCTAAATGAAGCAAGGGAGTATGTATTCAAGAGGAAACGAGGGAAAAAGAAAAGAACAGAGACACAATGTTGTGCAAGAAAGATCACGTTTGTCGTCATACCTGATATTGTACCCCCCGCAGAAAATTCCGCGACGACGAAACGACGCGGTCGCAATATCGAGCGACCCGGTGACCTCTCCGGGCGGTGGAATTGATTATTTTCAGGAGAGACAAATCCCCTCTTTGAAGTGTACGTGGCGTCGGCTAGGCATCACGCCGGCTAAGTAGTCCATCATGGAGAGCCGCTCTGGCAGCATTAAGGATCCAATGTATTATCCGGAGAACGATGGTACGTCGAGCGGCGGTGGCGGCAGCGAGCAACAAGACAAGAGTCAGCGAAGCTCCCTCAACAGCCAGGAAATCAGCCTGGACGACAGCAACGCGCTCAAAGTACCGCGCAAATTCATCACCAATTGGCGGCAGGCGTGCGATCGTACGCGAGACCGGACCAAGGACCTCCTGAAGAGATGGAGAACGACCAGCAGCAACGTTGACGAGATCGCCGTCGCGCCCGTCGTCGCCCCCGAACTGGAACAGCCCGGTTGGAGCGTGCACGTCTGGAGTAAGTATGTCCTGCGAAGTAGATCTTTCGAGTAAGCTTCTTAATTTGTTTAATTAACCGTTGCTCACTCCTGCAGAATGCTCGCACTTACTCTGTACAGTAAAAAAATTTCTTTATAAAATTTACTATACAAAAAGGGAGTTTTTATTTTGGCAACATTTATAGGAGTAATTTGAAAAATAGCTTTTTTATACTCTCTTTTCTATTTCCATGAAAAAAAGATGTTAGCTATGAAGTTGGAAGTTATTAAGTGCTTTGGTGAGCAATAAGCAAATTTTTTTGCATGAAAAGCGTGAAAAGCTACATTCTCTGAAATTACACGAATAACATTGATTTATTTAGTAATGTCAATTTGTTCCATTTAAACAGTTAATAAATAAATTAAATTATTATCACTGCCTAGTTAATTTACTTATAAATAATATATCAATCAGATTTAGAAATTATTAATCAGTTTTTATTATTCTCACGATAATGAGGATACTGATGGTCTAAATTGAAATCAATTATATAATTAATTATCATGATTTATAGCGACCTGGGTCAGCCGTTTTCCGAGTGACGACAGTTTGTCCGCCATTGATTTCAACAAAAGCGGAAGCTCGGAGGCCTTAGCTCCGATTCAACGTGACAAATTCTCTCATTTTTTTACGTACCTCTTAGACCACGATAAAGACGGTTATATCAACAGGAAGGATTTCGCACTACTCTCCGAGGTAGAGTCTACCATTCAAAAAAATTCGATTTTTTTATTTTCGCCAAACTTAGAGGAGTAAAGAAATTTAGCTTTTCTTTTCTATATTTCTAAGAAAAAAGAGGCTGCTCAAGTGCATAGAATCAATACGTCAAAAATTATATTGCTTTTGATTTATTTGCATATCTATATAAAGTCGAAAAGCGTCGAGACGATGAGATAACATTTTTTTGTGTCGAAAAGCGTTTGAGAAGGTTTGCGGACTGGTCATGGAACGGTCCGGAGTACTTGAGACTTCTGGAGATCGAGAACGGATTCGCCTCGTTGATCCTTCAGGATAAAAAAGGGTCCATAGAACCGGACAAGAAGGTCGATCTCGACGATTGGTTATCCCGGTGGGCGCAGACCGTCGCACCGCCAGACGGTGCTTGTTACAGCGACATGCCATTCTGGATCAAAGTCATGCCCAGAGTGTTTTTCCTCGCCATAAACAACTCCGGAAGCGGAATGATCAGCAAGAAGGAACTCGCGGCCTTCTACGGATCCGTGGTCGGTCTGGATACCGACAGGATAAACAAGTGCCTGGATATCGCGTACAATTCTATGACTTCGGTTAGTTAAATTCATAAAATGGCTTTCGTGAGCAATTAATTAAAATGACAATTTGGCTAATTTTTTGTAAATTAAGTAAATATTTTTTTAATCTTTTTTATCACAAAAACTTAAAAAATAAATAAAAATGCGGTAGAGTTTGAAGTTCCTAAGATTAATAATAGTAAAACTTGTGAGATAAAAAATAACTCGTAACTTTGTGAGATAAGAAATCTTATGCAAAAATATTCTTTTTTAATTCTTTAATAAATTCTTATTACTTCTTCGTAAAAAATTAGTCCAAAATTTGCTGATAAAAGAAATTTGTTCCAGAATGGAGACCATCCTCTTGGCTGGACGCAGTATCAGTTAGTGTTCGCCAATTTCTTGTTCGGCCGCGGCCCGTTCGGTCCGGGAGAGCATTTTCTAGGCATGACGGATTCCTGCATGATTCGCGGTAATACCATACCGTTCCCCATCGATTATTCCGCGATGAACACACCGCGGGACAAATTAGAGGTATACAGTCCCCATTGCAAGAGCAATCGGCGAAGCGTCGTAGTCTAACGATGAAGTCATCGTGAGAGAGTTCCTTTTGATTAGTGATGCAACATGCACGGTCATTCCTCGAGTGCCTAATACCATGTATCACATGTCATATGTGTTTGATATAAATTTATTTTTTATTAGTCAATCACAGAAACATCTCGATATGAGACGATTGAAAGAAATTATAACGTGTCCATCTTATACAAATATTTCAATGTAAGTACAAAAAGTTCGATGATAAGAACATAATTAATGATACCACATCGTAATACACCACACACTGCCATTTACCTTAACATGGGAGCATGAGTGTCCCTCACACATAGCAAACGTACGTGTGTCTAGTTTTAGATTAATGCATAGAACACGAAAAGCGAGCTTAATTGATCCAAAAAAAAGAGAGATACAATCGATTAATCGTTGAAACTTTCGCGAAGTGTTTATCTCCACGTGTAGGAATGTTACATCGCTTAATGAAATAAGAAAACGACAATTACGTACTTATATAAAATTTATTTCAAGCGCTTGGCACTTAGTAGCTTCTTACACGTCGAAGTCACCGCGACACATGGATGATATTACGTGAGATACATGACTTTTGCGCAACATATCAATGTGTAACAACGATGCATATTTCTATGTAAAACGATTATTGTTGTTGTTTACGAATAATGAGAAAATAACGTCGACACTTTCTTTTCGATTTATCTCCATCGTATCCATATTAAATACTTATAAACAACTCTGTCCTCCTCCCGCTTCTCCCTCCCTTCCTCCCGATCCTACGTATAATAAGGCATGTACGGAGGCACTGGATCACATACTTTCGAACATCGATGTATCGTTTATTGTCCCCGAGGCAATCGCATCGACGACGGACCGACGACGGAGATTCAATAAATGCACCAACAGTGGTTATGACAATCGGATATTCTAGTACTTTGGTATTTTCCTGCTTTCTTTCTTTTCTTTATATCGTCTTGGCCCATACCGCCAACACGAATGATTCGATTTCGCACTCGTTCGTTCCCTTTTGAATCTTGAACAGTCCGTTCTCTCCCCAGTTGTAACCCCAAGAGTTCACGACCAGCTGAAGAGGAGATTAAACTTGAGTTATTTATAATTTCAAATATCGAGACATTTGCAACATGTCTAAAAGTTGAGAGTGTCACTCAACAATGTATTAAAAAAATTGTCACAAAAATTGTAATCTTCTTGGACTTTTTCTTTTTTTTAGACCCTTATCGTGTAGCTGTGTGATACGGTATAAATTTACCCAATATTTGAGCGGTGAACCGCGATAAGACTTCTCCTCGCCCCAGCCGATTATTCTCACCGAATGATAACCGGAATCATGCAATTCCGCGCTTCGAGAGTGCCTGTATACTCCGCTTTTGTAAATGAAGAAGTCCTGATAGACTCTCATGGTAGCTGCAAAGAGATGATTATTTCGTAATGTCCTCTTAATGTCGTATATAGCATTATACCACGGTTCTAAACATGTTCTAGACGATTCTAAATGTCAATACGCATCTCGCGATTGTCTGAGTTATAGCGGCTACCTTGCACGGGTCCAGAGGTCAGGATCTCCTGCATAATATCAGTCTCGTTGCCCAGACGATAGGCCGGCCCGACTTTGTACAATTCTGTTCTCAGTGGATTTGGTGATTTTCGACAACCGGCGGTCTTTAGGTTGGTTCTCTTACGTAGTCTGCATTGATCGTTCTTACCGGTCCAAGGATAACACTTCTTGTCCGTCAGTCTACGACAGGAGAATTAATAATATTAAAATCACTAAACAGAAATTTATCGTCGCATACAAGGCGTATCTTTAGACATCGAATAAAATAATATAATCTAATAAAGAATAGATCTCTTCAAACCTATTTATTACAGAATTAAAATAATCTACTTTATACTTGCTCACTTAGATAATTTAGAAAATAGTAAAATCTATATATGCAAAGTTTTATTAAATAATTAATAAAATTAAATTAATTAAAAATAATATTATATTTAATACTCTTAAAGAATAAGAGAATCTCAGATTGTAGAAAAGTACCCGAATTTTCTCATAAAAAGCCAAGCGCGGTCGAGATAACCGCCTCTGCAGCCTTGTTGTCCCCTATTGTTACAAGAGAGCAGATGCTGGGGGCTCAGCTCCACATTCTCGGCGCCTTTGCTCATGATCGAGAACCTGTCGGACGCGACGTCGGCCGTGGATATGGCCCAGGACGCACCGCACCATCCTTGATCGTGGACACTGGATATGTCGCGCGACCAGCGCGTCCTGGAGTCAAACTCCCGTGGCAGCGCATCCGGGTCGTAAATGCGTCGCACCGGAATCATTTTGTACACCTATGCAAAAAAAAGCAGTAGCTTTAAGCGAGATGGCCCTGGGACCTCTTCGATTCCATTTATCGTACATTGACGAATTTTATTGTATTTACGATTGGATATTTGCATCCTCAAGCGCAGAATTTCAGGTATTTCAGAAAATAAAAGCAACGTTGAGCATTTTCTTACTCATAAAAGTAGCAAAGACACACACAAAGTTATTTTACCAACTTAACTGGAACTTTAACTTCGCACAAACAATTGACCTAATTTTACGAGACAGTTTTTTGTCACACAATCACGTGTCAAGAAGACGATTGCTTTATTTTGAATCCATCGAGAAAATTTCGTGCAATTCCATTATGTAAAAACTTTCCGACTTTGTCTTCTTGAGTAATTTATCGTTCTTAAATAACACATTTCACCGTAACAAAGATTTAAGAATTTTATTATTATCTGCAAATATTCTGCGATTATTTAGACTCTTGACTATTTTATTAAGCAATCTGATCTCCTGAGTACTTACGGATTGCGAGGGATTGAGAGTGCCCAAACGAAGTTCCACGCCGTCCCGAAGTGTCCTCCCCCAGAATTCGGAATAATTGCCTGTTTGCCATCCTAGAGTGAATTCTTGCAAGCTGATTTCCTCCATTAATTCCGGCTCGATCAAGCACCGATTCTCCTCGCAGAGTACTTCGGCGCGCTTGCCAAGCGAGGAGCATTTACTGCGATAATAAATATATACAATTTCAAGATCTGCATGTTTCTTTCTCCTTTTCCTGTTGTTACATTAAAGAAAGGAAAGGAAAATATTACCATGTATTGCAATTAACTTTTAACGTTTGGTCGTGATCGTATTCCCTTCCCTGGAAAAAACATCCTGGAACAACACGAGATTTGAAGAATAACTCATCGTGCCAGGTCAGTTTAATCATACAAATACATGTAAATACCTACTTACTATAATACATTACATGTAAATATACGTTATATATTATGTGTCTAAATTATTTTTATATTTCAATTATACACACTCCTTAACTCCGCGGCCGGGCCCTGGGACGTAAAATTCGTCTCTCCTCTGCAATGGTACCAGTAATCCGGACAGCAGTCCTCTTCGCGGGTCCGGTCGCAAAAATCGTCGCAGTAACACAGCGTTCTGAGAATCGGCGCGCTGCATTCATCCTGTCGTCCTGGGCAGCAACCGCCTCCAGGATACCTCGAGGCGCAGTAGGGTCCCGGTGGCAGTCCAGAATAATCCGGGATGCCTCTCACGACGAGAGGTAAGAACACAATGGGTGCATAAAAGGTGACACACGCGATGAACACTAAATTTTGGCAGTGTACGGTCCACATCCTGAAAAGTGAAACATTTTAATAATAAATATACCAAATTTCGTGATAAACTCTCTAAACTCTTTTTAGCATTTATTCTAAATATTATATATTTCGCTTTAAATCGCAACGTACTTTTATATGTAATTTTAATGGAATCGCACAAGACTTTTCAGTCTTTTCGCTAACTTCGAGCGATATCAGTGTCGCGTAACCAGGTGTGCTCGCTCACACGATATACAAGGATTTGGTAACAACTGGCAATTGACAACAATAAACGCTGCCAGAAGTTTGCAATGTTGGGGCCTGCGGCGAGGCGCGTCATCTTGTCTGCTTTGGAATGACTTCAAGGTGTTGGCCGCTCAAATGCCACACGATTCGTCATGAGACATTCTAGAGAGAACGATGGAAGTCTTTCTAGTCTTGTGCAATGTCTCCACGCTGCTAACATTTTACCAAACAAATTGTTCGATCTCTTTCCTTGACTTCCAGGTCTTTTATTTTATAGCACACATGCATAGGCACGAGAAATTAATTACAACATACGAGTAATTGTGAAACAGGAAGTTTATGGTTTAGGCAATATTTGATGTCATATATAGCCAAAGATTTAGAGATTTATGAGATTTGTCTTCGTCCCTTTAAGATTATAAAAATTCTTCGATATTTATTATTTTCTTTATCTCATGATATTATTAAAAATTGTTTAATCAGAATAAAAATAATTAAGATAGTTAAAGATGGCTTAACATTAAAACTATTAACGATTAATTTCTGAATATATCATATGTGTGTATTTTTTGAAAAAGGGAAATAAAAGGAGAAAGTGAATTGTTCAATTTAATCACTTACAACAAAGGTCATGCAATGTGCTAAATTTAAGCAATTTAAAAAAATTACAAAACCAGTCAGTTTGATCACTTTGGTAGTTCTAGCGTTAATAACATTTAAAATTTAATTAGATCTCATGTGGATAAGGTAAACGTACAAATAAAGAAACTTAATAATTTACTTTATTTACTTTTACTTAGATTGAATTTACTTAGATTGAAACGTTTCGTTCAGCGACGATTCAACCGTTTCTCGCTGCAAAGGCAAGTTTTTCTGCTACTCGCACGATCCATGCATCGCCTATTACGGATCACGTACTCCGAAACGAGTGTCAGCCGAATCGGCTGCATTATAATATTGATGAAATTTACCAGACTGGAACGAGGATCGTGATTTCAGCTTCCTGAGTTCCGACAGGCGCACACGCTTGTGTAACAATACCGAATTTTTCAACGTAATTAAATTTAAATATGTACTTGGCTAGGATCCGAATGTATACAAAAATGCACACACGTACACGGAATTACATTTTTTAGAAATAAGCGTTTCGCTTAAAAAAAAAATAAACATGGTATTTACGCGTTCGCGAGTAAATTTTAATTACTCCTGACTTGGATGAGCGTCGCACTTCATTAAACGCTGTCTTCCTTAAGAATTACTCTCTAAAAAAAACCGAGGAATTATTAACCGAGTTTATTAACCGAGGAATCGCAGGACGCGCGGCGCGTTCGCAAATTTACATAATTTGTATAACATTCTTATAATACATGAAGCGCAAAATTATTCTACTCAACGATGCGTACTTCGATGTGCTCCTCGTTCCACATGCTTCCGAGAACTACATCAGCAGCTGTTTCTGTGCACGTAGCGACAAAGGATCTCTCGAGTGTCCCCGTTCGCGGACTCTCCGCGAAAACGAGCGCGTTCATTGAGGAACGGGCAATTAATGCAAATATTCCGTCTCCACGCGGGAATACGTGAATAAGTGGGTCGTTCGTTTGACCCGTCTTTCCCCTAGAACAGAATGTCCTCAAGTTGCCATCAACACAATAAATGGTAATTCACCCACAAACGACAAGTACAAATAAAAAAAGAAGAAAAATGATGACTAGCTGGAAACTGCGTGATCATCGACCTCATGACATCCCGTCCGACGTGAAGAACAAATGGTATTAATCAGCGTAGAAACTATAGCAAACAAAAGGTCGTAAAGCTCGAATTAAGACCCTGCGAGAATAAAAGAATACGGGCGCAACGTGATGCGTCTACGTGATCGGCGACAGTTGACCCATGACATCAGCGTCGCACCCTACGAAGGTCACAATAAGGACATGCTCGGATGACAGACGAAGGAATGTTAATTAAAAACTACCGAAGTTAAACGAGCTTGCGGTTGACGAAGAATCCGAGATGCATCACTGCGACGAGGTCTCTCGAGTTGAAAAAAATGGGTGAATTGAGGGAAGAGACTCGAGTAGAGTTTATTTGGACTTAATAAATCACCGATATCTGCGTGTGGGATCTCGGGGAGTTAGATTTGCATCCTTGAGATCCTTCTCCCTCGCAAAAAGGCATCTGTGCGATTTCGTCCGTGTGCAGCATACATGAGGAGAATAAAAATTCTGCCCCGCCAAGGTTAATCAATGTTGCTGCTCATTGATACGCAAATTCGCGCGATGTGTCATTCGCGATAAGACGATAATAGCAGAAGTCGGTCAGCTGCGGCCGCTAAGAGGAACGAACAGAAGTGTTTACGAGTGTGTCCAGGGTTGATCGATAATAAGTCGTAAAGTGAAATGCGAGCGGCCTTCGCTCATCTGTTCGAGGCAAACTCACGTGAGAGCGGTTTCTGGACGCGGTCCAAAGTTACATCACACATTCGCGGGTTTGATATTTCGCGATAATGGCCCGCGAATCGAGTCGTCGGACGCGTTATTAGGTAACTAACGCCATTCGCGATCACGCTTAGCGGCGTTGGCATGCACCGCGACAGGTTTAATTTCGATGCACTTGAAATAGCACGCCAAATGTTCGCTATTTTCGTTTTATCGCAATTGGAACCCCGGCGTTGACCACGGTGCGAGACGCCAACGAGCTGCATTTGCTAGAATGTTAGGCTGGTTTACAATAACACAAACTTAGCCGAACCGCCGAAGACCGATGAGATCTGAATGCTGAATTAATGTAAGTGGAGTTGACACACTGACGGAGACAGACAGTTCGTTTAACCGGCTGATTCGAAGACTGGCGCAACTCCAGGGGTATTTCTAAGGTTACCAAGGTTAAGACACACGGCTGTTTTAGGACCTCCAAATCAATAAGCCCACTTTAAAAACAGCCTTGAAAATAGAGTCAATTTAAAGTCCCTTCACCACAGGAAAGATTATATTATAGATTGTGTATTTTTAGCTGCCTCTTTCTTTCTTCTGACATCCCATGAATTTCTTACACCAAGGGGTCGGGTCAATTATAACTTGTAAACGAGAGAGTATTTTCCTCTCCTTTCTGTTGTTTTCAAAATTTAATTAATTCGAAATATACCGAATTAATTGCTGATAACTGATTATGAGTGAAAATAACACTGATTTTTAATTCGAAGTAAATTGTCGTTTTTTGACGAGTTTTGATATATTAACATATATTAACATTTTCACGTGTTTACTTCTCAGTCAAGAAATTCTTGTTTTACATTCACTGTACATACTGTAGAACCTACATAGAAAGAAACAAACAATTTCGTCTATCAATCTAATTTTCTTAAAATCATTCTAGATTAAATCAACTCGTATTGCCTTGGAGTACTTCCCTTTTTTACGTCAATTGTCTTCAAAATACGTTCAATTTATTACTGACATATTGATTATGAGTCAAAACAATCTCGATTTAATGCAAAAAATTTTCGTCTTGACGACTTTTAATACATTGAATATTTTTACTTCTCGGTCAAAAAATTTATTTGTTTTTTTATCAGTATAGAATCTAATAAAAAAAGTAATAAAAAAAGAGCGATTTTATTTATCAAATCTGCTACTTCGTTCGATCGTGAAGTTATCCCAGATAGCATAACTGATTTTTATGGGCGCGAAAAGAATTCACTTTTCGAAATTCTTTAAGAATTATTGTAATTTGTTCTAAAAGAATTCAAATAATGTACTTTATGATGATTCATAAAGGATTCCATAAAAATATACTATATGAATTCTTATGATATCAAATTAAAGTACTCCATAAGAATTCTTTTTTGTGTCCAATAAAGAATTCAAAAATAATGTGTAAAAATGAGCTTAGTGTGAGTTTGGAGCGTCTCTTCCCAGGAAGTTTCCATAAGCTCCCTAGGATCTACTTTAAAGCTCACAGAAAACTCTTAAATCATGATTTCTGAACTCCATGCGAGCTTAAATGAAGCTCCCAGGGAGCTCCTATGTCCGCTTTAGAGAGCTTCCTGGGAGATTAATCGAAACTTTATGCTGTGTGGGAGCAGTCTCTAGTCCCCGAAAAGATAATCTCACTCAATCCTGTCTTTTCTAGAAAATCAGGGAAAGGTACTTTGTATACGAAAATGAGCTAAGAAAAAATTCTTTATAAACTAACTGCGGAACTATTTTCGAATCTAAAAAGAATATAAGCTGACTACTTATTGAGCGCAGTCAGAATACAATCGTATTTATTACAAGTATTCATTTAGAATTCTTATTGCTAAAGAAATGAATTCTTTTTGGTATTGTAGATAAACTCACTTTTAGTGACATAAAAGTGAATTCCTTTGGAACACTTTAGAATTTTTTATGAACAAAAATGGGATAAAAATTGAATTCTTTTTTTAAATTAGGACAAACTTACAAAAGAAATTTTTTTTTAATTCCATGTATTATCTGGAATTATTTACTCGGATTTAAATTACTACAGATTTAAATACCACCATATAAACGTTGCTAAGTCGTAATTCTTTCTTCGGCACAAATCAATTTTATTGCCAGCTAACTATCATCTAGCGCGTGCAAATCAGACTGTGAGGCGTAGTTTAGGTAACGCATTCGCGTAACGCGTGATATTAAGCGTCCGTTTATCAATGCTATAATCATCCATTACCGCATAACAAAGCGCTCTTGACCTGTTAGACCTTAGCCTCATTAACAGCAAATACATGATGAAGTCGCGGTTTGTTCCTGTCCACCCACAACGATCGTCTGCACAGACGTTATCCGCGTGAACCCCTCCTTCATATCTAATTTGCACATGTGGTTTTGAATCATAATATTGTACGGATGCAAATAAAAAAGAATGTCGTTTCTAGAATGGAATCCGAGAATGAATACCGCAATGAACTTCCGCAATTATTCTCGCTCATTTTCCCATCGTCCCATTTCCCGCGTTATAACGTCCTTCCTACTATCTGTTTGCGCCGTTATTTATTATATTTCGCGTCATTATTTATTTATTTTTTATATATTATTATTTATTCATTAATTCCTGACAGAAATAATAATTGTCTTTTTGGCAAAAAGATTACATTGTCCGTAAGACGTAAAGAGATTTTTACGAAATCAGTGCAATTTCGAAAGACGTTGCGACTCGTAGGAAAATATAAACGTAATCAAGAGAGGAGATTCGCAACATCATTGATGGCTCGGCCACGAGTGTCTTTACGTAGAAAGTGGAGGAACATACAAGAGCCGGTACAGCTGTCGCGTATCGATTAATCGCGTTTTGCATGACGTCATGATGAATATCGTTGATGGAAAGCTATGCAACCTTTATCGTCACGCTTTATAATCGTGACCGACTTTTCGAATTCAAGTCGGTCAAATTTAAAAAAAGAAAAGTTTCACGACAGCTCTTCTTCTTCACAGTTATTCTACCTTAACTGAATGTGAGCTAACTCATAATCGGTGATTTATAGATATGGGGACGCCAGTTATGTATTCGCCAATTTCTTGAAGGGAATAAAAATTTTATTGAGTTTTGAAAAATGGGAATATAATATAATTAAACATAAATAAATACAATTAAAATGTTAAATAATTAACATATTTAAATAACATCTCACTTAACAATAATATTACAAAATTATAATTTTGCGCTCAACAATGTAAGTAATACAACACATACTGCAAATAACAGTTACATCGTTGAATAGGAAATTATAATATCGATGTTAATTTGTGTTTGCCGGAATGTTGAGATAAAAATAGCATCGGGAATAAACAAATTCAAACTCTCCTTTGGCAGTGAATATTAATAAACAAATTTCAATTATTTATCGACCCATCTGGCGTCTGACATTGAAATGCAGAAAAATCTAGTCGGCGGCACGCAGATAATTTGCCAGACGGGTCGATAAAAACAATTGAAATGTGCTTATCGGGAATCAAGTTATCTGTAATTGTGTAGTGACAGTTAAAAAGGACTATTTCTCTTGAAAAATCAGAGATTTCATTCACGATGCTCCCTCGATCGATGACGAGTGAGATCAGCGCGTGTCAGGGCGAGTGACGCAGTCTCCCTGATTAAATGCAACGCGCGTCTCCGATTAGCCCCGACCAGAGAGCGCGGTCTTTACATCATAATTATAGATTAAATTCCACGAGCATCGCGTCAACTCGCCTACGCGTTTGCGCCATGCCATCGGGTAGAAATAAATTAATCGTGTCTTTCGCCGAGCGATATTTTTTCACGTCGAGCAGTCATCGAGGATGTCACTTCCGCGAGTCGCGCGGTTTTTCCTATCTCTTTGTAACACACATCCGTCCGTCATCGAATCGGCTGTATGATGATTCATTCCGCGGCTGATACAACGCTCGGTTACGCGCGTATACTTATAGATCATACGTCAACCGGCCGGATTGTCCTTCGAATTATTACTCTTGCGAGTCCTCCCGGAAAGAAGGGTCCACCGTTCGCCAGACTTCTGACGAGTATGTGTCATAGGTTTCCGAAAACCAACGTCTGGTTCTCTTCAGGTTCCTCGGCGTTTAACACTCGAAGCTTCGTGCAAACTACACACTTGTCTCATTTTTTCTTATCATTCATCAATTTTGTACTTTGGCATTTTTACGTCAAACTTTAATGAAATAAAAATTGAAGAAGGCGCAAGGTGGAGGGAAATTTCGCCGAAAGAACCAAATTTCTATCGGCGAGCGTTCGTCTATGCTAAATAGCTCGATGATGTTTGCATACATTCATAAGGCGAAGCGCATTCTATAATCCCTGGCAGCAAACTGACTATCAAGTAACGCGCTGCTAAATGCAATGACATAACATGATATCAAAGCTCGCGTCAACGTACACAACCACATACAAAAAAACTGGCACGCGTATCAACTTTCACGCATCATTCTCTTTCGTAAAAAAGATTAGGCGTTACTTTCCATGGAAAAATTACGTAGCATTCCCCTTTGCATTCTTCAATCTTTCTAATCAGTTTTAATTTAATTTCACATTTTCATTTCGAAGAAATTAATTATAATCTTTTCCTCTACCTTGATTTTAGGTATCGTCGAAAATGTCTCTAATTCACCGTGAGGCAGTCCGGATGCATTTATTTCCACATAGATTGCAGGGATATATTTCGAGAGGATCGTCGATCCCGAGGGACGAGGGTGAGCCCACTTCTTTCGTGTAGGTATTTCTGAATGCGTTCCGCTGTACCGGATATTGGGAAAATAAACAGGTCGACGTATAAAACCCCCTGCTTTATATTCTGCCTCTGCTTATTTTTATGGGCCGTACGAAAAGCGTGTACGAGGGAGAACGTGTCGGAATTAAAAGATCTTCCCGCGATTCGCGCGTCTTTGCTCTTGTTTTTTTACGACAGCAATGCTGCGCGAGACGCATCTTTCTCCTTTGTGTGCTCTCAAGAATAAGTTCAAAGCAAATAACAACTGGTAGCGTCCGGTTGGCTCGGATCAGCGCAACCACGGAATTCTCTCCGATCTCCTTCTTGGAAAAAAGCTCTCGGATCTTTCTTCTCTTCATCAGACGGGCGCATCGTACAAGAAGCTAATCGGGATTTACAGGCCGACGAAGCAATTATTGCCAGCGGAACGGACGCTATTATTGGCTTGCAACGTTAGCAAAGCTTAGAAGAGCGCGTTTCTGCTTGAGAGCTTTCAACCCACGCGAATGGTCATCGCTCTCAAAGAGAATCTAAACCGCCGCTCCGGATCGGACAGCGATTCATTCTCAACCTCTTGCGTTAATTGTGCCGAGACGCGTGCCAGCCGACTTATGCTACCTGTGTCTCGTTTGACGAGAAATGATGGGCGATAAATGTCACGCATGTAGCACGGTGGATTGTCACGCGAACGTTTTACACCTCACATTGCACCCCGCGTATAATTCCGTCTGTCACCATTTTTTCCGATTAAAGGATTTACCGCGACGTGTATGATCAATTCGTCTCGGCAAGCTATCCATTGGAATTCTTTGGGCAAACGCGGTATTGCGGCATCAATTTAAATTTCAAACAATATATATTTGTGAATTTTGTGTAAAAGGTATATAATTTTATTTTATTTCACATAAGTTTTTAAATAATAATAATTCATGTGTGTGGATACTTTCAACAAATTAAATTATCAAAAATGAGTTGCATTAAATACTAATCCAGTTTATTATTAGTTGCGAAGCTGTTTTCTTTTTTACGCATTTTAGGCTTTATATAAGCGGTCCGTTGAATTTTCTTTTAGCTCACTCCTCTTTTTAGCGTTGTAAAATAAATTTTACTCCCACTTTTTTTAGTGTTTACTGCACGGCGCGCCGCGATTATTCGCGGCCCTACAAATTGTTAACACTAAAAATAGCGTGTACGTCATATCAAGTAGAAGGACAGGATGGATGCGCGCTGTTGCCCCAAATTCCGCGGTATTATAGGTTGTTTGCGTTCTCATGCCTCGAAAAAGCATTCATTCCGAAATAACTTGTAATTTATGCGATGTATGCGTCATTTCATTGATTTCGGTGAATTTATCATCGTCAGAGATTTCCTCACTGGTTGTTCCCGAGTTTGATATCGAAATTATGCTAAATTTATTCATAAGTGAGTCACGATTGTTTTTGATAAACAATAAATAAATTAAAGAGTCAGGTTGGATCTTTTGTGTCTAATAATATTATTCATGTAAATTTATGTACATTTTCACTTTAACGGACTAGTATACCGTTACTCTTTTTTAAAACATTAAAAACACAATGAAATTAAAGATAGAATAATACAATTACTTACTAGTAGGTCTTGAAAAATTTAATTAAAGTTATTATTAATTAAACCATAGTACAAAATTTTATTAACACGTCAACATGTTGAAAATCCAACATTGGTCAGGTTCAATTTTAGGGAGTGCGATTTAGCAACAACGTGTTCAAGTGTGTCTGACACTCATCCCGCGAGCATTTATCAATGCCTCTCTAACATCTAAACTGATTTATTGGACGCGATTAATAGCCGTTCTCCGACAGCCGTTCAACAGCGGCGTCTATGATAACGGTAAATTGCAATAAGCGCGTTCAGTTAATTTACAGCAATAAAGTATATCGATCTCGCGGCGTGTGTCAGTGCAATCTGCGCGTTTATGATGATGGCTGTACCATACATATAGATAAATGTGTTTCTTAGCTCTATTAACTGTTAACGTACGCACTTCACTAATAACGAAATAAAAAAATTAGTTCTTATTTTACGTCACGTATAAATGTTTATATTTATGTCCATGTGTGTGTGTATGTATTATACGTGAATTAAAAATGTAAAATAAAATTTTTTTTAACGACATTTTCTCGACAATATTTTTTAGAGAATTCTACTGTTACTTTAGCAGAAAATTATGATTTAGACATAAATTATGATTGACAATCATGCCAGTGCTGCATGCGCCGCAAGTAAATATAGAGATGACAATCCTCATCAGCATACTCCGTCTTCGATTTCATTGTAAGCAGAAATCTATCTGGTGGCTACAAAGATTCCCGTCGTTTTAAGATAATTAGCAAAATTCCGTATTCCATCGATCAATTTCCGAAGTCTCATTAATGCGTGTAACGGGTTGTGCGTGTCATCGTAACGCAATAATCGTTCAATTATTGTCGCGGGACACTCGTTAATGCGTGCCAACTGATGACTATCGGCAAATTGCGGACACGCCTGGCACCACTTTGCTGCCGGTATCGCGATACCGATCTCTCCAAGAAGTGAATTACATGCGAGCGGCGTCGGAGATTACGTCGTAGCGTTGACGCATACGTGATTATGAAACTGACGTGTGCCGCGCACGTTCTCTATTCTGAAATAGTCAGATTCCCTGTCCCTAGATTAATAAACGCTTTTGGCGAAATGCAACTTCTCGTCGTTATCAACTTTCATCTTTTTACGCCGATTTTTAGACAATTCTGACAAAATTTCCGCGAGTGCACAACGAGAAGTCTCATTGTTAGATCAACAATTGATCCTGTTCTCAAAACTGTCAAGCATCGCGATAATATTAATAGTATTAATTCTCTGACTCACATCTCGTCCGTTTGATAACAACTTTTCATTAACGTGGGATTAACGTGAGCCTTATCCGCGCCAACTCAGTCCATCAAAAGATGTTTACTTTCCGTCGCGACGCGCGTCGGAAAAGATTATTAATACGCTTGCTTGAAGTAGAACAGTAATCGTTGGATGAGACTTCTTAGCCCGTTTTGTTTTGATGATGCAACTGCATCGTGGGAGTTTTAATTACGCTCGTAAATTTGCTACTGCTGTCGACTTTGATTGCAGCGACGGAAGAATCAACAAAAAACAGCAAATTAATATCGAGTCTGCCATAATGATTTTAAGAAGAGCATTACTTTGAAAGTGTAATCTTTCTAAAGGAGAAAGAAAGGTGAAAGATATTTGGTGTTAGTGATATACAATTTTATCTTTAATTGTTATTTCAAGCAAGAAGGAATTATCGCATTTATTAAAACTAGACATTTTATGTAAAAGACATTTATTGTAAAAGACATTTATTGTAAAAGACATTTTATGTAAAAGACATTTTATTAAAGTTAAAATCAAGCTAATTTATCTCCTAGACACTTTTTGAAATAAAATTTTTGCTATAAAATAAGCGTTCCGATTAGGACTGTTACTTTTGCCAACTTCGAAGATCAAAGCTTTGAAAGATATATTCGTGTAAATAACAAATCTATTCAAGGGGAACATTAAAAATGTTATAAATATGTATTATAAGTATATATAAATTCTTTTTATTTACAATTTTATATGAGTATAGCATTATATTAGCTGCTTTTGTTTAAATACTGTTCAGAAATAAATTGCGTTATTTATTATTTCTCTATAGAAATATCAACCTTTTAAACATATTTTTCAATTTAGTGACATAATTGCAACATTAGAAGTTTTATTCGGATTCTGTATAATTTCATAAATGTGTACCAATTGCTGTATTAGTGTATTAAATTAATAATTGCATAATTTTATTTATTACATTAATATTAATTATAATATTTTTTATTCTTTGAAACTTCGTAAGTTAAAGTACCGAAGTTTTGAAGCGTCGAAATTTCGTTCTTCAAAGATTTTAATGTCGAAACTTCCAAGTTCGCTGTCAAAAACTTTCGAAGGAAATCACCAGCCGTAGTTCTGATAATTCAATGTGTATGTTTGTTAGCTTGTGTGTTCGAAATATAACATCTGCAAAAGTTTTGCGAACACTGCATGTCGAGTGTGTTTCTACTAAAATAGGCGGAGCGCAGATAGAACGTTGATTTTCAAAACATTCTAAAAACTTTCATATTTATCGCAAAATGGTGATAAGTCCGTTCACATTACACATGGACGGGGGTGCGAAGGAATATTTGAAATATGCTTGTGATACGCTCCATTTCACCAAGGTGACATTCCACCAGAGTGTCCAGAGGTAACGAACAATGTATGAGATCATATCTAAGATTTTTATCTCATAAAGTCCGCAGGAGCTTATTTTTCATCCGCCATTGTCGCATTTTTTTCAATCAATCGCAAGAAAAATGGCAGATACCAATAAATTCTCTCAAAGATCGCCTCCTTCGAAACTTTTCCGAACTAAAAAGCGATTTCTTCAAAGAATTTATCATAAAAATTAGATCGAAGCTTAACAAGAACGAGACGAATTACGCGTTAAAGTCTTGCGCTAACACTTTCCCGTTGCAGTCGTCACAGCCTGGTCGCCTCAAATGACTTACTGTGCAAGCTGGTTATAATATACCTAATATATCGCGTACGTAAGGAGAAGTTAGCGCTATTAAAATGTTACGGCCGATGAAAGTTGCAGTATTACCATGTATACGAGTAATCAACGCGGAGTGACAAGTTGCGGAGTGACTTGTTACCGGAGTGAAGAAGTTTAAGGGACATGCGTACGTGCGAGTGTCGAGATATTCCTCAGCGTGAAATTTCTCAATGCTTTTGGGCGAAGGGGACTTTTGGTGCTATTTTTTTCTTTGTTTCACTTTACTCTTGTTTTACATACTTATCGCGCGAAGTGTAAACGCTCGCTCTCTCACATTAATCGCCACGCGATATCCGTTGCATAGAGTTACAAGCTCGTCGTGATATAAATTGCTCGACTGTACTAAGAATGCGATTTGATGAGGCTTTCTTCTCGGACAGACTCGTAGATATGATGCGAGCGAACCGTTATAAAAAAATAGACTGTTGAGAAAGAATCTTGATTATAACTTTTATTATAGCAAAAATCAATCTGAGGCTGATAAACGAGAATCTATTCGATTTCTATTTGTTAACCTCGCAGTCCCGATCACGAGGGATCGAAGTGTCGTCGTCTTCGGATTCGTACATCGATACAGTTTACGGATTAAGCCGATAACCACAGACAAATCGCTATTTAAGTGACTGGTATTCCCATCGTACAGGTCGCGACATCGAGATATCAAACTCGCGTACTCATACTTGTCAAGGTTCGTCGGCGGATAATTTTTGTTGTACAAATGTATGTATAAATGCCATACATTTTTTTTCATCGCTGACTTCATCATCAAACGATTCTAAGAACGATCAATTTCCTTTAAGCACGGTCTATCTTTTTTTTTCATTAAACTAAATGAAAAGACCGCGAAACGTTCGACTGAAACTATTCGATCGTCTAAATGTGAATATTTTGATATCTACATTAGTACGATTATAAGTTCAATTGTTAGCATTAAAAAATTCAGATTCTGCTCATTAAATTCTAAAATTACAAATTTTGGAAAATTTATGAATATAATTGTATATTTTATTCTTATTTTTAGATACTGCGAGAATATATACCGAGAATAAAAATTTTCAAGTATAAATGTAATTACATTTTATTCTTATGTTGTTAAAAAACAAATATAATGCGATTATTGAGACAAAAATTTATTATAATAAATTTCTCGTATTATTCTGATTATTTCATATTTCATATTTCCGATGTTTTTCGGTAGCAAGTTTTTGATCTAAAAAGTATACCTAAAGAACGCACGTATATACGCGATAAAGAATTTATTTTTGTAACTCAGAGAAACTCTGAGAATTTTTTAGAAAAAGTGGGAGAGAAAAATAAAGCATTTCTTTTTCGCGTATTGACAAATGACATCAGCGCCTGATAGCGATCTGATAAGATATTCAAATTTAGGTCTCTATTCATCAGTCGCAAAAGAGAGATAAACCTGACGATCGTGAATGAAAGTAAGAGAAAAATGCAATTAGCATCATATCTTGAAAGTCATTTATCACCAATTTGTCTGATAAGAAAGATTCATTAGCTACGTGTCGTAGTAAATTTAATTTCAGACATTCGCAAACCATGACTACTTCAGACATGAAATATTTCAGAATCTCAACGAGAAAATTGCTATTATTTATACACAGTTTCTACAGTTCAACGTAGTAATAATTTATGACGTTATGACGGTTTCTATTCCCGCATAACTCATACGACTCGTATGAGATCAGTTGACAGCTATTTGCTTCGATAAATTGCAACTTCGACAAATTCGAGCGATCTTCCCCTTGTCACGAACGTGCTCGCTCTCGAGGAAAATCAATAACAAAAATCGATCGTATGTGCAGTTTACGGCACACATTTCACTTAACAAATTACACCACTTACTCGAAAACGGTGGGATTTAGTCTGGTCCAAATCGAGGACTATCTTCGGTGACTGTCGGCTCGCATGTGCCTCGTGCGGCCGGGAACGACTGCGCGATTGTGACGAAAGAAAGAAGAAGAAAGAAGAATTAAAAAAAAAAAAAATCGATATAGGAATTCGCGGGAAGAACTCGGCTGGCCCAGACGTGGGATCGGCTCGCGATCGAGGAAGATCACGGGAGAGAGAGAAAGAGAACACAGCCGGTGCTGGCGGCTCGAAAGCGCGAGCCTAACTGACCCGCGGAGACGAGAGGTAAACGCAAGCTAAACTAAGTCTCGGTATCACAATTCGGTTCGAACCGCCACGCGAGGAGCGGAGAGCAGCGGCACGGCCGAGCGTGACATGCGTGAGACACGATCGGCTTGGTCCACTACCCATTGGGTCTCCTCGCGTCTCTTCCGTCGTTCCCCGTCATCGTCGGGATGACGAAGACGCGGATGATGACGGGTCGCCGAAGGCGAAGAGGCGAACCTGCGAAACGGTATGCGTGCCGTCGCAAATCGCGTGGAACTATGCAATTTTCATACAGGACATCAAGTCAACGAAAGACGAAGGCGGTATTTCCGGCGCGATGGTCGTTATGTGATAAAATTTTAAAGCAATCGGTATTTATAATACCTCAGAGACACCATAAGATTTTCGAGAAGCTGCACCGAACCGATTGCCTAAGCCTCTTCAAGAGCCAGCCCCATAGGATCTTGCCTGTCCTATTTCTAGAACTAACAGGCAACCCTCTGCTATCGCTATCGGATACTTCTGTACGAAGATACCGATAGCGTGCCCCGTAGCACTAATTCCATTTTTAGGAGCACGTATATTTAATTAACGGTCAAGGATTAGGTACTCACTCGGCGTGCTTGATTCGAGATGGGAAGTCAGTCTCTCTAGTGCCTTTCTCTCTATCGATAGACACGCGCAACAAGATCGCTCTCGAAATTGCATCCGGGGAAAAAGGATCTGTCCAAGCTGCTGGCGGATCTGGAGCACGAATCCGACTGAGGGTCGGATCGGATAATTCAGCACGGGCGTGCTGAAATCTATATCGGTTTCATTTTGCCAACCGGAGATCCCAGAGTGAGCGCACTTCCGACGTCATTGTCGAGACGCGCACAAAGCCCGGCGATCATTCGAGGAGGAGAAACTTCCCGTGCAGAAATTTTGTCAGTGATCCAGCTAGATTCAGAGTAGCATCCCGAAATCACGATCGGGATCTAGTGCGATATCGGATCGGATTCTATAACTGAAATGTAACGCTGGTAAACTGGATTCTAATAGGGATCCCCGATCTGGATCCATTCGTGATTACTAATTGGATTCCTAATCAAATATTTTAGGGATTTCGACGTTGAATTAAATGCAATAAAAATGAAAATGTAAAATATAAATATATTTTTATTTTATGTAATATAAATATATATATATTTTTTTTATGTTTTAATGTTTTTTATGTTTTTTTTTGTTTTTTACTATCGATAATAAGTTGTGATATTTATAAGTTAGAAATAAATTTATAATTTTCTTATTTTACTTGTAACCGTTGAAGTAGTAGTAGTTTTGCTTCAGCATAATGTTGTACTTCAAGTTGAACTTCCCGGTGAACATTGCGATGACGACGTACTCGCATCCGGGTTTTTTCATGCTTATTTATTTTTTTATCCATATATTAATAAAGCAATAAATAAAGAATCCGCTCTTGATTCGGATCGGATTCCGTATGTGTAACTCATTGGACGGTCATGCTACATCAGCGCCATCCATTATAAAAATTATGAAATATATACTTGTGACATATCATCCAGACTATATCTGGATTCTATTAAGGACACCTCATTTGGGGAACCCATAGCACTTCCCTATTGGAATCTGATCGGAAGTTGGGAATCCCTAAGAAATTTCTGCACGGGTTTATAGTGCAGATTCTGAAAGCGCACGTTTCTGCGAAAAAGCGTCCACGAACTTTCGATATATCATTGCGCAAAAATTCCGCACGAATACCGCGCGATGTCTTGACAGAGCCACGCCGCCGTGTGGAGTAATTGGAGTCCTTTTACACAAATAGTTGCGACTATCATTCTGATAACGTGGTATTATATTTTTACATTCAGACCCGGTTTTTCTGCTTAACTGCTAACCAGAAGTTAATCGACTCGTTATCTTGTTTTATTACTTTCTAAGAAGAGACAAAGTATCGATTAACCTTCCATTAACAATTAACTGACATTTGTAAAACTGGACGTAAGTCTTTTCTAACTTTCGAATTATTTAACCACTAATTTTATTTAACCATTAATAAAACTTTAAACGAACGAAGTAACAAACGTACGCCAGCTACGAGAGGATGCGAACGATGCAGATCGCGAACTGTTATCGTATTATGATTATGGATAGATTCGCGCGGCTGAAATGTTGATACGCCGCGCTGATAATAATGACATTCGCGAATAAACATCTCTAAATATAAAACAGACGAGCTTTTTCTGAGCAAAAGCAGAATATCATTCGCGTGCGAAGGAAAAAACAACGTGAAGCATGTTTTCACGCTCCCACCTCCGTTCTCACTGGGCCGGATCTAATTTCGAAGTTCAAAATATTTAAGACAATTTTTCGCTTTGATGCGAAAATTCTCTGAAACGTGCTCGTGAATCGCGATATGCGAAAATACCGGTGCGTTTGTTGAATTTGTACGGTTGTCACGTTGACGCACGGTTATGATAACCCACTCCGATCGGATAATACTCGCCCGGCTTAATTAACGATGACGAATTCGTCAAGAATGCCGGTAAACGGGCTCTTATGTAAATAAACCTATCGCAAGGAATTGCGACGACTTCGATCGGAGCGCGAAAGATCGGAGTATCGCGTAAAAAATCCATCGAACGGTGAGGATAATGCATATCGCGAAGGATTAAGAATTAATTAATCGCGAGCGCGCAGCGATGATCGATCGCGCAAAAACCGACGTACATATGTGCGCGAAGCTATTTATAATGATTGACTCTGTCTTTAATTATTCATTGTTTCGGAACGACATTGAGTAGAAGAAGAAAGATGTTAATCCATGAAAATTACCCCGAGGCGATGGCTAATGATGCAACTTGATACGACTTGATGAGGTTGTTCAAGTTTTCTCAGTGTTTCAGGGATTTCTGGTAAAATTATTTCGGTATTTTCGGAATTTCGATATTCTCGGTATGAAACGTTTCAATACATCGAAACATTTA
This sequence comes from Crematogaster levior, assembly GCA_901521435.1. Lineage (NCBI taxonomy): Eukaryota > Metazoa > Arthropoda > Insecta > Hymenoptera > Formicidae > Crematogaster > Crematogaster levior. The sequence continues at coordinate 286,836 of CABEGB010000569.1, read as the reverse complement.
CAGGCACACACACACATACGCACACTGATCTTTCGTTATATCATTTACACACGAAGCGGGAAACATGTGGTTTTAGAAATATTTAATATTTGGTAAATATATCGCACAAAGAAAAAAGAACAACGTAGATACTTTCCGCGGAGATTCGAGCAATATCAAGTAAAATAAAAAAAAAACACTAAAAAAAAACCGGGCTCGTCCGGGATTTGAACCCGGGACCTCCTGCACCCAAAGCGAGAATCATACCCCTAGACCAACGAGCCACTTCGTACGAGGAGGTTCCTGTAAAGCGTATATAAGTGAATACCTTGTGCTCCATTTACAGTTATTCAAAAATACATATATGATCTTCAGAGTGTCATTCTCGTTAAACCACACTAATCATCTTGTTAGTGTTAGGTTAGGTACACCAACCGGTTACCTTTTCCTTGCGTGTAAACAAGAAAGCAGCGCCGATATCACCGAATCAACCTTGGCTATTAATTAGCAATTATCTTCCGCTCTAAAATGCAAGTCGCACTCTCGTCCTCCGCTAATTACATAATAAGATAAGATTACGCAAATGGAATTTTTTCTCTCGCGACTCAGAAGGATCGTCGAGAAATGTGAAACGACGGCAATTCTCATTCCGTTGCTAATTGTATTAATGTTAATTGCACATCGGCGGCTTTTTTTCGCCATTTTCTTTTGTCCTAATCCGGAAACTCGTCCAGAAAAACTCCCGTTTAATTCGCTTATAATAACACGATGCGCGATTTGCAACGTAATCATTTCCGTCATCGTTCCTGCAATTGAGAAGTTAAAACGCTCACCATAAGTCATACATTATGGCAAAACACAATAAGAGTTATGTGAGAGTCGAAATTTATGTGACTCCAAGTTAAATTTTCCACGTAGACTAAAAGAGTGAATTTAGCTCCTCTCGAAAATTAAACTGATCAACTCCGTAAGAAGGTTTGATCAGTAGAAACTTATGATCAAAATGTATGATTAATTACCGAAAAGATAAGATAATAATCGATTCGACCTCGATGAAATACATACTCCCTCTTTCTTTTCTTTGGTTGGCAGTTGAGAATACATTTAAAAAATCAACAAAGTTACGAAGTGATATTAAAATCGAGAAATTGATAAAAAATTTATAAAAGTGAAGTTGATCAACTTACATCGTATCAGTTAGGCATCATTTCCCGTCATTTTATAACGCGGGAATATAAATCCAGCAAAACTCAATTCCGATCCCTGGAAGCGAGCGTTTTCTTCTCCTTTTTCTCCTCCGAATCAGTGCGTTACGTATATTTCTCTCTCTCCGCCGAGTTTCAACGCGACTTCAAGTTTCTCATTTCCTTTCAGCCAGTCGTTTATTTAACGCGCATAACCATATTTCACTTTGATTATGTTACACCTCGTTTCGGAACGACAAGCAGTAGCTTGCAGCGTCTCGCGCACGCGTTTGTATGTACATTTCACTCTCACAAATAGATCGACCGTTTCATCTTCTTTTCGCCGTGTTGCAAGTTAATATAACACCCCTGAAAATGTGGGTCGCGTGTACAAGAGGAGGATCGTTTTTAAGTATCCATAAATTTTTGCCGATGTAGCATATATAGATACTCGGCGCATCGTGAACGGAACGTTCCTGCGGAGAGAATTATGACCCTCGCAGCTTCCAAAACGCGCGTGCATTTCACGCAACACGATAAACAGGACGGTAATTTCGGTTGCCGATAAATCGTTAAATAACTTTACGCAAATGAGATTTTTTTTCCATGTAAATAAAAAATTGCTTATTGGAAAATGTTATTTGATGTGGAGTACCTTAATATCTCCGTATTAGAAACACGAACTCAATTGGGCGCCGTGGCTTAGTTGGTTAAAGCGCCTGTCTAGTAAACAGGAGATCGAGGGTTCGAATCCCTCCGGGGCCTTCACGAGGATCGTACGTGATTTTTTTTTTTTTCGCATTTAATTTTACCGTTCTCGAAATGTGCGATTGTAGATCTGCTTTGCACAGTTGCACTACATTCTGCATTTAAAATAAGCATATAATTGGAGAGAGAAAGAAAAAAAAGGTGAAAGGGCTACAAAGAACAAATCTTGTATCAGGTTCTCTCTGTCCTCTCTCCTCCCCTTCTTCCTAGTAGCAACAATATTGACGATTAGTTAGATATTGGGTATATTGACGTGTATCGGAGATATAGTAGGTCTATGTGCAATAAAATCAATGTTAGCTATAAATTAAATGCAAATATTGTACATTGTAATATCAATATTGGGTAAAAACAGAGATTCTAATTTTTGCTCCAACATTATTCTCTCTTTCTTTTTCTCTCCCGAGGATTTTCATAACGGAAGGGATGCCGCTATATAATGATCGTGCAAGAAGCAACTATTCTTTGTTGACATATAGACATAGTCAACAGATTCTCTTTAGTAAACACTTTGGATTAAATCAAACGAAGAGAACGACTTAGATGATGATAAAGCGTCGATATAATTCTATATTAATCTAAATTTTATATACTTTTCCTGTGAACTGTGCGCCTATTGAATTATACACGTTATTAGAATCTAAATCACTAAAATCACATTATTTTAAACTGATAATCGATTTAACATTTAATAAGCATCTTATTAAATAACTGTAAAGAATTTTAATGCAAAAAAATATTAAATATCCTGGCTAAATATTAAAGGTACTGTGTTTCAATCGGCGAATGATATCAAACTATAATTTAATAATTATAATTTTGGCTTGAATGTTACGGTTTGATATTGCTTTTTGTATATGTTCTTTTTCTATATGTGTATATTGCAGCTTTTTGTTATTAATGTCATTGATCAAGACTTCGTGAGTCGAAACGATGTAATGTATTATTAAATTACAATTTAATATCATTAATGTTACTCGTGTGATTTGGCCTTTTTTGTTATATTTGATTTTATTTTCATAAGTCTGCTTTCACGAATTGTTAAGGTATATTGCTCGATGAAGAATATCCTTCGTGAATTAGGATTCATGAAACTTCACAGAGAGATTGTAGATCGGAGCTCGCCGAAGGCATTCGAATTCGAATGGAATTCGTTCTGTCCTAGACCATCGGCGCAATAATAGAATCTAATTTCCTGCTCAAGGTATTGTAAACCGGCGTAAACGCGGCCTACGGTTCATAAACCGTTATTTATAACCGCTTAACACGTAAAGATCAATTGCGGCATTGCGGCGTCTATAAGTACTCGGAGTCGAAATTAAAACGCGATCATCGCTTAGGTATGTACGAAAATTCGCTCGCGGTTTTCCAGCCGAGCGAAAGAGAGCCACGTGGTGTGTTGCGACAGGGACTGAGTGCCGATCGCTCGAGAAAATTTGCATCTCGTCGTTCGGTGAAACCAATGTTTCGCAACCCGCCGTTTATTGATCCATTCTAACTCGAGTTATTGAAATCTCGCTGTGTTATGTACGATACGCGTGCGAGAGACGAGAGACACGCCTAAATGATGTTAGCGTTTCTGTTACACTGTCGGCAGTCCCTCGCAAACTTTGCACTCTTTAAAGCGATTGTACGAGAACGATGACCCGCGCGACACGAGATAACTGATCTTCACCGTGACTTATAAATCTGTCAACCTTAATTCGCATCCCGCTGAAAAACATATAGAACGTACACTGGAGAAGTCGCGTAACGCTTGCATAAATTAGAGCGCGATCGCGTTTAAATGATAATGTCGATTTTATCGAAGCGGCTTAATTTATTTCGACGCAGTAAGAACTGCTGTTAATTTTTATCATTGCTATTTAATTCATGTAAGCTACGGAGTATTCAGTGCATTTATGTACATTTCACGAATAACATTCGTTATTTCTTCACTACGATTGACCGATTAATTAACGTTTGATGAAGTTATTAACGCATACTTTATCAACGAAATTAGAGTCACAATTTTTGTTCCCAGATTTCGACACAGGATCTTATTGAGCCACAAGAACAAGATTTCCGAATTTTCCTCTGGCCCCTAACAGTTATAATTCTTTCCAAATTTGCGGATCTCTTTGCGGTTTTCGATATAAAAGTACCGGCCGGTTATTCTTGGTAAACGAGAAGAATATAAATAATACATAATTCAATCAGAAAGAGATAATAAAAAACGCGGTAAATTACGTAAATTGGATTGATCGAATTTCACTGTAGGTCCAAAAGCAAGAGCCGTTTAAAGGTCCGTTTAATCGATAATCGACTGCGGTATCCTGGCAACCAAACAGACGCGTTTATCAATTTCGGTTTGCACACCGTGCATTCGATAGACCATCTCCTGTATACAGGTAATACTCTAAAGGTAATAAATGTCGGAAGTGAAGTGTTTGTAAACTATGGGTAATACCGAGAGTAATGTTACGAGCGGCGTGAAGAAACAAACGGACACGTCGTCCATCCTGCTTTATAAATTAGTCGACTTGAAGGGTAAGCGAAATAATCAAACATATATTACAGATCACAATTTATTCAATTTTCACAATTAAAAAGGCGACTTTGATTATCGTAAAATAATTCGATCGACAATTAACGGAAATTAATTCAATTAATTCGCCAACATATATACGTGAGACACATGTAGATGTGTTACATCCATCCCATTCTATACTCGGAGAGTATAATAACGAAGCGTCATCGATTTTTATCGTGCGTTTCGCGTTGTCAGCGTATATTGGCCGCACTCGACGAAAGCTGGCTTTTGAAGTGGCTTTTGCGGTTTGTAATGACGATGACATACCGAGCAAAAACGAAGACGCATAAATAGAATCACATCTGGCAGAACAAATTCAGCAGCATGCCAAACGTGGGTCTATGAATCGGAAGAATCGCCATCCGAAGTCGGTGGCTTTCATTCTTCGCTGTAGAGAGAAAAAATACCGAAAAAAATTACCACGTATAGTTATATCAAATTACCATGGTTAACGACCGTGAAAATCAGGCGGCAATGTAAATAACATGCAAATGACTAGCTGAAAATTTCAGGATATAATGTAACGATCGCGTTTGCACAGATTGAAAGATCCGCGATTAGACTGTTTAAGGAATATTATTTATTATCATTTTCTCCTCGTTCGACGTCGAGGGTTCGTCCAGGTTCTCTATAATCTCCGGATTACCCGGAATGAAGGAGGACTGCATGTTATATTTTCCCATCTCGGCCTCGAACAGAATGTTGTTTATCTGATGCTGCGCGACGAGTCTTGCACGCACGTCCGTTATATTCTTCAACCGAATGGCGACGTGCTCGGCAAAAACCGTGAATTCGTCACGGCCTGACGAAATCTCCTGAAATCGTGGAAAGAAAAAAGTCGTGTAATGTCGACGGGACAAAGTTTTTGTAAGCAGGTCGTGTAGATCGAAAGTTTTCAACGTGACGCGGGTGTGTCATATCGGATGGGGAGCTCGAGAGCTCCTCATGTCGCATTATGTAATAATGCGCTAACGTTACATCACGATTTTGACGATGTAATAAAATTAATTTAAGCTGTAATACAAGAAAGATTGAGATATACCTGTGGCTTCCAATTAGGAGCGGTGAGCGCGGGAGTCTAAAAGAAAGACATGATCGAATTAATTAAACGCATTTCATTCCATGTAATTCCATTTCGCGAGCGACGAAGTAACACGCGTGGTAACTTTAAAGGCTTAACTGCTAATTATTGAAAAAGAAGATATATTGATTGACAAATAGAATCGTTTGTAACGTGTGATAACAATTTAATTACAATTTTTCATCATTATACATGTATGAGCCTATCATTATATAAGCTTATATTAGCTTTATTTGTATTTATGTTGTTGTTATTACCATCCAGTGAGAAATAATTCATCGATGTCGAATCGGCGTCGATTTGACATCTTTTCATTTCTCACTGATTGCGAGTGCTAACTTTACACGAGCGGGTCGCGGCGATATTCGCGAGAACTCTCTGACCTGCTTCTCCGCGTTGGGCGTCTCGCGACTGATTCGCACCAAGCGTCCCTTATTCAGGAAAGTCAAGGCCTCGTAAGCGAACCACTTGGGCTTGACGGCGCTGCCAGGATTCAGATCGGTCTTCAGCCTGCGTTTCGCGTACGCTTTGTGGACCGACATGAAGTGAGTCTTCAGGCTCTTCAGTTTCCTCTCTACCGTCATCACGTCGCATCCGAGCTGAGTGCAAGCCCCAATAAGATAAGAGCGCGCCGTGCATCTCTTCTTTACTTTTTTTTTTTTGCGCTCACGTCGTCGCCGGAACGCGCTCCCGATGGTGATTCGAGAGCGCGTTACGTAATAATACGGCAACAAATAAACGTGATTCTTTATGAGCGAAGCGTGAATTCTTTTTGCGCGGGCCGTTACGCAAATGCGTTTCTATGCAGCGCGAGAATTCGCTTTCCGTTACAACAGCGGCGACGGCGACAAAGAAGTCTCGTGCGCTCGCGATGCGCCAGCATTGCGCAACGGCTTGCGCAACTGTTGGACGCGCGCGTCTGGAATATACTCTCAAGATATTTTTCACTCGGCCCAGCGGCGTTTCTGGCGTAGCGCGCACATGCGTGCATCGCGAATTGCGTGATATGTAAAACGCAAATGTAGAAAGGAGAGCCAAGAGAGCTCTTTTTGTTAATTAAAAAATTATCGATCTGCTATTAGTTATAATAACGAATCCAAACGCCGTTTTCACTCTTTTCCTTCTTTTTTTTTTGTTAAGCTATAACACAGATATATATTTGTGTTGGAACAAAAATGTTTCTAAATTTCCACGACGTCCGGATCGATTTTCGCGACGCGGAAAATTAAACACGAGTATCTGTGTTGACTGAAAACAAGAAAAAGAGAAGTGTGTATAAACATTGCGTATATAAACACGCATTTTTGCGAGCGCAGTGTTAACTTATAATCTCGATCTGTGTGCCGTACTCGTCGCACCTCGTCAGCGATCTCCTTCCACGCATAGATTCTCTTACTCCGATCGGTGTAGTCTGGAGCATTGTGGTCCCAGAGGAGCCGCCTCGCACGATACGCACCGATCAGCTTCAATATCGTGTCCTGCCTCCACTGCGCCATGTTACCGTCGTATTGGCCGCACTGTGCCACGTCTAATCACTAACAGTAGCTGCGACGGCGACGGCAAGCCCGACCGTCGCTCTTCCCACAGACTTGCGCCAGCAATTGCCGCGACGGTGCATGCAATACTTGCCCCAGACTGTGCAAGATGGCGTTGCATGTGCTTTGATATGCCGATGACCTCTCTATCCCTCTTCCTCCGCCACCGTTCCCTCCCGTGAATTTCACACGTGAAATCGCAGTCAATGAGTTTTCACGAGAGCGAGGTGCGAAAAATCATTCGTGATCCATATTTCTTCGTCTTCTTAGCTTCTCCACTAGTCGCACCAAAAGATACCCAGATAGCACAGAGAATTCGAAAAGAATTCTTTTTTGGTCCCCGATTTACAAAATGAATTCTTTTCCCATCCCATTTCTGTTCTAAAAGTATTCTTCAGCATTCCAAAAGACTTCACTTTTATGTCACTGCGCATATAATATATTTATACTGTAATAATACTATAAATATTATAGTGTAATAAATTTGTAATAATACAGTAATTATACTAATATCAAAAACTCACTGAAATAAAAAATTCACAAAAAGTGAATTCTTTTCGAATCCATTACAAAACAGAAAAAGGACTTCTTTAAATCTACTTTAATTTAATTCCAAAAGAAATCAAAATATATACTTTTATGGAATCCTTTTTCTAACTATAAAAAGGAATTCTTTTTTAGTTCATTTCGAACAGATTACGCGAATTCGAAAAGAACTCAAGAAAGTGAATTCTTTTTGAAATCGAAAGGATCAGTTGTGCTATCTGGATACCCAAAGAGAATAGAAAGTCAAAATAATGTCAATTTGACTTGATATTGATTGAATTATGACAAAAAAATGTTATGTTTTAGTGATTCGGTCAATATGACATGAAATTGACATTATTTTGACTTTCTGTTCTCCTTGAGTATTCTTTCAGAATAGAAAACCTTTTGTGTGTCTGTGAGAGAAATGAGTTATTTGTTTAAGATGAAATTATAACTTATAAATTTAAAGATGTAATAAAAAATGTAACGATTGTGTGATATATTGCATGTTTTATATGTCTAGAATGTACATATATGTGATACTGAGATGAATAATTAAAGTAAATATGTGTGAGTTTTTTTCTATATCGGTTTCTATGCGTGCAATATTGGCTGATAGCACTTATCAGCCATATGGCGCCAAACGTTCTCGAAATACTTTTCCCCTCAATGTAAGATCCTTGTCAAGATTGTCGAACTAATTATAATAATTATAATTATAGTATAAATTAATTATAATATAATTGATTATAGTCATAGTTACTTGCTGATATAATCTAACTCGTTAACTTGATACATATAACTCGTTGCTTAAAATATCCATAACTATATTTTATTACTGTCTCGATTCTCTTTTATGAGTTATTCTACGCACGAAATTGTTACATTCAACCGAATGCGAAGCATTGTTTGTATTCGGAAGCGATTTATCCATGTCGGATTTCAAAATTCCGCAAGCCCACACTGTGTAATTTCGTAATGTGAAATTTATTATTCTTAGATCCTATTAGAAAGTAGTGATCTAGAAATGGTTAAAAATGACTCAATCAAATTGAGTCAAGGTTACGAATTTCGACATTATGAATTTAATCCCTTACTCAGCAAGTAAAATTTTACTTGGGCTCCAAACAGCAAAACAATAAAGATAGTTCGATTTCGATGAGACTCAAGGATTTTTTGGGTTGTTGATTATACGAATCTGAACTTAAAGTTTATGTAATCAGTGACCCAAATGCATTTTGATTTGCTATATTGAATCCATTTCCCACTCCATCATCACTCTTGTCCTAATTGACAGTGTCTCTTTAACTTTAAAAAAATTAAAAAGAAAAATCTTGAAAGAAAATTTAAAAAATAAAAAATAAACTAAAAAATAAAAAATGAAGTGTGAAATCCTACCATGCAGTCTCCTCGTGGCACACTTCGAGGTCATATCAGGAGTTACTCAGAAAAAATCCAAATAGACAGCTTACCATAGTAATTTCATTATTACATTAGTCATTTTGAATTCTATTTTGAATTTCTGAATTTTGAGTTTAGATTCGTGATCAACGACCTCAAAAACACCAAGATATTGGTCAATATTGTATGATCCTAAACATATTTTTCACACCGCCCGCCATATGGCAGACTGGCTTGCGTAAGGGATTAAAAGTGTAGCTCCCTTTGTCGCGCGACTCTTAAAGTTTACCATGATCTTGTTGTTTTCCAAAATATGACCTACGTATTGCGCAATTAAGTTACATTCTCATTCTTCACATTCCTTACAACACTTTCGGGTTTATTTTACAAGAGATAGAATAGAAGGTCGTGATTTCATACCGTCATACCTTTTTTCCAAAGCACAATCTCGATCTTAAGTCTGTTGGAATCAGCGCATTGTCGGGTCGTTGATTCGCATAAACCCTGAGTTTTCAAATTACAGAGTAATAGAAAGCTGAGCGATGCAAAATTATGTCTGACTAACAGCTAGATCAACACGATAAATTTAGAAATGAACGAGCCGCGATTTCTCATCGTCCATTTGCCAATACATAACATTATTAAAAATGTCAAGCCCTCGAAAATGTTAAGGCCGATGATTTATTGCGACGATCAATCAATTGTACGATGGAAGAAAAGAAGGACGATTTCGGCATCTCCCTTGTATAACGTGCTCAATATCACGAACCGAATAGGTTGAGTTTAATCAGCGGCGGGTAATGCAATTGCGCGTGTTGTTTTTAACCAACGCGGGGCGCGAGGAAAACACCGAGGGCTTCTCGATCGTGAAAATAGGGATGCTGTCATAGGAATTGCATTTCCCTCCGCGATCTGCCGCGCGGAATTGACGCCAATCGAGATGACCGCGAGAGCCGCGGGCTCTCCGCTCTCTTCCGCCTCGCCTGTATTTATTGTCCATGAGTCAGCGCGCCGATTCCGACGGTGACGACCGGGATGCTAATGCCCGATATAATGGCTCTCGAGCACACGATCTAAATACCTACAATTGTGACACAACGCACGTCCACGTGCCGCCCGCAATTTAATCTTGTGCGGCCACGCGGTGACGTTCTCGCGACCGCGAATCGTCGCGGACCTTCTTGAGTCCGCTGGCGCGACTTCCGGAATTCGCGTCGACTTTCAGCGGGGATTTCCCGCGTTCACCAATTTTCCTCGCGGGGAATTCATTTCCCGAATCATGGTGCGAGATAAAGTTGAAATTCTTTTTTTTTTTTTCATTTCGAGAAACGACCGTTTTATTCGCGCGATTGTTCCGTGCGATCAAACATGTCTCTACTGTTGCAGGCGGTGGATTGCTAGTGGATATGATGAAAAGAGCCACACAGACCAAGCAATACGCGGAGTTGGATCACGCGTTAAGAACGAAGGTCGAGCCGTTTCTGTACAACAAAGGAAAAGGCAAATGGATACCCATAGAAAAATTGGTCCTCCTGCGAAATAAAGACCGTCCGCGGCACAAAATGGTACGCGACCCGGCATCACTCTCGATCGCTATACCGTTGCTTTGAATAATTATTCTCTCGCGCTGCACAGCTGCCACCCTTAAAAGCTATGGAAAATCCAGCGGATTATGACATCGATAAGGACATGATGGGCAACGAGGATGTTGACGAAGCTAAGATAGGTAATATACGAAATTTGATAACATCACTTCATGGCGATATATAAATTACGAGATTTATAATCTACAGAGTATAATCTACACGTTAATAACTAATCCGACAAATAAATTCTTAACAGATAAAAGCAAGTATAGATTAGTGTGTTGGAATCTGAGCGATAGGGGTGCCGTCGGCGAGACCATTTTACACTTGTGCATGTTAAACGCGACTGCCATCCACGCCGATCTGGCAAAACGACTGTTGCGTTTCTATCCGTTGCTTATACACGATATTTACCTATGCGACGAATATTACGGTAAGTTCTCCCGCGGTCGCGTTACATGATCATCGATTCTGAAATGGATTAAATGCTGTGACTTAATGCCGTTATTATATATGATTATACCCCGTTCACGGGGCAGCGTTTAAATTGTCCGTGGAATATTTGTTGCCGATAAGTTCCCCGATAAGCGTGCTATTAAATTATTTATTCATAGAGTACCGTTTGGGAAATTAACATTTCCAAGGCAAACCATTTATCTTCAGCGCGGGCTTGCGATTTTTTTTATTTTCTAATTAAGAAATTCTTCTGAATTTAGATCACGTAAATCTATGACGCAACGAAACGTACGAGGTCTGTTCAAAAAATAACCAAACTTTATTTTTCTAATTTTTTATACATAACAGTATTATTGGCTACACCATTTACCATTACTTTGTCCCTTGTATTTAGTGTTACTTTGGTCTTTTTGATGTTGTACATTGCAATAAATTCATTAATATTAAAATTATAATATAATTCTAGAATATAATGTAAAATTGCAATAAATTCATGAATATTAGAATTATAATATAATATATTCTAGAATATAATGTAATATAATTAACATAACTACTGGAAAAGAAGACCTCTGCATCTTTCCAATAATTAATGTCTTGTAACGATTTCGGCTTTAGGAGAGAACGTCTTGCACATTGCTATCGTGAACGAGGATCCATCGTTGGTCAAGTTTCTTCTCGACAACGGTGCGGATGATCCGAGCATCATCCACGAGCGGTGCTTCGGCAATTTCATGTGTCCAGAAGACCAGAAGGCATCGAGGGTTGATAGTCTGGACCACGAGTGGGTGTGCGTCGCACCAGAGACTAATTACAGCGGGTAAATTACACTGAACCATTTTCTTCGGAAACGACCATTAGATTATCGTTGCTTCTCGCTTAACGACGAAGCAGAAAATATTCCATTGTGATCGTTAATTAAACTGTCAGCATCGAACGACACTCGTCTCGAACGTAAACAAGATCTATATCGTGACGAGTTAAATACGGGATACATAAACAAGCTCATCCATCAGAAATTTTAATGAATCTTGTCAAACCTTGTGATATCACGAATATAATGTAGTCTTATAATTCTGAAGTTAGACGATCTATTATCTATTTTATCATGTGCGTAGCTACGTGTATTGGGGAGAGTATCCGTTGAGCTTCGCCGCGTGTCTCGGTCAGGAAGAATGTTACAGGCTCATATTAGCCAGAGGAGCGGATCCTGATAAACAGGACACGAATGGGAACACTATTTTGCATATGCTCGTGATATACGAGAAACTGGCGAGTATTATATTCGATATTTACACTCTTCTTAGAAAATTTTATTATCTGAAATAATCAATCTTGCAATACCAATCTAGAAAAATTATAGCAAGCTACCTGTTTACTAAAAAAAAAAGTGTACCACAAATAATTTCGAGAACGTAGCATTTTGTTATTCTTCTGATCCGAGGATTAAATCGAGATTTAATCTTAGGCTACGTTCGACATGGCTTACGAAGTAGGGGCTTCTCTCGAAATAAGAAACGTCCAACACATGACTCCGTTAACCTTATCAGCAAAGTTGGCTAGAATCGAAATGTTCTTTCACATTTTGAATATCGAAAGGGAGATATACTGGCAAATCGGTAGCATAACTTGCGCAGCCTACCCTTTATCGCAAATAGACACGATCGACGTTAATACGGGGGCAATCAACAAGAATTCTGCCTTGAATCTGGTTGTCTTTGGCGTAAGCGAATGAATTATGCTAATTATGTTTTATCGTTTTAACACGCACACACATGTTTCACGATGATTGTAGGACAAAGATGAACATTTAGAGTTAATGGACGGTATACTAGTTGATCTTCTAAACGCCAAGTGGAATACTTTTGTCAAATTTCGGTACGTATAAAAGAGAAAATAATTTTTTATCTGTATTTCACTTTAAAAATTAAATATGCTAAGGCAAATGTCTCAAATAAATATAAAAATAAATATAAATATATAAGTATAAATATAAAAATGTTTCAAATAAATATAAATATAAAAAAATTACAACTTAGAAAAGATCGTAAGATTCTTTTCTAAACTTTTAGATTCTATCGTCAGTTCTTTCTCTTCTGCTTCCACTTCGTTCTGTCGCTGATCAGCTTTACCCTTCGCCCTGGCCCGTCGACCATGGAAACAGAAAACGCGAATGATACATTGACAAGGACGAATTCTTCCAATATAACAGAGTCCATGATTCTTAAACCTCTCTACAACTCCGATCTATCGGAATTGGTTACAAATAGCTTCGTGGCGGCTTTTACTTCGAATCTCAAGTCATCCTTAAATATGACGCAGGAATCGCTGGAGAAGATCCAATTGCAAGTAACGTCGAACATCACGTCGGCCCTGAAGAGCATTTTGAGCGAAAATGATGGCAGTTTGAGTCCTCCTGACGAGGCCGCCATTCATACATTGTGGTATACCGACAGCCCTCCAGACGCACCGGACTATTTAACGGATACATACAACAAAACCGATGCGAATTCGACTGCTATCGACGACATCGCGTTATCAAAATCTAATCAAGACTTCTGGTGTGTTAAAGTACAATATTACAAAAGATTTAAAAGCTATTAGCAAAATAATAAAAATTTAAACATTAGTAAATTTTACATAGGTATATAATTTTTAATTTCATATACATATATATATATAATTTGTTAAGCTTTATGATAAAATTTAATATTGAAAGTATTTATAGAGATGTGTGTGTGTGTGTGCGCGCGCGCGTGCGCGCGCGCATAATATATACAAAAAAGTAAAAAGTAGTATAAAAAGAATGTTTGTTTTTTTAAATTATATAAAGTGTTTTTTTTTTATTTATACTTGTTTCAATAATACTTGGCTTCGATCGATATGTATGTATTTATATGTATTTTTAAGCAGTTAATTTTTCGACACACACTCTTAAATATTTTTTACATACTTGGCATACATTTTACCTTGTAAGAGCATTTTTTACCCTTTTGGAGATGACTTTTTGTATCATGGAATAAATAATTATTTGACAGGTGGAACGATCTTTCGGACGAGTGCAGGCTGCTACAGCTAACAGAAACGAGTGCAAAGATTCGTTTAACTGCAGAAATTTTTATGTATATCTCAGCATTGCTCTACATCTTTGCTGCGTTGCGGGAGGCGAGATTCTTAGGTCTCAACATGTTCATCGAAAATCTCGTAAGAATGTGAAAAGATGTTATTCTGTATATGCAAAAAATAGCCTGAAAGATAACTAATAGAGAAATTAATTTTATTTTCCAAATCTTTAATTAGGAGAAATTTTAATTCCCGAATTTTTTAACCAGATGTATCTCTGTCGTAGCAAACTATAATTAAATAATACATGAACAACTCGATTTATATTACAGTTAAATGTCACAAGAACTTCGTCGTAACTGCCTTTTAAAAATTTATAATTTTTAAAAAGATTATATACAGTTGTTGAATAGCGAATAAGAAAAAGAATACTATGTAAACAAGTCGATTTACGTTATAACGAAAACCGTGTTAACGCGAGCGAGGTTTTCAGATGACGGCGCCGTCGCGCGTGATGTTTCTGTTTTCGTGTTGGATCCTGCTGTTGTTCCCGTTTCTACGATTTGCCTGCGCGGACGAGGTCGAAGACATGTTGGCGGTCGTGGCGATGTTGACGACGGCACCGTACTTTTTATTCTTCTGCCGAGGTTTCAAAACGGTCGGCCCGTTTGTCGTGATGATTTACAGGATGATCATGGGCGACCTCCTCAGATTCGTCTCCATCTACCTCGTCTTCGTTATGGGATTCTCCCAAGGTAATGCATGGCGTTTCGAAAAGAAGAAGGAGGAACCTCATGTCCGTTTCGTTGATTTCACGTGACAGCTATGCCATTTATCTTTATGAATAAGGCTTGTCCCGGGCACAATAAACGGACAATCTTGTTGATCATCGCAAGTGATAATCGAAGCTGAAGAGACGTAATGACACGTGTAACGGACGAGAGCCATCATCAATTTCCGCCGGTGACACGCCGGCGGCGATCGGTGCCTTATTCTATTGACTTCCAACAATTGTTAATTAGCCGCTGGTATAACGGCATCAGCATCGGACGCGTGTATATGATCTAATCGACGATTTTACTGCAGCGCGACATTGACATACATACATTGCTCGGTCGCCGAAGGTCTCTCGTACGAAGGAACGATGGGGAAGAAACCGCAGAAGAAGGCGCCGAGAAGGTCGCGGGATATGTTAATTAAACGGCGATACACGCCGTTATGCAATCAGCAGCGTGGCCACTACGCTATGTGCCATTGTGTCTTTTTTTGCAAACAAACTGTTGCTACTTGAATGATTGAACTATCTGTTCGCTCATATGGATATGACTTCCTTAATACTCCCAATAGAAAATCTTATAGATCAATAGATCGTCATTTGCGAAATATTTTCGCGATAACGTCTTCTCGCGTAACTCGAATCGGCGCATATCGCATGTAAACAACACGGTCGTTATGATAGATATCGAATCTCTTTGCAGCGTATTATATCATATTTCTGTCATTTGACAACCCGAACACTCCGGAGGGCATCGATGACTCGATCACGAATCCAATGCCGTCGCCGATGGAGAGCATCATGGCGATGTTCCTGATGAGCATGACGAATTTCGGTGACTACTTCGGCGCGTTCGAGAGAACCGAGCACGAATTCGAAGCCAAGGTACATACTTCGCGTCGGATGTGATCACGTAGAGATATATTCGGTATTCACAGGTAAACGATATCGTGTTTACTGAAAAAAAAAGTTGAATCAAACAAATATTTCTTGATTCAATTGTATACGGAAAGTCGAGCAAATATTTCTTAATCCAAAAAAATATTTGGATAAATGACGTACTTACTTAAAAACATTTATATTTATATTTTTAATAATATTTGTAACATTTATATTTTTAACAATATTTATATTTTTAACAAGTATGCTTAAACTAAAGAAATACTGTCAACTAAACATATTTAGTTATGTCAATTTTTTTCCAGTATTCACACTCTAATTCATGCAAAAAATTTCATTCATACAAATTTCTGCATGGATAACTCACTCACAAATACGCCACGCAAAAGAACGTAATACAATCGCTATCAATCAAATACAGTCACTACTAATTGCAGCTGCTGTTTGTAATGTACATGGCGATCGTAGCAATCCTGCTCGTAAACATGTTGATCGCTATGATGGGCAATACTTACCAGAAGATCGCCGAAACTAGGAACGAATGGCAACGGCAAGTACGTAGTTAATACCGCGTGTATCATTAATGGCTTTTCAGGCCGAGATTTTGAATATAAATAGATAAACATCATTATAAAAATATTTTATAATATCCATTGATTGCTGAGTAATTATTACATAAAATATTTATTACATAAAATAAAGCGTCTATATATTTCCTAAACCTTTTGACCGATCTGAACCAAATTTTGCATATTACTTTCTGTTTTGCGAAAAATATAGACTACCATGAAACCCCCCTTCCTTTGACTTTCTTTATCCCCTTGACACTTTGTGATATAAAAAGCTCGGAAAGAGCCGGGTAATTTAAGCTATTGTGTTATAAAATATAAATGTAATTTCCAAAACATACAATAAGTGCCTAAATGAAATTAAACTCCACACATTTGTCGTCACATTTATTTCGTGTGTATTAGTGGGCGCGTATAGTTTTGGTCGTGGAGAGAGGCGTTAGTCCCGCAGAAAGACTAAAAAAGTTAACAGACTATTCTCAACCCATGTCCGACAGCCGTCGAGCGTTGGTTCTTCGATTAAACCAAACTGTGAGTATACTATAAACTCGCAGCCAGAACAAACGGATCTCTCATGTCGACGATATCGATTTTAGGAGGAGGACAAGGAGGAGATGAAAGAGATACTCGAGATGAAGAGAACCCATGATAGATTGCTGAAGAAAAGACAAAGCAGAATGTCAAAAGAGAAGATTCTAGCTTAAACAGCCATTTTTATTGAGAACTGAAGAAGTAACGAGCATCTTATTTATCCCGAACTGTTGTACATTTTATTTTTAAGAATTGTTAATTTATTTAATTTTTAGCTATATCAAAATAATTTTGTGCGAATTATAAGAAAATAAAATAATTGCGATGTAGATTCATAGTAGCACAATATATTGAGATATACAATGTTGAAAAATAATGTAAATCTATATGATGTACCCAAAATTGGTCCAACATTATAAGGTCAGCATTTCCTTTTATTTAAACAATATGTCTATTCAGCAATATCGCTTCAATCCCCCAATATCGATTCAATCGCATTACATTGAAAAAATTTGGCCAATATAAATCCAATATCATATTATTATTAACGTACAATATCGTTCATTCTATGGCTAATATTGGCTTTACATTGAAAAATATCCAATACACTCCCAACAATTTAACCAATATTTAAAATATTTAAACAATGTGAGCCAGTATACTGCGCTACGGGAGCAAGTGAAATTTTAATCAATAGATCGACCTAATGTTGGAGTCTCCATGACAACAAACCATCATGTCAGACTGTTGTAGAGCTAGAGTGGACGTGTTGAAAGGAAAAAAGACATACAATGAGTGCGTTAAAAGCACCGATAGATTATAAAAACTTGGAAGAGGAACTTCACGCGGCTCTCGCGACTGACGAATTGTATAAATTACAAAATGACGCTAAAATTCGAGCAATTGAACAAGCAGTGCCAACATATGAGCATTTCAGACAGATGGTGATTATAATCTTAGTTAATTATTGTCGTCTAATCAAAAAATCTTGACCAATCATATATGTAGCATCGTGCAGCTTCTGTGTCAATTTATGTTTAAAATTATCGAAGAATTTTCATATGATTAAGTAAAACGATTATTAATATAATGCAATGATTAATATAAAACGAAAATAATAAATTAATTTTAAAATGTAAAAGTTCTTTAATAAATTACGAATTAATTAATTATTAATGGCAGGTGAATGGTGCTCACTTGAAACCCTTGGATCGCGACGACATGAAACCTAAGGTTGGCGTGCAGTGGAATCCATTGATTAACACTACTAAATTTCATGACCGATACTCAGCTGCTTCGGGAAAATCGACATGCGATAAAGGAGACAACGGAAGTACCACGAAAGGATCTCGAGAGGCGTGCGAGGACTTTTTACAATCTTGGAGAACAATTACGGACCACTCTGAAAAGTTTACCTACGTATGGAATCTAAAGTGAGAATCGCGGAAATAAGAATATCGTCATGTATCAGTAGCATATTTTTTTTTTACGGCAGGAACGATCTGCAGCGTCACATCTTTCGGGTGGAGATCCCAGCGTCTTTCCTCGGTGACTTCGCGAATGCGTGTCTGCGGCATTCGTCGAAGGTGGACGACGTAACGTCAATTACAGAAGTTCTCGACATATTGAGCGCGTGTAATCGTTTCGATCTGACGGTATGCTTCATGACAAGAGATGAGAAATCTACATGCGAGCGACTTTTCCGACAGTTGCAACTGAAAGGAACCTCGCCAGACGAATCCTTGACAAATACAATCAAATCATTAGCTGTGAAATATCGGGTTAAGCTTGATTAAGGTGTATTGGTCTTATAAATGACAAAAATTACAAAAAAACAGGAAAGACGAAATAAACGATTAAAGATCACTGTTAAATAATTGTTATTACTGCAAATGATCCATGATCTTGGAATTAACTAAAGATCAGTTCAAAGAATGTATATTGCTAAAATTAAGAACGGTGTACTCGTCTTACAAATAATATATCATCAGCCTAAACAACGAGCGTAAACTAAATGATGAAAAACCACTGTTTATTTATTATTAATATTACAAATAACCTGCAAATTAATCGAAAAATGTGTTGCTAAAATTAAGAGCGTATTAAATTACGCTTAACCCTCTGCGATCGCGCGATTCGTTCCAATAAAGTGCGAAGGCAAAGTCGATTCGGAGCAGACGACGTGACCACGTGACCAGCCAGCGCAAGATGGCGGCACGGTGCCGCGTACCCAAAGAACGCGACCGTTACGTAAAAGCGATAAAAACAGCCTTTTCTTATCGCTTCCGTGCACAAGTAACACATCGAACGTCTCGGCAACGACTTACGCCTGTAAATTTACCGCGTCCCTCATTTTCTGCGTCTCGTAAGAGACGCCATGACGCACACACGACCCGGCCGCCGTCCGCCACGCGTGCGTGCGCGTGCGTGTGTGTATGTAAACAAGCGACTCGTCTCGTGATCTCGTGTCACGCCGTCGTCGTCGTCGCCGTCGCTGCGGACCGCTGCGGAGCCGTCGCGTCAGCCCGGAAGCATTCAGACGACGCCGGGTGCCGGACGACACTCCCGAGGACCGCGAGATCGGCCGGCCGGATCGTCCGCGATAAGATATGCGCCGCGAACGTCGCGCCGCGGCGATCGGTCGCGCGAGACGACGGCGATTAACCCGCTGCGCGTCATCAGTCAACCGCGTCACGCGTCTCCCGCCGTCGCCGCGAGGGTGAGGGCCAGCGGACGGGCGCCGGACGGTCGCACGAGCGTGAGGTACAAGAGGAGAAAAAAAAAAGGGAGAGTACAAAAACGGGGAACGAAAGAGCGCGCCGCCGCCTCGACACCTCCGCCATGAGGCTGGAGGAGATGCCGTTGCGGCTGAGCTCCGACGAGCGGGACTTTGAAATGGACGACGACGAGACCGACTATCTGCTGCAGCCGTCCGAGGACAGCATCAGGCAGCTGACGTCGAGGCGACGGCGCATCGCCGATTGCTCCAAGTACCTGAAGAGCTGCCTCTGCGGGTGAGTCTACAGGGTGTCTCTGAGCGACGCGTCGCGCTCACGCCGTTCTTGCAATCGCGATAGATTCTTGCCGTCACCTTATCGCTTTTCTTATCACCTACATCGCGAAAAAGACCCTGGAAATTGTCTGTAATTGTAAGTTTCTGTCTTCTGACAATTTCGTGTGAATTTAAGGAAACTTTTTTTTATTCGCACACGATTGTTGTTTAATAAATCTTGCGCACCGAGTACATCGCGCAATCGTGCGTAGATATTCCTTGTTTATCCATGATATGTTATAGTTTGTGTTGTAATTTATTTATTTATTTTGTGTTAGCATTTATTTTAAAAGTTGGTATTTATTTATTTGACATTTAAAATTAAGCATTTTGTTAAAGTAAGTTAATGTAAAATATGCAGAAGGATCCATTACTAAAGTATATTCTCGAAGTTTAGAACGGAATAAATTTTGTCCGTTTATATCTAATCGGCTTTTAACGTTAAATGGAACATTTTGTTAGTTGACGTAAAACGTGTTGTATGACTCATTACTGCAATATATTCTCAAAGTTGAAAACGGAATAAATGTTCTTATTTTATATTTAATCGGCTTTTAACGTTTAAAATGAAACATTTTGTTAGTTGACATAAAACGTGTTGTAGGACTCATTACTGCAATATGTTCTCAAAATTTAAAACGGAATAAATGTTCTTATTTTATATTTAATTAACTTTTAACGTTTAAAGTGGAACATTGTTAGTTACATAATGTAAAATGTGCAGAATGACTCATTACTGAAATATGTATTCACGAAGTTTAGAACTCTTTTTGTATAGCCAAATATAGCACAACGTTCTCTTTATCGGATTCAGGTCTCATTAGTGCGCGAACGGCGATTATGTTGACTTGCCTATAACATTTGAAGGTTTCTAATGAGAATTCAATAATCATCATCGAACTGCGATTCACAGATCGATAGTGTTACGCTTTCTATATGTGCATCATACCCTATCAAAAATTATTCGAATTTCGTAAGTTGTATCTTTTGTTCACAGAAAAAAAAGATTAGCTATAGCAAAACTATTTGTAAAATATGGACAGTTAACTATTATTTGCAGTTATAATTTTGCAATAGCAGCAAAATTTTGTCAGTACTTTAGCAAAACCTTTTGTTGACAAAGGTTTTGTTACTATTGCAAAATTATGACTTTCGCGCTGCAAATAATAGTTAGCTGTCCATATTTTACAAATAGTTTTGCTGTAGCTAATCTTTTTTTTTCGTGTTATTCTTTTATTGTTCGGTCTTGTTCTATCTTTGTTCGCCAGAAATATAGCTGTTCTAAAAAGTTTTCTCCCAAGATCAATGTGTTAAGATACACATCGTATAAATAAATAAAACGACATATGTGTATAGGATTATGGACGAGAAACATCTTTAGATGGGAATCGGTAGAAAAAACAACTTTTTTTGACGCTACATACTGTGACGGTAGCGGAAAAATTTGTAAAAACATACGAGACAAAGTATAACAACAATGAATAAGACATCGCTCGTGATGTACCAAATGATGTGGAAAACCAGTAAAACGACTAAACGGTAACAATCATATTTTAAGCATCAAATATTTCGATATTTCGTAAGATGCAGCAGAAATTCGTTGCAAAATCAATCAATTAATTAATATTATTATTAGATTTAATATTATTATATATTATTATTAGATTTAAGAAAAACATGGACAGTTCATACTTTTTAATTCTACTTTTGTCTCTTTACGATAAATGTATTTTTTATCGCCGCTTTTTCAAGTCTAAACGCACGTGAATATAAGCCACAAAGTATAAGAAGAAACGAATGCGTATTCGATCCGTGATAAAATGACGTATAATAACAATATGTAAACCGCGTATATAAGCTGCACAAATAGTGCACTCTCTCAGGTATCTCTCCGTTTCTCTTATCGTTTATCGATTGCAGACTTCATGATTTATTTCTAATATATTATCTCCAATACACCAATCGCGTCTCTGGCCCGATTGAGAAAAAAAGAGGAAGGGGTGCGAAAAGCTTCTTCAGCTTCGAGAATAGTGATTCACGTATGTACGTAAAGATCTTTGTCACGTGATATCCTAACAGCGCATAATATTCTATACTTCTTATTCTTTATATTAGAGAGAATGTACTTAATATCTCTATAGTAGCATAGTGCATTGGCTCTACATTGATTAAATTATGGCTACATTCAGCAGAAAAAACAACTTGCAACTGTTGTAAAAATCATGAATCTAATTGGCGTATGCTCGTATTCTTTGCTGAATTTAAGAGCCTACGCCAATCAGATTCACGATTTTATAACAGTTGCAAAGCTGCTTTTTCTACTGAACGCATTGGGAGTGTGCATTAATCGATATCTTGCAAAATACAGCCAATATTGACCATAGAATAAGTGCAAATGTATTACAGATATTGTATACCAATAGTTACATAATATTGAATTTACATTGGAAGTGTGCATTAGTCAAGATTTTCCAATGTAGTATGAATAGTGAATCAATATTGGACCAATATTGCTGAATAGACTAAATAAAAGGAACCATCCACCTTAAAATATTGGACCAATGTTTGGTATACTAAATCATTTTCCAATATTGCACCAGTATATTGTGCTTTCTACTAGGGATCTCATACTTTTTCGTCATCCTTCGACATTCTCAGAATCTACGTGTATTGTTAGGGTAGCACGTAAGATCTCAGCGTGATTTTACTGTAAATCAACGGATCTCGTACGATGCAATGCGGTCGATCGAAACGCGTTACGCGCGCCCGAAATAGCGTTCGACCCTATTTGAAACCCCTGTCGTATTGGGCAAGATATTCTGCAAACGTAGGCGGCATTTATACTCGGCTCTCGATAAAATAACAATGCTTTAATCATTATGCACGCGTGTAAACGAGAAATTCTCGTTTACCGAGTAACAATTGTGAGGTTATCACCTCTCTGGTAGCGCAATAACCGAAATAATGTAAATCTAATGTACTCAACATCGGTCCAACATTGTAAAGCTTGCACACGGTTTTTCTGGTTTGCTTACGAGAGCCAATAAGGATGCAGAACTTTCAGATCAATTGACTTAAAGCTTAATTCTAATTGGCTCTCGTAAGCAATCCAATACAAAAAATCGTATCGTGTGTCGCAGGCTTAAAGCCTTGTGTCCACGATACTAGAAATCAGTCCGAGATCTCCATCCGAGAAGCATTCAGCCAATAAAATTGCCGCTTTTCCATAAAAACTGCAAGTTGATTGGCTACATATTTCTTGGATCGAGATCTCGGACCAATTTCTAGTATCGTGGACACAAGGCTTAAAATGGACGCTTCTTTTTATGAAACTAATACGTCTGTTCAGCAATATTGGTTTAGTATTGATTCAATATTTACATTATACTGAGAAATCTTGGCTAATGCATACTTCCAACTATATTATATATAACTACTGGTGTGAAATATCTGTAATAATTTATTTTGTAAGCCAATATTGGCTTTACTTTGGCTTTACTTTGGCAGATATTGATCAATGTACTTGTAACATAATTAATGTTTAGTCAATATCAGCCAATGTAAAACCAATTCAGTGTGCTTCAGTGTGCTAGGACCAACCGACTGTAGAATTTAGTAATTGTTCTTAATATTAACATTATTTACTTTTATTGCCCTTTACGTATGTTGTTTTAAACGTATCAGAAGTTAGTCTTTTTTTAATAGAAATTTTACTGAGGCAATAATTATCATTATTTCGAGTTATCAAAAGTCAAGTTTTTTCTTTTCAAAAGATCGATAGATCCTTCAAATACCACAAAAACTTTCTAACAATTGTAATAATGCATAAAAATTGAATTAAAAATTGAATTTAATTTCATGTAGGTTTCCTCTCTATTAATTAATTAATAGATAATAGGTTAATTTCTAAAAACTTTTCATGAATATCTGAGAAAAATTAATTCTCACAATCAGTAACACGTTTCAAACTGTTTCGATTACGTGCCGAGTTTGCGATCACGTTTCAAGGGGTTCACGCGACAGACACCTTATTGGCTGGGCGCTGTTGTATCGGCCAGACGTCGTCCAATCGGATGCTCGTTTCTCGCAACGAGCGCATCTTGCGCAAGTCGTGCGTTTCGTGACTGCGACGTGATGTCATGATAGATCCACTGTAGATCCACTGATTGAAGTTGACGATACTCTTTATCAAACGTTGAAGCGTTGAATAAGGTGTTTCCGCGAAAGGTGGACGAAGTGCTCGCGTGCGAGTGAGCCAACTTTTTTTTCTCGAAGTGAACATCTATCCAATGTGAAGGAAGCTCGAAATGGAGACACAGAGCAATGTTATAAGGATGTCCAAGGAGGACATCCCGCTGATATCCAAACCGCGGAATGACAGTACTTGGTCGAGGTGACGTATACCTTCCAGCCACAGCAACCACCCACTTGAACCTCGCGACATTTTTCCACGTCGCGAAAATCTATGCTTCTCCCTCCCCCTCCTCCTTTCGTGAAAATTTTTCTCACTCGCGACAACAGATCAGCTGTCCGACGATGACTAACAGAAGATGTGTACTCGTGAATGCAGGTCGACCCGACGATGAGATTACTGCGCATTTGTTTATATCCGAACTTTTTAACGATTACTTGTCATGTTGTCCAAACAAACACCAACCTGACAGTAACGTTACATCAATATTAAGATTTCCCAATGTAATTGATGTAACACATGTGTTAGAATTGCATTTATATTGTTAAGTGTGAAATTATAACATTGATGTTATGCCACTGTTAATTGGTGTTTGCTGAGCAGCATTGTGCATGTCGGTGAATTAAGATTTATTACAATGCAAGTGTCTTCTCTTTGCCAGTGATAGGAAATACCAAAGAAGGAGTAGTAAATGATGTCAAACTGGCATAACTGATACATGAAAATGATGTTTATTACAATGTTTCGACCTTTGGTTTAAGTCCTCTTCAAGTAAATCTATAAATACGTAATACAGGAATGTAACAATCATTTAAGATGCAAAAGAAGTACATATTACATTAAAGACTTACATATTATTCAGTCCCGTAGTCAAAAATACAAAGTTTAAAAGCGTTGGTTTCCACATACGTTGATTTAAAATATGAATAGAATATTAACGACAATCGAATATAAAATGTTGTTAGTGACAACGAAATACGGACTGAGCCAGATTAAATTTGATGGTGTGACATAGGGTACAAATTAGTAATAAATAAATAAAGGAAAAAGAAAGAAAAAGACAGTAGACATAAGTAGAGAAATCAGGTCAATGTTCTAAAATGTAAGCAATAAAAATTAAAGGTAACGTCAGTAAATATATAAGGAATATTATAAGTCAGTAAATATATAAGGAAGAGATTTTTAATATTTATTGTTCGAATGCTATACTCTGTACTTTTATAAATTTAGCAAATGTCAAAGGAATAGGAGTGTCATTTTTTTTATTTTATCAATTTTGCTGCTCTTGCAATCATGCTGCTCTTATCAAGGAATTGTTTTTTGCGAATTACAGATGCTGTACTTGGATGTGGAGGAGATGCTGCAGAGAACGGGAATTGAGAGCCAGGGTTATCCATATTGGACAGCCTATGCACGAGAAGTTTCCCACTAATGTTATAAGGAATCAAAAATACAATGTTGTTACTTTCCTGCCTTTGGTACGCTACTCGCGATGGAGGAACAATTTTTTCGAATCCTTCGAAACGATGCAATTGATAATATCCTTGTTTGCAGGTCCTCTTTCAACAATTCAAATTCTTTTTGAATTTATACTTTCTGCTTATGGCTATATCTCAATTTATACCAGACATAAGAATAGGGTACTTGTACACGTACTGGGGACCATTGTGCTTTGTTTTAACTGTGACAATTTTCCGCGAAGCCATCGACGATTTTAGAAGGTACAAGAGGGACAAGGAGGTCAATGCACAAAAATATTATAGACTAGTGAAAGGTTTTAATACGCCAGAATTAGTACCGAGTTCGAAGTTACGCGTGGGTGATTTGGTAAGTCGTGTTATAGTATTTCTGTCTAGTAATAATTGTTTTGTGTATAATTTTTACTTTTTTACATAAAAAAATTTTGGTATAGGTATTAACGATTGTGCTTTTCTCTGATAATTAGGTTATAGTAGAGAAAGGTCAAAGAGTACCAGCCGATTTAGTATTATTACGCACAACCGAAAAATCTGGCGCGTGTTTTGTGCGGACCGATCAGTTGGATGGAGAAACGGATTGGAAATTAAGATTAGCGGTACCTGCAACACAAAAATTGGAAAGCAATTCTCAATTGTTTGACATTAAAGCCAGTTTGTATGTTGAGAAACCACAGAAAGATATACATAGCTTCATTGGCACCTTTTCGAGGGTAGGAAATTTAATTTCCTTATTGTTTTGCTTCAAATCTTCGATTTTTCTCTATATAATTATTCTCTATTTTCAGTATGATGGATATAGTAGTGAAGAAAGTTTAGGTGTGGACAACACGTTATGGGCCAATACAGCTGTGGCGTCTGGTTCTGCCCTTGGTATCGTCGTTTACACCGGTCAGGAAACGCGATCTCTGATGAATCATTCAGAAATCCGATCAAAAGTTGGTTTGCTTGATCAAGAGATCAATCAATTAACGAAGGTACACATTGAACACATTGTACACATTGAAATTATGTGGGATTGATTGTGGATACATTAACGTTTGTACATTTTAACTTTGGCAGGTACTATTTTGCGCGGTAATAGGACTTGCGCTTGTAATGATGTGCTTGAAAGGATTCAATGGGCCGTGGTATCGTTATATGTTCCGTTTCGTCCTGCTGTTCTCCTACATCATACCGATCAGCTTGAGAGTAAATCTGGACATGGGCAAAGCGTTTTACGCGTGGTGTATACAAAGGGATAAAGATATAGCCGGCACAGTCGTGAGAACAACTACTATTCCGGAAGAACTCGGGCGTATATCGTACTTATTGAGCGACAAGACCGGCACGTTGACGCAGAATAAGATGGTGTTTAAGAAGTTACATCTGGGCACTATATCTTACGGCCAGGAGACATTCGATGAAGTAACGTCGGTATTAAAGACTTATTATCCTACCGATACGAAGAATTCACCGGTGAAGCCAGCGCCATTTAGTGGGAAAGTCCGAAGATCCGAGAATACGCGAATCTACGATGCTGTACATGCTCTAGCTCTGTGTCACAACGTAACTCCGGTATATGACGAAGTAAACAAATCCTCGAATCTGGATTCAGTGAGCGTGCAGACGGTGGAAACCGGAGATACAGGTTCTATTCAAAGGTACTTTTTCATTGGATTAATTGCAAAAGCCATCTTTAATCCTTAAATATGAATCTTTAATTGAAATTTTAATGTTTCAGTCAAACGGAGGCGGATCAACATTACTATCTGCCTGAACAGAAACGTAATTATCAAGCTTCGAGTCCGGATGAAGTGGCTCTGGTGAAATGGACGGAGGAAATGGGACTGGCTCTAGTCAAGCGGGATCTAAATTCGATGCAACTGAAAACTCTAAACGGTCAAATATTGAATTACACTATACTGCAAATATTCCCTTTTACATCGGAAACCAAGCGAATGGGAATTATCGTGAAAGAGGAATCCAGCTCTGAGATCATTTTCTATTTGAAAGGTGCTGATGTTGTAATGTCTGGCATTGTGCAATACAATGATTGGCTGGAAGAGGTGTGCGAAAACATGGCACGTGAAGGTCTCAGAACGTTGGTCGTGGCAAAGAAAAATCTGACCGAAGATCAGTATCTCGATTTTGAAGCAAAGTAAGATATTAAGAGTATTACAATTTCTTAGTATATGACTAAATATTATATCGTATGTTTTATAGATACAACGCGGCGAGAATGAGCGTCAGCGACCGTGTATCGAGGGTTGCCGCGGTGGTGGAAAGTCTCGAGAGAGAAATGGAATTGTTATGCGTGACTGGTGTCGAGGACAGGTTGCAAGACAGGGTGAGGCCTACTCTGGAAGTCTTGAGGAATGCTGGAATCAAAATATGGATGTTGACCGGTGACAAATTGGAAACCGCGACTTGTATAGCGAAATCTTCGCGTCTTGTATCGCGCACTCAAGGCCTGCACGTCTTCAAATCTGTTGTGACACGCACCGACGCTCACTTGGAACTGAATACATTTCGCAAAAAGCAAGATTGTGCCTTAGTTATCAGCGGCGATTCTCTAGAAGTGTGCTTGCAATATTACGAGCAAGAATTTCTAGAGCTCGCTTGTGGTTCACCCGCCGTCGTTTGCTGTCGATGCTCTCCCACACAGAAAGCCGAAGTTGTCAGTCTCATACAAAGACACACCGGTAAAAGAACCGCAGCCGTCGGCGATGGCGGTAACGATGTCTCCATGATACAAGCTGCGGACGCCGGTATTGTTTAATCTTTTAAATAATCTAAATATGTATCTTTAGATAATATTTTTTGTTACAGTTTATATTTTCTTACAGGAATTGGCCTTGAGGGTCTTGAGGGAAGACAAGCATCGCTAGCTGCTGATTTTTCAATTTCTCAATTTAGTCATCTCGCTAATTTACTGTTAGTACACGGTAGAAGAAGTTATAAACGATCGGCTGCATTAAGTCAATTTGTTATACATCGTGGTCTGATAATCTCGACTATGCAAGCTGTGTTCTCTGCAGTTTTTTATTTGTCTTCGGTTGCCTTATATCAAGGTTTTCTTATGGTAGGGTAAGTAACACACAAATATACTTATTAAAAATTGAATTTAAAACTTGCTTTTACAAGTTTTTGTAATTTTTATGACAAAAACTTTTTATTCATTTCTTAATGTACTGAACTTTATTAAGTATATAAAATTTTTTAGGTATGCTACAATATATACAATGTTTCCCGTCTTTTCATTGGTATTAGACAAGGATGTATCAGGAAAGATAGCACTTACCTACCCAGAACTTTATAAAGAACTTAGTAAAGGCCGTTCGTTATCATATAAAACATTTTTTATGTGGGTTTTGATAAGTATATATCAAGGTATGTATAGTTTTAATTAAATATAGGTAATATGTGTGCACAACAAATAAAATAAAATAAAATGCAATATAAACAAAAAAAGATACTTTGACGACATAATATTCCAGGAGGAGTAATCATGTATGGTGCACTTATAATGTTCGAGGACGAATTCATTCATATAGTAGCTATAAGTTTCTCAGCACTAGTTTTGACAGAATTAATAATGGTTGCTTTAACAATTAGAACCTGGCATCACATAATGATGCTTGCAGAAATCTTCTCTCTAGCGCTCTATTTACTATCGTTGGTCGTCCTAAAGGATTACTTCGGTAAGTAAAACAAAAAATAGTTAATATAAATTCGCATCGTTAATATATATTTTTTCTTGTTATTTTAATATAGATGCTGAATTTATTAAAACAACGGACTTCTTATGGAAGGTATTGGTGATAACGTTGGTCTCGTGTATGCCGCTGTATATTTTGAAATTTTTGAGGAAGAAGTTTTCGCCTCCTAGTTATACTAAATTATCTTAAAATCTTATGTGGAAATTAATTTCTATCCGCATATGGATGACAAGGGAGGATAAAATGTTATAACCTAAGTAACAAAGAAGAGCTGTATAAAAATTTTCTTTTGCTCTATAATATCCCTAATCCAATCCAATTAATATGTATAATTTTTATGAATGAAATAAGAAAGATCATATGCACCATTTTATAACAACCAAGTATTTTTGTAACAATCAATTTTTACGACGTTAATCCTAAGAAGGATGTAACAGGAAATAATACCGCAAAAACTAAGACCGGCAAAGTTTCCAAATTTCTTGTATTATATCTGCTCACTGACTTCAAGGAAATATGGATTGGATTAAACTTGCTATAAGCGAAACAACTTAACAACTCTCCACATAATGTTAATTCTTCCTGCAAACTTACCTTTTTGTATCTTGGCTTTGGATTAAACACATAACTTTTTTATACTTGATTTTCTTTATATCTCTTTTGTTTGTATATTAATTTATTTCTAAATGCATTGCCAAAGGTTCATCTTCCATTTCGATGTGTTTATACACACATTGCGACATTTATATATTTGCTCTAGCTATCGTTCGTTTTTTAAGTATTAATTCGATATGTTTTCTAATCAAGCACAACAGTATTTCTCATGTATCTAAAGCTTTAAGTATTTGAATAAATCAATATAATCTTAATTTATATAACGATAACTAAATGCATTTTACATAAAAAAATCGCTAGAATTATAATACAATTAAGGTCTAGAATTTGAGTATCGAGAAATAAAACTGTGATTTCCGCAAGTTAAATCTACCGACATTTTTTGCACTAATGTTATATAAGAAACTTTATTCTTTGAAACTATTTGAGATGTGTTTTTTTTAATGTTATCCCTTGAAGGTATTTCTATAAGAAGGGCTATCTTTTGTTTATCATTTATATTCTTAGCATATAAATAAATAATAATATTAGATTACATAATGTTTTATATTCATGTATATATGCAAGCATGTAGAACATAATTGTAATCGTTGTTATCTCTAATATGAAACGTACCGTGAGTAATATAGTTGTTCCTAGACGACTATTATTTGCTATGTAACGCAAATTTATAATTTATTCGCAAATAAAATAATATATTCCTTTTCCTGTATATATAATATTTGTATTGTTTTCCTACGACACTCTTGTGTGCATTGAGGTATTTTACATAAAAGTCCCGTTTTTTGTTAGGAAGACATTTTATTCTTAAGTTCGAATAGTTACATTAAGTTTAACGGCTGCCGCTTTTGCTAGTCGGGCATGAATATTATTGACTTCCCTTTTAGTGAATGTGCGCTCCATGTGTCTATAGACTATACTGTAACAATGAGATGTTTTTTTGGTCTCTGGATGTGTAAATTTATCCTTCAATGAAATCTGTTCGATGATATCACCGCCAATTTCTCTGACTATATCGTAGAAGTCGTGAGAAGAATAACTTCCATCTTCCGGTAACCAGAAACTTATGTCGTTGGTACAAGGTGGATATATGCTGATGGGCTAAAAAATTATATTCGTCTACATAAATTCTGTATAAATTCTAATTGAATTAAGCGGAAAGCTATAATATGAAACGTTCAACATTCTAATAATAATTTGAACATTTATCTTACTTTGTATTGAATACATGCATTAGGATCGTCTACTTTAAATTGATTCAGGAAACCCGCGTCGTTGCTCCAGAATAATCTTATGTCCGGAATATCATATAGACGCATGGCTAAACGTTCCAAGCCAAGACCGAATGCCCAACCAATCCGATCCATGACACCAGATTTTTGTAAAATTTCCTGACGCATAATGCCACAGCCGAGTATTTCGAGCCAACTGTCGTTATACAATATTTCTAGCTCCCACGATGGATGAGTGAATGGGAAATATTGCTCAACCCACCGGCATTGCACATCTATAATTAGTAGGATACTCAAATTTAATTTCAAGTCATTTTAGTCAAAAAAACTGCGATTGGTCAGTCTCGTTTGAAAATGAAATATGTAGTCATCAGAAATATTAAACGAAAGCAGTACCTTTCCCAAAGATAGCTTGTGCCAGACTAGTTAGAGTACTTTTCAGTTCCTGCTCCATCACTTTTACCGCTTCCAAACTATGACAAGCCTGCTTCTCAGCACTTTCTGTCCCTCTGTGCTCGAACAATTTCAGACTTTCAGAGTCGTTCGTGTCGCGAAATATCTCTTGCGACGTGCGCAATCTAACTGCGTCAACCTGATGAAAAATCGGGTAATGCATACTGTCAATTTCGTCACGTCGATACACGTCCCCGATAACGAGGAAATTATTCAATCCCATCGAAATCAGCTCGACTTGATGCGCGGTGGTGTGCGCTCTCAGCAACGTGTCTTGATTTACAAAGTAACAATCCGTTTTCTTTCTACTCGGATGATCCTTCGGTACGAGAAGGGAGTCAAAGTTTTGCGCGACGGTAACTACAGGACATATATTGTCGTAGATGCTGAACGATGGGGTCCCGCTTTTACTGCGGAACTGTCCATAAAAGTAATTCACGATGCGTTGACGTAAATGCGAGAGCGGATGGTATTGCTGAACGTGCAGATTTCTCCCCAACTTAGTGATAATGTTTGGAGTGACATTCGTCCAGTCGTCTGTTACATATTTCTGACCCAACAGCACCAGCTCGTTACTCTTATTAACATTGGCAGCAACCGAGGCTGTCCTACAGGCTGTCTTAACATTGTTTACCAGTGTTTCCTTGCAAAAGCGACATGTGATACACCTGTGGAAAAATATACTTCAGCAAGAATCAATTATTTTATTAAAGCTGAAAAATATGCTGACGTTACATACCACATTATTAAAATTTTAATTTTCCTTATATAAGGTGCGCAACAAATACCGATTTAGATCTGATCTCAAAATGATTCCAGGTATGTATTTTCAAGTGCATTCATCTTGCTTAAACTGTAAAAATAACTTTTTATTATTTTTACATACTCCTGCATATATTTACATTACATAAATATGTACATTTATTTATACATTACATAAATAAAACTGTATTGTAATGTAGAAAGATTAAACTGTGCAATATATTTATTAAATCAGGAAAATTATTAACGCATCTTTAAAAAATTTGCAAATATGTGGAGGTTAGGTTAGGTTATATTAAAAAGTGTCAATCTTATATCATGATATTGATGAGAGGCATCGGAAACTTATAATAAATAAATAACGATATTTAACTCGATATTTATGATGACAATTCAGTAACGGCATCGCGATAAATCCTCGCTCGCGCAAGTTTATTTGTCCACAAGGCACATTAACCAACCTCAAAGCAGGTTCTACATCAGCAGAAGCCAGCGCTTTGCGCTGATTGGATTACACCTTCAGAGCTAAAGGAATAGTCCAATCTCAGTCGAGATCCAAGAGCGATAATCCAATCAGCGTAAAACGCTTATCAAGCGTTGACTTCTGCTGCACGCCATCAAAAAGCTCCACAAGACGCTCATCGAGATTCGAGTCAATCCATTCCATTTTGCACACAATCATGTGCTACGGCAGATACTCGCCGAATCACGCTGAAATTAGCTCCGTTTAGATTGTAGTGGATCTTTAGTTTATAAATAATGAGTCCTAGTCGAGACATGATTCTGAGCCTTTATCGGAATTTGATCCGGGAGAGCAAGAAGTGGAGCTCATACAATTATAGGTAATGTATCATTAGGAGATCTTTTAATTAAACCTAAGAGAAAATCTATTTCTTTTTCTTTTTTATGTATGTTTTTTTTTAGAAATTTATTAATAAAAGAATTCTATTATTAATTTTTTTTTAGATTAGAAGAGCAAAGTATTTTTTATTTTAATCTAAATCATTTAATTTTGCTCGTGTATCCTTCATATAATAACAGAAGTGTGTAAAAAAATAATAATAATTGTTTGGTACTTTTTAGAATGTATGCTCTGCGAAAAGTGCGACACGAATTCAAAGAGAACAAGACGTTGGAGGATAAAGAGAAGGTTAGGCAATGTTATGCAAAAGGACAGGAGGCACTATCGGTAATCAAGAAACAAGTCATATTGGGCGATCTCTACGGCACTAGACCCTTGGTGATTGAAACCAAAAGCAAACGGCACAATGCAGTAAAATAGAATACAATTGCGGTTACCTTTAACTTAGTAATTTAATACTGTGACACACATTAAACTTAAGATGTGTAATTACTATACATCTATCAAAGACATTTAATTAAAAACTCTGTGATTGCTCGGTTATTTTTTCATATATCAATACGAAGCAAATTCAAAAGTTGTAGCAAGATTTTTCATTCACACATAGCTGTGTATTTGTATTTAATCTTATCTTGTATTAAATCTCGTAAATATTTTTGTACTTGTGTTGTACATGTATAGTTAGATATAGAATATTGTAAATGCTTTTTAAATTGTTAAGAAATAAGATGTTATTAATATCGTAACCTTTTTTTTACATAATATGATTCCTCTCGTTGATCTGCGTATAAAAGTATTAGGCATACTCGCCAAAAAATGAATAGGATACGAAATATTTTTATACTCTATGTTAAAATGTGCCAGAATGAAGTATAAAATGTCTCGTAAACTAATTTTCGATAAATCTACCTTAATATTTTTATTATATTATGTAAAAAAATCGTACATAATTTCATTTTAAATATGGCGTGGAAAAATTAGTTTGTACGTAACTTTACCATTATTTGTCTCCCTCCGAACCATGTAACTCTTGTTTGAAACATTTTTGCCTAAAGACTATGAGATATTCTAGTGAAATGATTAAAATCTATCCTGTATTTTATTTCAACGTATCTCATAAGATTTAAGCATGCGATTTTTCACTTCTGGCGTTATCAAACAAGGACAGAGATCAGGAGCTCTAAGTGCATCATTTGTCAGTTTTAAATTTCAATCACTCCTTGCGAAATATTCAAAAAATATGATTTTAAAAGTTAATAAAATTTTCAAGTCTTAACTTATTGATAATTCTTAATAATTATACTTAATAATTTATAACTATTATTACTAAATAATAATTATATTTAATAATTAATTATTAAGAATTAATAGAATTTAAACTTGAAATTAAACTTTGAAATTTTTAAGTCTTAACTTATTAATAATTCTTAATAATTATACTTAATAATTTATAACTATTAATACTAAATAATAATTGTACTTAATAATTAATTATTAAGAATTAATAGAATTTAAACTTTAAAATAAATTAGTAAAATACCAAACAAATGAGTGGCAGCTTAAATAAGTGCTCCAAGCATTCTAATTTCAAAAATTTCATCTTTATTCATCATTTTGTATTTATTAACAACTGTAAACAAGATTCTAATCTAAGAATGACACAAATTAATTATTCGTACAATTTCCTTTCTTAAACTTCATTTTAATGATAAAGAGTAATATAATCTGCCAACTCTCGAACAGAGAAAGCGCAAGAAATATAGAAATGGAGAGAGACAGAGGGAGTGATCAGCTGTTTCAAGATGACAGCTGATCCGGTGCGCGGTGCGTAGCGCAGCGTGGCTCATGGTGGATCAATTACGAGATACATCGCATGATAAGGAGATCGTGATAAGCAGAGGTAACAGCTAAAAAAATGGCCACGAGAAATTTGACCGAGCCCTTCGTGCTAATGCGAAACAATGCTCTGCAGAGTCGGCACATTTACGCCGAACAGGTGCGTACACCCTAACCTGCTTTTAACGTGAAATTATTGCTTGCCGCTTTTATCTTCGCTCTGTGATGCCTCAAGTGTGCTCTTTCAGAATCTTACCGATCGCGCGGCACTGGTGGAATCAGATTCTGGCGGCTCCGACAATGTCGAATTGAAGGGTGTTAGCGTGGATAGCGGCGCACCGCCTCCTTGGGCAGATGCTTTGGAAGAAACGCAGTACATTCTGAGCAGATTACGGGTGAAGATAGATAGCCTGGTCGAGCTGCACTCTAAGCAGCTCACCAGGCCCACCTTAGACGACACATCTCAGGTTCGCAAATTCTTCAGGCTGTAATTCAGTTCTGTTTCTGATTGTGCCAACTGGTCATTTAAAAAAAACTGTTCTGTCGCTTGTCTCGCAAAAGAAGAATGTATCTCACTCAAGTGAAATTTTTATATTTTTCTCATAGTAATTGTAACGTCAGAACTTGTGTATTTTATAACATTGTGCAGGAGGAAAGACAAATGGAACAATTGACACGAGAGATCGGACGTGCGTTCTCCAGTGGCTATAGACAAGTACAAACAATTAAGTCAGCTGGCAGGCACGAAACTAAGCTTGCCGAACGTCGTTTAGCTGCTAGTGCGGTAATGGCCCTTTCAACCGCCTTACAGGAGTTAGGTCTTCGATATAGAGCGGCACAGAATCATTATCTGACACGTACGTATCCTTCGTACGATTTAAAAATAAGCGGCTATTACTATTTTTAATAAACTATAGCATTATTATTTGCATTACACTCAATGAATCTTTGCAGAGATGAAATCAAGAGAAGAGAGGAATAACCAGTTCTTTGCGGAAGACCAGTCTCTTTTAGATAACGTGGCAACCGATTCTTGGTTGACGGAATCAAATGAAGCAACTGGTAATTATTGGCAAAAAAGTGAGCAAAGGCAGGACTCGGTTTTATTACAATTGGAGGAACCTGAAGATAGGATGAAATTAGCGGTGGAAAGAGAGGAACAGATTGGAAATATAGTTCATAGTATAGCAGACTTAAAACATATTTTCAAGGTAAATTATATATATATATATGTATATATATTACGCGAATATTTATGATAATATAATAATTTATAATGCAGCAAGTAAAAAAAACCTTTGATTTAAGGTAAACTCAAATGTTTTGATATTTATTGCATTTATTGTCAGTGGTGACAAAATGATATGTGGCGAGAAGTCTTGAGTAAAAATCTGGATTTTTATTATGCACAGGATCTTGCAGTAATGGTACAGGATCAAGGTACTATTTTGGACCGGATCGATTACAACATCGAGCAAACGCAAGTACAAGTACAAGAGGGCTACAAACAATTAAAGAAAGCCGATTCGTATCAGAAGGCGAATAAAAAATTGTACTGCATCGTAGTTCTCGCGGCTGCTATTATATTTCTTAGCTTCTTGTTAGTCATATTTAAAACGTAGAGTCAGTTATGATTAGAAAATTAATTTAAAAATATTGTATACTTGTTGTTATTTATCTTATTGTGTTCTATAAAAACATCCTTATAGAGATCTTTAGAAAGTTTGTTGTATATAATGATGGAAAACTATTTTTAAAAAAATAGTACGTGCGATTTTTCTCAAGTGTCAAGAAAAAAATAATCTAATTCATAAGATTATGACAAATGTCTGTTCGATCCATCTATTTATGGATTAATATGATAGAAATAATTAGCTATGTGGCATTCATCTTTTTAATCAATGTTAATCTTGCTCTGTATAAATTAATTTTAAAACAATCCTTCATAATATCATAATCCCTGCAATTTAGATGATCTTAATTTTTCTAATGTATACTAAGAGTGATCAAAAATAAGATTTAAAATAATTTATTCATCTCACTTAATTGTATATTTTTATAGCGATAATATATAAATTATTTTTATTTTCATGCGTAATATCGCAATAGTAGGAAAAAATGCAGTTTAACTTTTTATATCTATATTGTAAACTGTTCTGTACATCCAATTGTTAAATAATCATTCCATAATAAAACAATGACCGATTAAGTCTTATGAATTGCTTATTTTCTTGTGTACATATACAGACGAGTTTATACAAGATAAATTGTTTTTTTTAATCATATAATTTTGTTCTGTTACTTAAAGTGCTACTTAAAGTAGACTGAGAGCTTCTTGTGACAAGTGGGATTGTCCATTCTTTCAAAAAGGCAGGTAATTTCTTCTACTAATTTTTGTTTAAATAAAACCATATAATATAATATATCAATATAATATTTCTTATATAAATCCTCATTCTGTAAAAATACATATCTACCAAATATAATGTGCTCAAGTTTTATGTATGTATAATCTCTTCTACTTCATTGTATCTTCTTGAACATTGTATTTCCTATCACAGATTGCGTATTAAGTATTCTTGTATCCATATCCCTGTCATCTTTTAGCTAATATCAATATATCAACTTTCATATTAATAAAACTTCTAAAAATCATATGTTCCTATATTATAAAAATGATACGCTTCAATATTCATCTCTTGTATACGTTATATAGCAGTACTCATCGTCTCACTAATATCAAATTTGTCGTAACATCATATTACATACATTTTAGGCTTACTGTTGTAGTATACATTAACGTATAAGTTTACATATTGTATGTTTAATATAACAAAAGAATATTTCTCTTGCATTTTCACGATACATTATTGAAAAGCAATAAAATCTTCATCATTTAAAATATAATAAAATCACGAAAAGTACAAATCTCTTTTTTTTTTAACTATCTTTAAACTAAATAAACCTTAATTAACATAAACTTAATTAAAGTGTAATTGTATATAATTGTACACGACATAAATGTTTTTCTTATAAATGAAATTAGTATAATATATAATAAAATATATAAGTAATAAGGCGCGTGGTTTCTAATTAAGTATAAATAAAAAATACTAATAAAAAAATAAGTTTTGTAGAAACGTTTTGTACTAAAAAGGTAGTGTTACAATTCACACTAATAACAGAGTATTACTAGCTTATTTCACTAAAGTAATCACAGCTTATTAATAAGAGATGTAAAGGCATATTACACAGCGGATCAAAGATGTTATGTAAAAATTAAAATATGTCTAATTCACCTTGTAAGACGTGTTCGCATTTGCAAATTGCAAAAAATAAAAATGCACAATGTAAAAAATGCTTGTGCGTTTAGAGGCACAATTATTCGATCATTTTAATAAAAATATAAGAAATATAAATATTCCAATCTCACAAAAATATTAAAAGCATTTCTATAAACTATGTATAGATAGATGTGCAAAAAAGTATTAACTGAATTATATAAAGGCAAACATAAATTAATCTTAAATATATACATAGTATTAGAATTTATGCCAAGAGTTTCGTTGTATTACTCATTTTTCTTCTCGAAACTCGTTACAATATACAGACTCCAACAGTTATGTATTAACTGTACACTCTACGAGATGAATAATTTAATAAGAGTGTATGGAAAGATCTGTAATTTATAATTATGACAAATTTGTCAATAATGTAATAATTGTCAAATTTAGATGCATTATTGATACCATCTTCCATAGATAATTTTTTTATTAAATGGAATGTTAAGCGCAAATAGATCTAAAATAGACCTAAAGCATTTGAACTATCATCTTTTTCCGCACGTTGTAAGTCACTACTCGCTGAGGAAATATTTTAATCTCTTCGTCTTTTACTACCTTTCACTAGGAAATATTTTGACGCAACAATTAAATAGTTATATATATTTAAAAATCGGTTGTTTCCTCGTGAAGGGTAATGGAAAGGAATATAAAAATAATTTTAATAGTATATACAAACAGATTTATCGAGCAATATCTTCGTATAAATTTTAAGAACTAAGAGGGTAGGCATTCAACACTCACACAAATTGAGCAGAAGTCACACGATGTCATTGTTAATCTGTTGTATCTACATATAAAATAATTTTAATAAATAACGAACAATTCACTATAATAAAATTAACAAGTAACGAAAAAGAGATTGAGTTCAACATGATCGATGCTACGTAAGTTACCATGTTGATCTTTAACTTATTAAGATATATAACTAGATATTTAATAAGATAATTATAATACCACAAATATTCTAAATAATGTTCGTAAGTTTTCTTCAAAATAATATTCTAAACAAAGGGCAAAAAAAGCATAAAGCCGGATGACAGTGTCAATGACATATAATTATATACAAAAAATATACAATAACAAACGTTTCAACTTGAAATAAAGTCATCTTCAGTGTCGGTTATTAATTAAATTCAAGATAAAGATCCTATCAATTAAATATCTTAATCTTCAGAGCGCATGCAATCCACTAAACATAGTGAATCTTCTCTTCATCATACGTCTACAGGTATAGCTGTGAAATTTTAAAGTCGAGGTAGAGATACTGTCATACCAATTGTTGATCCAGTCAAATGTGTCAAATTTTAAAAACGGCTATAACAGCTATAAGCCAGAGTCATGTTACACTGTAAAATAATTTAATTTTTTATATAATTATGTATCATTGGTACTGTCATCGGGCTTTGTTCGTTTTTTGTCCTTTATTTAGAAGATAATGATAAATCAAACGCGTTTCAGCTCAGCCATTTTCAACAATGTAGTAACAATTAAATAAAAAATTAATTAATTAATTTTTTATAAAAAAAATAAATTAAAAATAATTTTAAGATGCGATCGAGTCGAACGAATAGCTGTCAGATCTCTCAGGTATTTGTGGTGCATAGAATGTGCGCCAGAATTCCAAGCGCACCACCCAGAACGAAGCGAACAAAGTTATTACCGACTAGAGGTCCTAATGCATAAAGTCCTTTTATCGGCGCGTTGATTACCTCGTATGTGAAATCATCGATTTCAATTGGATTCGATTTACTATCAATCGGCTTATTTGCAAATTTACCCAATCCCACTCCGCCATTTTCCAAGTATGATAGATCTGGTTTGTATCCTAAAATAAATTCAATACAATAACATCAACGAATTTGCCAAGTGAACACTTCAATATCCATAATTATATTCATTCTAGAAGTTTGAACTGTGTTGTTAAAAAGTATTATGTATTAAGAATATATTAAGAATTATGTATTAAGAATTATGTATTAAGAATATTATGTATTAAGAATGTATATATTATTTACCAATAAGAATAGCTGCAATAGATACATCAAATGTATGCAGCTGACCGTTCGGAGCGGAAAGGGTGACTGTTCTTCTCGTACTCATGTTTCCATTCTCGCGAGTTTCACAAAGACTGACGAGCGTGTATCCAGGCAATGATTTGTACAAGGGATAATTTGTACCTCCGTCAGCCATCATCTCGTACACTTTATGATACTCCGGATATATGGAATCTGGCAGCCATTGCAGTCGATCATAACTAGTAGTTATCCTTTCGGCATTCTTACCCCATTCATTCAACGAGTTGCGAAAAGCGTGTAGCACGGGTACGCCTCGAAAGCGTGCGGCCATAATCGCATCGGCTGCGCTAAGACCAGCTCCGATTACTAATACGGGTGGAGTCTGTTCATCGATCAAATCTTTGCCTACGGTTAACGATTTCTCAAATGAGAGACAAATCGAAAACGAATCATATAATATTAAATTAATTGTATAAGAAAAAAGTTTCCCCAAAAATCACCAAATTATATGCAATTATCTCTCTTTCTTTATATAATCTTGCATTTACGTACCATATTCACCGACCAAACGTCCTAATCGAGTCTCCAGATCGTTGAGGTCGTGTGTAACCCATTTGGGATTCGTGTTCTCTCCTGGGATATCCAAATGATTTGATAAATTAGTCGTGCCGGTTGCGAGAACCGCCCTTTTACATCGATACCGAAATCGTTTTCCATTTTTATTTTCGTACCCATCTACAATCCAATTATATCCTCCTTTGCTCTCGGGTGAATCCGAATTCGGTCTTACTGAAGTAACTGTGGTCCCACTGTAACAAATTG
Source organism: Crematogaster levior (assembly GCA_901521435.1). NCBI lineage: Eukaryota > Metazoa > Arthropoda > Insecta > Hymenoptera > Formicidae > Crematogaster > Crematogaster levior. The sequence continues at coordinate 245,547 of CABEGB010000569.1, read as the reverse complement.
CATCGTGAAAATCTGCATCAATGCCAGTGATGGATTTTCAGTCATAGATATTTTAAATACGTACTATCGGAAGTATTGTTTCAAGCCTTTTCTGCGCACGTAGTCCTTGTAATAAGCTGCCACGGTACCCACGGAAACTCGACTAGACGCTTTACAAACGTTCAGTTTTTCTAGCTGCGCATACACATCACTCTCTGCGGCTAAAATCGACTTTTGTAACTGTTCGACCTCGACAAGTTTCTCCCAATGTCTCAAATCCAAATCAGGAAGAGACATCCATCGACTCAGACTGATAGTCAGTACATTAGCATCCATAAACTAAAAATAATCATTAAAACAGAATTAAACAATACTGAAAAAATTTTTCACATTTTATATACAAATGTTGCGTTAAGAATTAAGTAATACTGTTATAATCAACCTCATCAATTTCTAAAATTTTAATTTTTTAATTAAATATTTTAATTTAAGAATATCCAAATTAATTAGAAATTATCCAATTTTAGGTCCATTAATTTTACCCATTAAAATATTCCAAATAAAGATTTTTCCTTTCATCCACTTTTTATTTATGGTGACATTTTTGTTTCAGGAAAAAGAATTTGCAGGATTACAAGGAAGGAAATATTCACTACACACCTGCCAAGCGCCGCCGGGTTGGCCCTTACCAAGGACAACATGATCCACGATCTTATGCTCGGAATGCTCGTCTGCGGAGTACCACTCGAGGAGCGAGGGTACATCGAGGCCAGCATCGACACATGGATGCTGCAGCTGGTCCATTAGAAGAGCCAGCGGTCGGCCACCGCCTCTGCCCTCAATGCCGGAGGACAAACACTCGAGTTTACATCGTGTACTGCGCGCTAATCCGCTTCCCTGTATTCTGCCGGACTTGGAACACTGACGACGATTGTTGGTGGTCACGTCGGTGTTCGCATCATCCGACGTGTCGCTGTACTCTTCGTTGCCGGTTAGACAAAACCGCAATCGCGCTGTCAGCATATCGTCGGGATGAGGTTCGCCGGTGTAATAAGGCCAGTTTCCGGCGAGCATATACGACAGACATATCCCGCTAGGCCCGTTTCCTAAGGAAATAGTGTAGAATATCTTTACGTGCGATAATCTCTAATTTGTTGATAAGCTCTGAATTCTAGATGCTGATTCTTTCAGAGAGATATCTTCATTAAAAGATATTCTACAAACTTTTATATACGCTGTTACAATAAGAATATTAATTTGGCGGGAAATTAATGCCAAACACAGGAAAAATAAGAAGTTGATCTTAGCACGACAAATATTGTAATACGTATGCACGCACGCGCGCGCGCGTTAAAAAATTTAACCAGAGAGTATACATTCAGAAAGCTTATTTTAAAGTAAAATAAAATAAAAATAAAATTTCCTCATTTATTTTCAATATCTACGATAAAAATTTATATAAGACATATTATTCTAGGAAAATATGTTTCTTATTATTTTCTTGTGTGATTTTTTGTATGCCTTTTATTGAGCTCTCTTAAACCAATCCTGATGAAACTCAAGCGATCTCTCTGTACTTACCTATGATGACAACATCTTTATAAATGACGTCGTTATCGTCGACCTCAAATCCGTTCTGCATCTTCCTTTTTCCTATGTGTATCCTATATTTGCGTGTACGCAATTTTCCCGTTCGAGTACTGCAAAAAAAACGATTACTTTATTGCAAACATGTTGTACAATGACGACATCTTAATGATACATAAAATTGCAGAAGAGTGAAATAGCATAAAATGATGTACGTTAGACCTCGAATCATCTTGCGATTGCTAATCTTTTTTTTTTGAATGAGTAGATAATCTGACGGAAATTCTTATTTCACATTGAGGCACAAATCTGCAGATCAATATTTTCTACAGATCAGCATTTTTCATACATTGCAACATATATTGTATGATATTTCTATAATTATATATTAGTAACTGCGAAAAAGATAAGCAAGTTATAAAAGAGTTTTCTGCGCATTAGTTAATTACGCGGCGCGTAAAAAATCGATAAGATAAACTTCTCCTTGATGACGTTGTAACTTATGAATGTAAAGTGCAATAAGCGATATCTTTTCTACAATCAATGCGATCGAGTAATTCATGATTAGCGTAGAATGTATCGATCGCGAGCGTTTCCTGTTGTTAGCGTGAGATCTCGAAGATAATTCAACGAATATGTCGTAAAAAGGAAAAGTCGTGACCTTCGTTCTCATTAGCGGCCTTTGCTGGTCGGTGTTTCCTACTCTCTAACGCTTAACCGGTTCACCCGATACCGTGACATGAATCGGAAACCTTTCTGCCGATCTGTTAAAGCGGCCTGGTTACTCAGATAGGCTCGATGAAGATATATTAAAAATAAAGGTGTATAAAAAGACATAAGAGATAAATCTAGGGGAATAAATAGCTACTAGAAATAATATAATAATAATAATAATAATAAAATGGGAATAGAAATAATGTAATAAAGTAGGAAATATAGAAATACGAAATAAAAATTAAATTTTCGAATGTAAAAAATGTGTTCGTGGAGACTAATTGACGCGTGAAAGGATAGAAAGCGTTGTTAAAAAGAGTGAGACGTCTAATTTATATGATCGTGAGACTTATGCACAGCTCCATTTCCCCTGATTACCCGTCACTTCTACTCGAGATCACCTGCTCCACAAATAACCGGAGGGAACGTCTCGATAATTTGAGCACGCATGTCCATTTTCATTATGTTTAACAGTTAAGAATAGCAACGTTACTCGAGAACGAGGAGATCAACGACAGAGATCAGAATTGACAATAGTCCAACTGTTTTCCGATCTGACCATGAGATTAATGGTATTGCCGGATGTTTTTACGAGAAGTGACCTAAAAATGATCGGAATAGATCTTTACGAGTTGAGGAATATTCACGGAGATACAAAGTTAAAATTGTTAATATGTAGTTTCAAAGAGTACGATAGCATAGGAGCGTTATATTTTTTCCTTTTACAATTGAAAAGAAATACACAGGCCAATAGGTCACCCATCGAGCCAAACCAAAAGATGTCTTTTAAATATTCAACAAAATATAACTAAGATTTATTCAAAATAGATACATATGTGTACGTTTCGACCTCACTGAGTCTTCTTCAGCACTTAACAAAAATTATTAAAATAAATTAACATAGAACCGTTGTTAAATAAATATAAAAATAAAAATAAAGTTAACATTAAAAACGCAATCATCTCGCAAATAAGTCTCAACAATAAGAACAGAACACGGCAAGTTGGGGGTCTGTTAATTTTATTTTAATAATTTTTGTTAAGTGCTGAAGAAGACTCAGTGAGATCGAAACGTACATATATGTATCTATTTTGAATAAATCTTAGTTATATTTTGTTGAATATTTAAAAGACATGTCTTGATTTGGCTCGATGGATGACCTATTGGCCTGTGTATTTCTTTTCAATTGTTATTATGTATATCGAGCGGAATTATTTTCTTAAGTATTTTTTCCTTTTGCTTATATCGAGACCCATCGAGGAAAAAGTTACGAGTCTCACCCGTAATTTTCTCGGGAAACGGAGGAATCTCATCGTAGAATCTATCGAAGGTAAATGGCAACGATTGTTGTCCGCGATTATACCGATATCGATCGACAGAAGTGACAGTGTCCCACTGGTACGTGAGAGATGGTTCTCTGACAATAAAGCATTATTCACGACGTGTACAAATATTTAAGCGATTGCTTTACGTGCTCTTATGTGTCATCGGATGATAGCGATTTTACTGTTCGCCATGAGACAGCCGGGATCGATGGAGAGAGAATAACGATAATATAATTTATTCTTGAAGATGGGACGTCGTACAGTAAGGCGAAGAACGTCAAAGAAGATTATCGTTATGTGGTGGATGTAATTCGGGGAGTATTACCTCGCGCTGCCTCGCATTTCATCCGAAATTTTATTATATTTATAGAACCGTTGTTTCCCCTGAATTTCTGATACTTAGACACACAGTGCCTATTATGATACTTAGGCACGTAATAGTTATCAATTCTATCGTTGCAAAAATAGTTGTCTCTCTCGTACGTGCGAGTGTAAGCGATAAAATCATCGCGATGCAAAAATGAAGAGATAATATTCTTCCGAGCGCACATGTCCTTTCCAGCATTTATCATTTTAATTTATTATTCGAGTGACTGGACATGGAATAAAACGTAGAAAAAAAAGCCCCGCAAAAGTCCATCAAGACTGCGAAAGATTTATAAGAACTCTATGTATTAACGATCGCAGGTTAAATCGATAGTCACCCGAATGCCTCCTTTCACAAGATATGTATGGGTACAAAATGATGTCTTGTTGGGGTCAACTGGTCACGACTCGCTCGATATGTATCCGGACGTTTATGGACATCCCTGTATTTGTAAAGAAATCTACTCTATGAAATCTGTGTTGAAATTTTAATCAGGCGCTATGCTCAATGTCATATATATTGAAACTTTAATCGTGTATTCTACACCCTAGACTGTGAGAACTGGGCCATGTAAATGTCAATACGATTACTTATTATATAATTTCGGAATGTTGAAATTTCAATATTAAATATATTCGACGCTTAACAGCACTTTATCTACTTTTTAATGTGCATATATGTGCTATCTCTAAATGCGTGCAAAATATCAGTCGAGTAAGAAGAGTGTCTATCTTAAAAAGACGACACGCGACCTTTTCTGTTTACGTGCACGACTGAAGTAAGCTCGTTGGTTTTATGTCTGACATAACATAATCGCGCTTCTGACGCAAGGCAAGCCACCGTATCTTTACGACCTCATAAATCAAACTATACACTGAAAATTGAAAATTACGAATTGGAATTCAATCAATCAAAACGAAACGGTTTAAAGTTACTCACTTGGGGATCAAATTTAATCTTCAGTTCGCAATTCTCAATCTTCAATGCGTAGTCTGATCGTAACAGGTTGCGTTTGCAAGCACATTTAGATAACTGTTCCAAAACAATTCTAGCATCACTGGCACTTCGCGCGGTGTCTTCTATTCTTAACGACGATTATTGTGGCGAGAAGCAATCCGAGACGCCGAGCGAAATTCGGTTAATGTAGACGAAGGCCATCAATTTCAGAGCGAGACGATCTGAAGATTCCTTTTACATATGAAGCATTGCCGATCTATGCTCTTCACGATATTCGTTTCCAATTAAAAAATCATCATTAACAAGCATATCTCAGTCTTCGCGAGATAAAGTTCGCAAGCATCTTATATCTAGTCGGCGAAACGAGGTCATATCAGACTTCGCATTGAAGATTGAAAATTGCGAACTGAAGATTAGACTCGACCAATTAGATAAGTTTAACTTTAATCCGTTTCGTTTGATTGGTTGAATTCCAATCACCAGTTCGTAGTAACAGGAGAGATTACCTCACACAAATTACAAAAATTTTGTAGCAAATTTTCAGAAAAAAATTAAATTTGCCTACACACACATGTAAGATACTACGAATACATGTTTCTTCATCTAACAAGTACAGTGGTTTGTCACCTTTTTCCTGTTCTACCAGATTCCTCCCCTCTCTTTTCCTTTCGTATCCCTTGAATTCCAAAGAAACAAAGGAATGCGTAGTCTAGCGGTCTAGCAATCTAATCTCGGAATAAGTTAGCCACGAAATGTATTCCGTTAGCTAATTATTATTTTCTAAAGGCTAATCTTAGACTTAATTGTCAACTAAAATAAAACAATTTATGGAACTTTTTTTGACCTAAAATGTTTCAAAATCTTAGTATTAAATAAAAATTTCCTAAAAATATAATTATCTTATTCTTTCGATTCCAATAAAAGTTAATTTTTAAAATAGAGATTTACAATGTAGATCATCATCTTTCATATTACCATTGCTTCTCTAAGCCAAAGAGGCACATCTCATTTTTCTTTCAAATTAATCAAGTTTAGTTCAGAATAACTTGATAATTTTGCGCGTGGCGTTGCATATTTCACAGGCTGAAGGACATGTTTCATTCTTGAAGAATACTTGTTGTTACATCTAAATTTATCTCTGATAAAATTTAAAAGTGTAATAAAGCCAACAAAAGAAACTTTTTGAAAGCTGTTCTATCACACGAGAAGCTGTCTTAATATTTCATCATTAATGTTATTGACACAAAAAAAAAATTGCAAACTATGAAATAAAATTTTTATACTGAGATAAATTTTATGAGAGATAAATTTAGATGTAACAACAAGTATTCTTCAAGAATGAAACATGTCCTTCAGCCTGTGAAATATGCAACGCTACGCGCAAAATTATCAAGTTATTCTGAACTAAACTTGATTAATTTGAAAGAAAAATGAGATGTGCTTCTTTGGCTTAGAGATGCAATGGTAATATATGAAAGATGATGATCTACATTGTAAATTTCTATTCAAAAACTAAGAGTTACTGACGAAAACGGAACCGTGTGAGAATCTTTGTCATGCAAATTTTTCGACGTCAAAAGTGACCTTAACGAAAGATGGTATAACTTGAGCATAGTTTTCCTATAGAGCTGCAAATAAAACTCGAAACAAAAAGAAAATAATAGGTGACATTTACGATGTATCTAGGAATACGAGATCATCATGGGATATAATACTTTCAACAAAAAAAAAATAGAGAGTAGGACCACAATTGTATCAAAAAACAAGTTAAAATAAGATAGCCATATTCGAGATCTATGCTATCTTGGTATAGCTTATTAATATATTAATATTATTTATATGAATATTATATATACTTTCTCCCAACTAGTTAGATTGTGCGCCGACTCTTTGTCGATCTTTAAAAAATATCCTGGTTGAGGTGATATTTTTCGCAATAAATTCTTTACAGGAATTTTAAATTATGATACTTATTAACATCGAAAATTAAATCGATTTAAAAACTATATGGAGTTTACTTCTCAAACGTGGTGCTGTGTTTTAAAACCAACAAAGAGTTGGCACGCAGTCTACCGAGTTGTGAGAAAGTATATACATAATATTCATATAAATAATATTAATAAGCTATACTAAGATCCTAGCACCGAAATGGCTATATCCTATTCTAACTTGTTGTTGTTATACAATACTTTCATTTGTTATCATTTGTTATCAGTTATCTCTCGTCCCTTAAGTAATTCAAGTGTCAAAGACAAACACTGTAATCGAGACAAATAACTGTCTACTAACAAGTTACCTTTTGTAAACAAGATAAAAAGAATGTTACAAATGTCTTTTGAAACATTTTTCAATGAACAAGCCTTTGTCGATCTATTTATAAATTTAAGTACAAAATAAAAATTATATGTCTAAGTCGGTAAAAAACTTTGCCGCAATCGTCGACACGTGCTTCGCTTTTCAAGAAGTAAGAAACAATGAGTTTGTTATCAAAATTGCCAACTTTTAACATTACCATTGGTAAATGACTATCAGCCTTTTTTACTTTCGTCAAACGCATATTTCAAAATGAAATATAAATGTATTTATACGCATTGACAAAAATGCAAATAGCGAGACTACTGATTAGTGTTGCTTGTTGTTAAAAAAAAAAGAAAAATTTATCATCGGTAGATGCAAATCTGTTAAAACGTAAAACGTAAAAATATGTATTTAAAAAAAATATAATCGCAATGCATTCTGAAAAAATCCGGTTTATACGTCAGAATTTTATTCGTCACATGAAACTACAAATGAATGTTAATGAATTTCACCGGACGATTCAGTAAACACGAGTGAACACAAACGTAGGGACTGTCGACTCTTATTCGGCACTTCAATTATCTCGGCATTTAGCCTACATTGTTACGGGTTAACTTATATATATACAACAAACTCGTTCGCGGGATATTAATTATGAACTATATTTATAGTTACTACATTCATTAACTGACTGAATGAAATGACATTTACAATCGTAATAGTAACATTATTTATTGGGCCTGCTCAGCAAAAATCATATCAGTATTAGATAATCAGATTATTTTAGCTATATTCAATTTAAATATTTTAACTAACAATTAAAAAAAAGACATTTGCGGTACATTGAATCCGTTGATTTATTGATTTATTTATACTTGATATCATCTTTGCGCGATTTCGCTTTTTAACTCATTTTTTTCTCCGGATATCATCGTCACGCGATTTGTGAATTTCTTTGGAAAAAAAAATTCAGATGTTTGTGCGTTGCCAACGAGAACGTGGAATTTGTCGGAATCTCGAATTTCGGTCACTGACAAAAGTAAGACCTCACAGAATTTTGCATATAGTTGCGTTTTTGCTATCAACCAAGATCAATAGTTACGTAAAGCATACGTAAGTCGCATTAGTCTTTTGCACTGCAAAAAAAAACGTATCGCAATGCCGCCGTAATTTTGTAGCATGATGCAGCGTTGTGACTCACAATGTACTCGCACCAATTGTGAATACATTATTTAGACTCGTACTATAATCAGAAACATATCAAACAGATTGATAACTTCATCGCCTTCTACATAGCAAATCTATTTATCGAATTTTTTTATCTATTAACTAAAACAGAATAATTTTTTTGAATAATTTAATATTATCATAAATAAATGTTAAAATAATTACTTCCGCATTTTTTAAATTTGATAAATGCCATCATCCGAAAATCTGTTCGACAAAGCTTCTTACAGCTAAAATAATAACTTCGCTTCTAAGTTTAACTTTTGTATGAACATCTCTATCAACACTAGAGTTGTTGAAATTACGAATATTTATGACGAGCATAAATAAAGATATATATAGCCGGAGGAGGAGCTCTGATAATTCGATAATCGCAATGTTTCTTATGATGCAAACAAATATGATAATAAACCGGTATCCTGCAATTAGAATTGATTCTTTTTTGCAAGTCACCGCTTGTTCCCACATGAGATGTGGCGTAATACTTTATTTTTTTATAATGATAACTTCGAAAAAGACAGCTGATAATTAAAGCGACGCATAAATTAAAATCTTGAAAACGTAAAAAAGGACGAGATTGAGTATTCTCAACAGCAAATCATACTGAAACTATTTTCACTATGAAGATTAGATAAAGCGCACCTCAGAATATCCACCAAATTTCATCGAGCTGAAAATACGCGCTCAATTAAATTGCACCGAGTCTCAGGTGATAAATTTGTAACATCGGTCGTTGGCTTCTATAGTGCTTACGTAGATGAGATTACGATATAACACAATTCCACAAATTGCATTATGTTCTTTCTTAAAAATTAAAAAAAAAATATGTACCTCAGTTTATATATTTGTTATCCTGCTTATCAATATCCGGGTAAAACATTAATTTGAAATGCAATATTATTATCAATATTGCTGATATCATTGATAATTGTAAAATTTAAATTTTTACATTTAATATTAATATCCCCGAAGGTACGACATTCCAAAGATCAACAAATTTAACGATATTGATTATGTTCGGTTTCTTATTATCGGCTCTTTATTGTTAGATTGAGTTTCCTGTTACGAAATACGGTGCTTTTCGCTGAAGTTCTCAGGTGCATAATTGATGGATTAAGCGCCATCGCATGCTCCGTTTACTGCACCGACAATTACGTCACTTAGGCATGGAAGAGCACATGTGAACGGAGTTATATCGCGAATGTAGAATTTCGAGTGAGTCTGTCGAGAAAGAATTCGAAAAGGATAATTCATCCGATAATTCTTCAATCTAACAAATTGCAATTATAATAATGTCTGAACAATATATTGTGGATAAATAGCTGACGGATTGTTGTTTTTGCGAAATAACAGTTTCTACTATTACGATATTATCTCTAAAGGGCAAAAGCACATTTTTACATTGCTAAATACGCAGCGTAACAATGTGCATTTCCATTATGTAATAATGAATTAATACATATATTATATGAAATTCCGTTGAAAGGGAACTAAAGCTTTTTTGGATCTTATTACGTTTTACAATCTTATAAATAAAATTAGTTTTTAATAGATGTTTTTAAGTGCGAACTTTCTTTACTATGCCCCTAAGTAATAAACTCAAAAAATTTTTGAGACATGCGACAGTTGCAAAATGCATTCACCTCTCATGCGAATTGCAGCGAGGATCTTAGAAAGTATCCACGTGTACACAACACGCTCCTCGTCTCTCATTTCCCTGTTATTTCCTGACTGTCAATCACACTGTCACTTTATACTTACTTTGTACCTACTTCGATATTCAGACAGATATAACATATAATTGTGGAGCGATAGAACGAATAGATTGCTATCCACGATGTGATCATTTTCACGAAGAATGTCAGAAATCACGCATGAATATGCAGAGAAAGAGATATATGTACATGTAGCGATATATACATATACATATATAATACATACATATATAAACATATAAACATATACATACATACATAAAAACACATACATACAGAGTCTATGGTTCGTACCTATTTCTTCTAAAAAGGGTGTCGATCTATTCTGGCTTCTGATTTTCCAGCTGCACGTTTATCGGAGTCGATTATCGAAGAACGTGAGCTTCGTCGACCGGTTACGCCGGAGCACGGCTAGTGACAACAGACTCCTCACCCGGCGACAGTCGGCGTCGTACTAAAGCGTGCACAGCACGCGCGATCGTTTTTCCCGCGGAAGCTTCGTATCCGAAGGCCGCGCGATAAATGGTGATTTCACAAGGCGATTTCAGCCGTGAGATATCAATCCCCTCGGTGCAGCCGTCATGGTGCAACAAGACTATGTTTGCGGTACGACTTTCCTGCAATTAGAAATGTCGTGTAGTTGAACATGTAAATATCACTTTGATTGTAGAGATTAAAACATACGAATAAAAAGACAATCACTACGATTTTTATAATATGACTAATGATACACTATGATTTTTATAATAATTGTACTCTGCAAATCGTACTGAAAGTGCTGGCAAATGAACGATTATATAAGCATCCTTATAATAAATTGACTTCTGTCTGACAGTTACTAATAACAAGATAAGATCTAAAAACGATGTCTGGTGATGACTAATTTGCTGGACAGTAAAAAAAAATGTTTTGCCATTAAAATATAGTTTCAGACTGTTCAATGAGTTAATATATTCGACGTCTTGATATATAATTGTATATATTATTATTATATATCCGGTGCCGTGACGAAGGCTTTTACTTGATTAATACAACAAAAAATGAGAATTGCGACGCACTTCTGCCAGTCACGTTTCTGCCAAGTTATGACGTCACATTGTGAATATCTTTCCTAGATTATATTTCCTAGATTACAGGCACATGGGTTGTTCTTATCGATCCACGTTACTTATATGACATCAATAAAAAGGTAGCTGGGGTATGGTGTAAAGTTAAATCGCATTACTCCTAATACACCTCGCTTTTTTCTTGTAATTACACAGAAAGAACTCATGTTTACATTACAGCCTCTTGACTTTCAATATTGACGTCTTGGTACTTAGAACAAAGTTAGAGCGAGTCCTAATCGAAACTAATAAGAGCAATTTCATTAATTATTCATCAAGAAAGAATTCGAGATTAATTTCTCTGAATGTAAATAAAATAAAGCATCGCAATTTCGTGATGATGTCATGACATTAGAATACGAAACGATATCTTATGTAAGATAAGGACTTGCGATTCTTTTTATATCAAATATCCAGTCAAATATCCAGTCCAATTTCTTTACACGGAAATAAGAGCATCAATCAAGTTTTTTACAATCAATTTAAAGAAAACTAAGAAATGAATTATTTTTGAAGAATTATTTTGTATACACCAGAATAAAATAAAATATGAAATACACACATACATGTGTATAAATGAAGTACATGTGTAAATAAATAAATAAAAGTAATATTGAGATTAATTTGCTAAAGAGATAAGAAATTTTCATGTAACTTTCATATGATAACATATGATTTATATGATCACAGATAAACTATGTTATCGAATTACTGAGATGAAAAAACGATGTTTTATGTATAATATCAATAATATAGATTTCAAAAAAATTGCATGTAACTTTCATATGATAACATATGATTTATATGATCACAGATAAACTATGTTATCGAATTACTGAGATGAAAAAACGATGTTTTATGTATAATATCAATAATATAGATTTCAGAAAAATTCCAGCAAATTTGAGAATTCAATCGTCTTTTTGCGTGTCAGCCACATGAGCGATTGAATATCGTCATCACATTGCATTTTCAAATACGTCTGATCGTAAGATTATTAAATCGGATGATTTAAATACATTTTAAAGTTAATGAAATTAATGAATTTCTAGAATGAAGATGTAGAAAGAAAGTATATGATTATTGTCATTGCGATTATTATCATTACAGTGAATATCTCTTTACGACGAAGTTTGAATGGAAATTTTAAAGAAGCGATAATAATGTTTGCTTGATGCGGAGCAAGGTTTTGACATAACATTAATTATCGAAACATCGATAACAAGCATTTGGAGTTGAAGTTACAACGCCATAATTCTCATATTGCAAGATAAACACAGATATCTAGCATCAATATCATCTATTAATCATGAAGTTTCATTAGTCAATAATCTTCAACAACTTAAGGATCTACGTCGCTAGAATTAATGCAAATAATTCATAACATAGGGTAAATGTTGCAAAAAATTGACTTCTGTCGTAGATATTATACAGTAAAAATTTACCAAGGATAAGGCTGAGTACTCGCCGCGATCATGTTGAATCATAACGTCAGAGGCGAGAAATGATACAATGGAAATTTTTGCATGTCACTTTCAAATAAAAAGATATTTCGAAAAAACACTTCAGAGATCGCTTTAGCACACTTATAAATTGTTCAAAAACTACCCCCTTTTCTCGACAGTCAATAAACAACCATAAAATGAATGTGATACGATGTGTGTTTGTATCATGTGACTAAGCTTCGTATCACATTCATTTTACGACAGTTCATTAACTGTCAGCTTTTGGGTAATTTTATAAGTACGCTACAGCGATCTGAAGTGTTTTTTCATTTTTTATCTTTTTATTTAAAAATGGTATGCAAGAAGTCTTCTCAGTATTGTCATTTATCGCCTCTGACGTCACGATTTCACATGGCTGCGACGAATATTAAAAAAGATTTGGTATCATGCGAACTCTAAATAGAAATGAATAGAACGAATTCAATGCATTTTCTTGCATGTATAATATTCGTTTATTTCCGTTGCCGCTAAATTTAATCGTCGACTATCAGCTCAAACAGTTTTTTCTGTCTAGATTATTTATGGTATTTCACTGTGTTCACAACTACGTAATAAATGTGAGCGATAAAAAAAATTTAATTTTATATACAATATATAAATAACGTTTGTGCGAGACCAAATCATTCTTATGTCGTAACTAATGTCGTAAAAATTATTTCCAAACATTACGAAAAATGACGTAACATCGAGAACCGTCTGGAAGAAGCATCTGTGTCTGAAATTAGAATGCGTGTATGTGCATATGTATGTATTTAATACGCAGTAACATATATATGTATATATAAAATATATACAAAATAATATATATAAAATATATTAATTATATAAATATATGTGTGTGTGTGTGTACACACACACACACATACTAAATAACAAATATAAATTTATATATCATAATGTATATAATATAATTGAATATAATTTATATATAATATATGCATATAATTTGATTATATGTATATATAATTTTTCTCTCTCTTGCTCTACATGTTACATAGCTTATAGAGATACAGCATTACAGAGCATTTATACAAAATACCCTATTTGAACAGAAAGATCCAGCCTGATCGTAAAATTGGCTTCATTATTTCAGATATGATGGCTAAACTTATTAATTATTATCTGAAACGGTCGTGACTTCTTAATATTTATTCTAAATATTTATGGTAACTGCTTATCAAAAATGCAAAATTATGTAAACAAAAATTGGAAGGTTAATGCACCGCGAGCAACAAGAATCAAACAGGAAATTTACGAGATACGAGTGTGCAAGAAATATTTTCACTCGATTGTATTACGAACTCCGATCTTCGATTATGATCTTTCACGCCTTCGAAATCACATTTTATCCTCGTAGAAAACCTAAATTTAACGAAAAATAAAAATATAAGTTATGTGTTATAAGTTATGTAATATATGTTATGTGTTATAAGTTATGTAATATATAATTAAGTCTAATTAAATATGATACATGAAGATGAATTATGTTAAGTTCTAATAGATAAAATTACGCGAGAATCCAAACAATATTTTCAAGTACTTCAAGATTAAATCCATTCGTATTTATTTTATTGAATTGCACTGATCAAATAACCTCCCATAGCCGCAGAAGAGGTAAAGCAGGAACGTCAGAAATATTATTATCCACGACTTCACGCACTGTTTCCATTTCAAAATAGATCAACCTCGTTTTCACAACACGAAACGTTAATGTTTTTGAAAGAAAATGTAAATACATAAATGATTTAAAGAACATATGATAAATCATAAAACAAATCATACAATAAATCTGGAAATTTTATAATTTGCTCAAAAGAGAACGAAACATTTCTATCCCACGTAATATTTATGTCACTCATCCTCCATCGTTTCTATTATTAATTTACGTATCTAAATATATCCAACCACTTCTCGCCGTTCTCATACGATCATCCCTAGACCTGAAGTGAACGCAATAATAAAAATTCCTATTTGTTATCATACATGTATTTTTGCTGTCATTACATCATCCTCAGATCGCCAGCGGCGTCGAAAGATGTATCGAGGTCCGCGAGTCCTCACCTGGTCCGTCCAGCACGTCGTCATCGCGCCCGTCTTAGTCCGGATTGCAGACTCTGACTCGACACATCGCGCGGAGGTTCCGTTGGACATTCGTACCGCGAACGCTGCGATTGCCAGTGGATCGCCGATGCATGCTGACGTTCGCGGATATCATGATGAAGAGGGACAACCAAGCGCGCGAGCGAGGCGAGGGTTGTAACGCCGCCCGGGTGCAAGGCGCGCTCGCGTACAACCGACGGATTCGGAGCCGCAAGATCGAAATTCCTCTCGCAACAAGCGACGAGGATGACAGGTTCCCTGTTCTACTCGCGCGTGTCCAGACTCGCCCGTGAAAATTCCGTGTCGTCGTCGACACACCTTGACCCGGCCATCGATTTTCCTCCGGAGCCTCGCCGTGAATACAAAACGTTTATTGCTCCCGATGCAGTGGCGAACACAGCGTTAGATGCAGCCTGAACGTAGCCGCGAACGCCGCTGTGCGCGTCGCGGCACGTTCCGGCTGCGCGTTTTCGCGCATTCGGCCGACATCTGTCGTCGGGGCTCGGTATCTTTCAGCCGTCCGTTTCAGTTTACTCGGAATTTCGAGCGACGATGAATTAGATTCCTTCCCCGACTCTCGAAATCTCTCCCACGTTGTTCGCTGAAAGATTGTTGAGATGGCGTACGTCCGTGAACTTGTCGCAGGAGAAATGTAGTGATACGTGCAAACATAGATTTCCAAAATATTTGGTATTTACACCCGCGAAAATACGGTCAAGGATCTAGGTCCTGGTTAGTATAACGTACTTCTTATTCTCGTTAGCTTTTATTAGCAATTACTTTCGTTCACCATGCAGGATAAAAGCGATCGATCCTGCAGAGCGTCCTTACGAATGTCACTGTACAGTCACAAAAATTCAATTTTTCAAAGCCAAAAGTTTGGTAATACTGAAGGAGAGGAGCTTCCTCACCGTTTTCGTTGAAACCTCAAAACCTCTGAATTTATATCTACATGATTTAACATTTTATTTTATACATATTCTTTTTACATCCTCCAATAGATGGAAATAATTTTTTTAATCTTTCTGAAAAACATGAAAATATGTATGCCATAACCAGAACATTTTATTAAAATTGTTTAAGAAGTTGATGTGTTCGATAATAATCGTTATATTACTATTAAAAAGCACTAGTACTATTAAAAAATACGGTCAGTTTCAGAGTTATTATATTCATTGCAGTAAATAGTTTATTTGAAATTTACAAAAGAATTGTTATTTTACTTGAAATTTCTAACATTTTCTGGATTTTTATTTCAATATTCTATCTAAATTTTTCATGTGCATGCACACGCACACAAACTAAATAATTAAAAGTAATATGTAATAAAAAAATATGCATATAAAATTGTAAGTAAAGCTTAATCCTAAATCTAAATTGGGAGTATTAAAGTCTGTGTTTTTTTCTATATTATATTTTCTTATATATATATTATAAAATAGATGTAATTAAATATTTAAGAAAAAAACGAGAGATGAGATGTACGAACATTAATACCTCATTATATTATTAACACATGAATTTATGCATCAGAGTGCATTTCCCATAAATGTTCTTAGACGTGTCTAAGTTCACGTCTTAAAGCATTAAGGAAAATTTTTTTGCAAAGAAACTTAAAAGCTCTCGTTCAAAGACTTAAAAAAATTGAACTTGGTAGACAAAAAAGTTGAGAAAAACAAGAGAGTGAGAGAAAATGTTGGAGTTGACATTAATCCGGCTCTGGTACATCTTGAAATTGCAACGTCGTTGGTATGGTACTGGAATAGCACATACCTTACATTATTTTTTAAAAAAAAAGGGGAAAGATGAATAGAATGTAATATTCCTTGAAAGTTTGGGGATTTAACAATCAAGATGACGACATTAACAACATGTGACAAGTCTACAATGCAATTTTCTAATTTAATTTTAATGCAATTTTCTAATTTAATTTTAATGCAATTTGAATTACGAAACGCTAAAACCGCGGCAATATCATGACCTTTGTTCTATCAATTTTAAAAAACCAAATGTCAAATCTGATAACTAATATTCTAAAAATATGTAAAACAAAGTTCAAGGAGATTATACATTAGGATTGACTTATGTCAAATACAAAAAGAATGTCACAGAAATGTTTCTCGTTCTTGATATGTAATTAAAGCTGCAGTCTTGTGTGTGTGTGTGTGTAAAATATATATGCTTTTGCCTGGAACCTATGTTTGCCTGCAACCTAATGTGCAACATGTATGCTTTCGTCGAAATATCAATGAGAAACAATTATTAAATTTGGTAAATCTCAACGCAAATATACGCTGTTATTAGTAATGTCAATAATATAGTTGGAAGGTACGCTCCTCGAGACGATACTCACGTAAAGAACAGCGAAAAACTGTACTGCCAGAACCAGTTGAGCTCCGCTATTGATCATCGATCATCACGGACAGCTATCACATGTATGATTTCGAAATCTCAGAAATATCCGAGCAAACACCCCAACTAACAGTAACATCAATATTATTATTTCCTACTTACAACAATAAAAGTGTAATATAACACATGTTACAAATAACTGTTACATTGTTGAATAGAAAATTATAATTGTAATTATAATATTACACTAGTTTGCTGGGATTAATGGAGAAGCAATAATTGCCACTTCCTAAATGTTCGATGTGTATTTTATTACAAAGCTATATACATTTTATTACAAATAATATTGTACATAATAAAATATAATAATATTATTTATACACACACACACACACACACACACATTATATATATATATATATATATATATGTATTTATATTTTATATATAACATATAATATTAATGTATTTATATATTGTATAACATAAACTAATATAATATTAATATAATATATATGTATATACATAATTAATAATATTATATATACATATATTATATATGCCACTTCTAAATGTTGTTTTGTATTGTGTGTATTGATGTATTGATGTTGTTAATGATGTGTATTTTATTACAAATAATTTATACATAATAATATAATATAATATATATATAATAAATTATTATATATATATATATATATATAACGATATACGATATATATATATATATATATTTAAAATAATATTATATATATATATAATGTTCGATGTATATTATATTAAAAACATTTTATTACATTTTGTTACATTTTAATAGTTGAGTCTCGTCTTTGTCACAAAGAAAATTAAAAGCAACAGCCATCGTCATAATATTTTATGTTACTGCATCGATTACTCCATAATATTACAAACAAATCAACTCTATAAGTAGAAAAAATGGTTCCTGAGACTTTAAGATTTTAAATAATACATTCTAGGTCGGATTAGGGTCACTCAAGTCTGTTTCACACCGAAGATATGTCGCAATTCGCGATAATGTAGTTCACTATGTCTATACAGTTTACGTGTCTTCCGTCATGTTTATTAAACGCTAAGTTCCATTTAACTCATATTTTTCATTTCGTGCACAATGCGACGTTTTCTTCGGCATGAAACATAGCTTTTAATTCGCATAGGTCGTTTAAATTACGCACATCAATTATGGACAAAGACTCCTGTAGATAGCTATAAAACTATTGTTATAAAATATGTAATTTTGGCCCTAAGTATCTATATATAAACCAGCAAATATATAATATTAATATAATATAATGTATATACATAATTAATAATATAATATATACATATATTATATATAACATATATGTAATATTATTATATATTATATTATTATACATTTTATTACATTTTAATAGTTGACGTAAATCTCGTCTTTGTCACAAAGACGATTAAAAGCAATAGCCATCGTCATAATATTTTATGTTACTATCCATTATTCCATCATATTATAATTATAATCCATATTATGCTATGATACAGACAAATCGACTCTGTAAGTAGGAAAAATGGTCCCTGAGATTTTAAGATTTTAAATAAGATTCTAAATTCTAGGTCGGATCAAAGTCTCGACAGTCTGTTTCATACCGAAGATATGTCGCAATTCGCGATATCGTAATTCACTATGTCTATACAATTTTTTCTTTAAGTCTCTTCCGTTGTGTTTATTAAACGTTAAGTTCCATTTAATTCGTATTCTTCAATTCGTGTGCGCTGCGATGTTTTCTTCGGCATGAAACACAGCTCTTAATTTGTACCCGTCGTTTAAATTACGCACATCAATTATGGACAAAGACTCTTGTAGATAGCTATAAAACTATTGCTATAAAATATTAATTTTCGCCCTAAGGCTCTATATGGTCTTAAACTAGCAAATGGATTCTTTCCACTATAGAGATAATCTACCGTCCTATTCAGCATAGTGTTTATATTCTTTGTATACTGTTCTAATTCTTCTTGACTTTTACACGTTAAGAGTAACGGACAATTTTGTTTCGCTATCATCTGTATGGACAGTTCCGTCATTTCTTGAACAAGCTGAGACACGTAACTCTCTCTCAGAATGTCCACATTAAATTCTACAATCAAGTCCGGTTTGACGAACAACGGGCTGCGTACATAGTCCTCGTATAATACAGTGTGGAACTCTACCGAAACCTTTCTTCTTCGCAATAAACAATCGTCGCAAATGGATAAGGAATGGGATTCAGATTTTAGTAACTTCCCTATCATTATAATCACCAGTGATACTCCATCAGTCTCTGTACAGCATTGATGTAGCATATTTTCCCACTGATTCAACATGACCTCTTCTTCGTCACCCGCAGCCACAATGTGAATAACTAGCTCTTTGTGTTTTGGGACAATGTTCAATACTTCCATAGCATAAAGCACTGTCATGAAACGTGTTAAATATTCTGACAGTTTAGCTGTCAACATACGTTTGTACATTTCCGAATGAGATTCTTCAATTTTTTCTGTATTCCAACGACTGTTTATAAAGCTGTTCATGTCTTGAAACGCAATGGATGTTTCCGTATCTGTATTGGAATCGTTTTCCAACCACGTGGATTCGTGTCGCAAATACTGGTCAAGATTAAACTTTTGCTTCTTCATACCTAATAAACATAACTCAAAAAAAAATTTCAGAGGTTCGCAAGCATGCCTGTGTACAATGCTGTCTTTGTGGTCCTCACAGAAGCTCACAGCACAGTTCCGACAATCCACCAGCGACTCGACATTTTGTCCGTGACAGACCGCACACTCCTTTGGATACAATAACATCTGTATTTCGTAATACTCCAGAGATTCCTTCTTCTTTTTCACCGTATCAAACAATCTCTGCTTCATGTCGCTCCAATTGTCTGGAGTTGTATCCTCCAAGCCATCCCTTAGCACGTCCCGTATGGCTTTGCACAAGGGTTTGTGCTGCGCCCAGTGCTGCTTCTGATGTTCTTTACCACAATAACTGATCATCTTGCAGCCACTGCATCTCTTCAAAGGAACATCGTCGCCAAACCGCTTGCAAACGTGACACACGGTCGCACAAAAAAAGTAGTTGTAATCGATATTAGTTTGATCTTCTGTTTCTAATTCCATGACGTCTGCCCTTCGTTAGATCGTACCACGGAATGTAAAACGAAAGCGTCCTTCAGTGTGAAAAATAAATATACCGTTGGAATGTTATGATTTCGCAAGTCATGCATCGTGTAAATTGGTGATATATTCCCCGCGCTTTTAACTCAATAGATTCGCACGTTTCGAAATGTTGTATTGGAAAGTAGCCTGTCGTTCTTTACGTTACAGATTTTTTGTATTGTTATTTCCGAGTGCATCATGAAATGATCTGTTAGCGTGATGCATTTGTAATTGGTACAGCGATCATATGTAAACAATGCAATTATTACATTTTACAGATTTACAGATTTAAAAATTTATCAAATCATAATTTTTACAATTTTAATGAAAGAATATCTCACTTCCCAACTTTTATATTTTCTTTATTACCTTACAAATTTTTAAGTTCACAAATAAGCTTTACAAGTTTTTAATTTAACCGATTAACATAAAACGATCGCTAACTCACTTATTATTGGTAATTTATCGATTGGTAGTTTAATCGTTGACAAAAAACTTTGAATATCAAAAATTGATGAAATATCAAGAGAACAATTGAGATGACGAAATAAACATGTGACAAGTCGGCATAACAATTTTCTAATTTCAATGCAATTTGAATTACGAAACGCTAAAATCGCGGCAACGTCAAGACTTTTGTTCTATTGATTTTAAAAAGCGAAATGTGAAATCTGATAACTAATATTCTAAAAATATTCAAAATAAAGTTTAAAGAGATTAGTCATTAGGATTGACTTCAAATTTAAAAAGAATGTCGTAGAAATGTTTCTCATTTTTTGTGTAATTAAAGCGGTCTTATAAAACTACAAATTCTTCGAAGCTTTCCTCTTCTCTCTTCTTTCAATGAAAAAAAAAAGAATTTTTATCATCAAGTAGATCACGACTTAAGCTAAAAACGAAAAATTTTAAACATTCCATTAGTTTTAGCTGATTTTAATTCTGCATTTATAATTAACCTATATATTATTTATTCCCATAAAAAAGATACATTCTGTACAATACAATAGAATTTACAAAATTTCTGGGATCACAGGATATTGGAGCGTTATGACGTGTGCACACGCACACATATACATAACAGTGATATAAAAACTTTATATATATTGTACTATCCTACGTTATCATTGATACACATATATGTATGTATGTATGTATATATCTGTATGTGTAGTTTAATTGATATAATAAGTTTTTTTCATTATTTTGCAAAGTGTCGAATACATTTTTAGCATAAAATATGTGTGCTATTCCATACCCCCATAGCAAAAAAAGTCACAGTAATATCACATTGATGTTGTTCTGTGACGATCAAATATGTCATAATGAAATCACAACGATGTCATGGTGACGTGCGAATGTCCGCTTTGTCACAAGTGTGATATCGTTATGATATCGTTATGACATCCAGTGTGATAATAAATTAAATGTTATAATAACGTAATTTGTATATCACAAAGGCTTATATATATATATATATATATATATACACGTTTTTCTTTTAAAATTTAATTTATTCTTTACAATTTAATTGTAATTTACATGTTTTTATTTTTAAAACATATATATGTATACATATTGTAAGACTTATAATAGAAAGAAAAGAAAAAACTTATAAACTATATATATAATATATATAATAACTATATATATAATAACTATATATATCACATCAAAAATGATTTTTAATCGCTTAAATAAACATTAAAATTACAATAAATGAAATTTCAACAAAAATAAATTTTGTCTTATATATAACATGCAAACTTGTTGCGTTAATATAAAAATAAAAAAATATTTTAATGAAGTTTGTCGTGTGATTATAAAAATGAAAAAAGAAAATCATTTTGGTGAAGCTTATGACGTAAATATAAAAATTAAAAAAACTATTTTGGTAAAAAGCTTGTTGCGTAAATCTAAAGATAAAAAAAAAACATTTTACTGGAACTTGTTGCGTAAATATAAAAATAAAAATAAAACATTTTTATGATATATCCGTATTGAATTATTACAGCAGTTTGTTCTAAGTAACAAAAATACATAAATTATGTTTTAAATGAATCAAATTAAACTTAATCAAATTTTAATTGATTTAGCAAAAATTTTCTTATTATTATTACATGTAATCATTTTGTGATATACTTGTTATATCATTGTGACATTTTATTTCATATTATGGTAATATCACACCAGCCATGATTAATGATATCACTGTGACCTTTTAATAATCTCACAGTGATATCACAATTTTTCTGTGACATTGTGACTCTATTGTGAGTGTACTGTGATGTCACTGTGACATTTTTTGCTATGGGGGTAATGTCGTGGACACATATTTTTCCTATAAGTCTATAAAGATGACCAATGTTGCAATACTTTTATAATATAAATCTTCTATGAAATATTTTTTATCTTTAATGTCAATAGCATTACATACTTTAAGCTTCAATGGAATAATATGCCAAATAATATTTAAAAATAACAAAAATAAAAGTGTGTTTTTTTGTATTTTAAAAAATTATGGTCACCCTAGTTTATCCTATATGTATTTCTTTTTTATACATTACTTAGTATCGTAAATATTACATATTGACCCGCAATACTTACATTCAATAGCGATAGAATTGTAGGTAAATATGCGTAAATAAAAATTATCTAATATGGAAATCAATCAGAATAATAAATAAATAATAATAATATGAGTGTGTTTGTATAAGGGTATCAATAACATGATCGTCGTCACATAAAACCACATAACTGACATAACGACATAATATTTGATATTCCAATGTGGACTTTGAGCATGCCTGAACTTTAACCGAAATCTATTTTGATGCTGGCCGTTTTTTTTTTGATTGCTTCATCCAGTTTCATCAGTCGTTGACAGTAAATAATATCTGAATTGATCGTCTGGTTCCTTGGAATCAGCTCAAAATACACAACACCTTTGTAGTCCCACCAAACTGACAGCATGATCTTTTTTTATGCAATCCAGCTTTCGATGTGGTTTGTGCTGGTTCATTACGCTTGGACCATGATCGTTTTCGAATGATGTTACTGTAGATGGTCCATTTTTCATCACCAGTGATGATTCGTTTCAAAAAAGGGTCGATTTCATTGCGCTTGAGGTGAATATCGCAAATATTGATTTGTTGTGTTAAATGAATCTCTTTCAATTCATGCGGAACCCAAATATCAAGCTTCTTAACGAGTCCAAGACATTTTAAGTGATTTTCAATTGTTGTGTGCGATACATTTAACTTCTCTGCAATCTCACGAACAGTTATATGATGATCCTCTTCGATTATGGCTTTTATTTGATCATCATCAACTTCAGTTGGTCGACCAGAACGTTGGCCATTTTTAAGTGAAAAATCTCCACACGGAATTTTTTAAACCAATTCTGAGGGTCACATGGTACGTGACCCATGCGTCCAATCAGAGCTATTCCGCATAACGCATCCCGTACGAGTTGAGTGTGTGATTGGCTGTTTCTATGACGGACGTTCTATCCCGCATGACGCATCACGCACCATATGATCAAGGTAGATGAAGGAACGGATTGGGTAAGGTCCTCGCCATTTTTGAGTCTGCGAGTGTTTGTGTTGGTGTATACTAATATAGCTATTAGTTGTGTGTGAGAGAGTAAAACACGTCCTAACATAACCTATACATGAAACGAGAACAATTAATTTGTATTTAAATAGACATTATTTGGTTAATTAGGGGGTCGATTGTGTATCACATAACTTGCTCACTTTTATAATTTTCACTCAAGTAACATGATACACAATCGATCCTCTGCTAAGTCACAGTCGCCACCATTTTCGTGCCAACTTCGGGTGAAGTGGATGCGAGGACCTTACCCAGTCCGTTCCTCCATCTACAGACCTTGCATATGACTGCACCCTGACAAGTGCGCTCTGTTATGTAATCAACGCCATAACTTCACATATCTCTTTGTGAACCTCAGCAGCTTTCTTTCTTTTACGGAAATAAAAAGGTAAAATATGCTAAAAATGTTTGTTTTTGCGCTCCATGTTAAAATTGACAATGACCTAAACTAACAGCTACAAACAAAATTACGCACAACTTGCTTGTAACCTAACTTAAATGTGACTAATATCAAATGTCAAAAAAAAAAAATTATAACACTGATAGAAGTCCTACAAAACTATCACAACATTATCTACATGTGAACACCGAAAATACTTTCTTGCCAATCCAATAGTAATTGATCATATTTTATTCATAAATAAAGCACGATTCACGCGTAACGCACGTAGCTTGCATGAGAATATCACGTGCTGCTTGTCGATTTGCCATAATGTACAAACACGCGATAGTGTCATTAACATTAACAAGTATTGTTATCAACTAATTTGTCAAGTTGTGACATCCTACGATAAGATGAGAAGAAAAATAACGGTTCAAGGTTCTCATTCTATCTTAAACTACCAACGGCTGGCTTCACCTCGTCTATTAACTGCGAATGCTTGGTCTGGTAATAACATTTAACTCTCACTATGGTGCCGGTCTTCCAGTTGTTTGCCGACATCGATCGTCGTTCATCTGCTGACGATAAAGCCTGCCAATAAAGCCTCCACTGAAAAGTTGCATGAGAAAATCACTTTCTCTTTCTGGCTATCATCCAGAGAAATAATTCACTCCACAACGAGACCAGTCGCAAAAAACTTACGAAGAGGTAAATATAATTTTTTGTTTACGACCAGTCTGCCAAACCCTAGCGGCAATCGCTGCCGATTTTTGATCTCCCAATTTGAGCAGCAATCGCATTTTATCTCTAATAACAAATTATCAAAGCACAAGTAGACTTAATATAACTATAAAAATTTAATAAAATTTAATAGAAAAAAATTGAAGGAAATTTATCTTTCAACTTAATATTTGCGCGCCCAATGAAATAAATATATATAAGAAATATTCAAACTTCGTACTTGTTACGTATTTGCATTTTCTATGAATTTTATCTTTGTCACCTACAAAGATAAAATTTTTTGTAGGTGACAAAGATAAAATTCATAGAAAATGCAAATACGTAACAAGTACGAAGTTTGAATATTTCTTATATATATTTATTTCATTGGACGCGCAAATATTAAGCTGAAAGATAAATTTCCTTCAATTTTTTTCTATTAAATTTTATTAAATTTTTTATTTATTATTTTACGTACATCTTACGAGTAAATATACCTACAGCTAAGTATAAGTAATCATCTAAAACTAGAAAATTGGAATAAGTGGCTGAAAGATATGTTATCTCTCTAAATCTCGTTATACTGTCTCATTATACAAACTAAATGGCTCTACACAAATATTGTAAAAAGTTATTATATTATTATTATAGCAAAAGTTAAAGAATTGTAGTTTTGATATATTTCTAGAATATAAATACCATATTGCTGATATATTGCAGGCATATTGTTAATTTATGTTTCTACAATGTCTCCGTAATGTTGCATTACAATTTGCAACATTGCAGCATTGCTGCAATATTCTGTGCTATATGGGAATAAATCGTATATACAGGGTGTCACAGTGCAATATTTATTATTTATTAAAATTTTTTATAAAAAATAATTAATAAGAATTTTTTATATGGTTGTTAACAGAATTTATACAAGGATGGCGCCGAATATAACAAGCACATCGACAGGACAGCTATGTAAAGATGAGACTCTTTCTGAAACGCAACTGATCGAGGAGTCCAAGGAGAAACCTAAATATGTTTGGCACATCGTTTGGAAGAACGTGGCAATTTTCTCCTTTCTACATCTCGGCGCTCTTTACGGAATTTATCTCTCGTTTACATCTGCTAAATTGATGACTGTCCTTTTCGGTGAGTGATTAGATTATATTGCACGTAATATATCTTTTATTTTACACAATATAAAATAATGATATGACAAAATAATAGTAATAATAATATAGTATTATAGTAGCAATATTTATAGTAGCACTACCATAGTATACTATTGGTGAGACTGATCAGAGAGAAAACCTTATACACACCAGGTCGAATCTAACAAATTGTGTGGGGTTGTGTAAGATGGTATTTTAATATCTTAACTCCAGTTGCGCCGTTCTCTCTCTCTTCACACTCACTCACCTATTTCTCTCTCCGCCTGTCCCTTTTCATTCGTTCTCTTCTTTTCCTTCCATTTTGTCTAGGTCTATATGATAAAATAATATTTTTATTTATTGAAGAAATTAAATTATATCAAAGTATTGATCCCTTGATCGTTAATTATATTACTTACCATATTAGTTCAGCCGATTTGTGTTGGCTTGTTGTAGATTATATTTAATTTTGTACTTATGCAAAATTCTTTAGCGTGAAACAATTAGCGAAATGTTAATTAAATCAACTAAAACATTCAAAACATATTTATGACTCTTTGTCAAACGATTAACACACTGTTAATGCGGTACAATTTTTTATAATTTTATTTCAGGTAATTCGGGTTATATTATTATGGAAACTATGTACTGTAATAGAATTTCAACACGGTTGTTGCTATAAACATGTTACGACATGTGCATTATAAGTAAATTTTCTGTTTCATGTTGTTAATCACATCTCTCGCAATGTAATTTACCACAAAACAATTATTCCATGAAGATTGATAATAATCGGAGCAAACGCCAAGACCTTTGAGTGTAACATCATGATTTTCTGGATTGCAGCAATTTTCTTCTATCAATTCTCCATTCTTGGAATCTCAGCCGGGGTTCATCGACTCTGGTCACACCGATCCTACAAAGCCAAGTGGCCTCTTCAGTTGTTACTTATGATTATGAACACTACGGCGTATCAGGTAGGTAAATTTCTTGAAAACTTAACGAATAACGAATAACAATATTCGTTATTTCATATTCACGAAAAGTGAAACGTCGAATAATTCATAATTAGTTTTCAAATGTATCAAAATGTATCAAAATGTATCAAAATCATGAA
The DNA here is from genome assembly GCA_901521435.1 of Crematogaster levior. Taxonomy (NCBI): domain Eukaryota; kingdom Metazoa; phylum Arthropoda; class Insecta; order Hymenoptera; family Formicidae; genus Crematogaster; species Crematogaster levior. The sequence continues at coordinate 218,144 of CABEGB010000569.1, read as the reverse complement.
CAAAACAAATTAAAGCGTTCTGTATCAGCATCAATCAAGTTGTAATTTTGTCCGATTGCTTAGAACCCTGCGATTGTTTGGGCCAGAGACCACAGGGTTCATCACAAATACAGCGACACTGACGCTGATCCGGTTAATGCTGCGAGAGGTTTCTTTTTCTCACACGTGGGCTGGCTGCTCTGTAAAAAACACCCAGAAATCAAGGAAAAGGGCAAGGATATCGACTTAAGTGATCTTGAGAGTAATCCTATATTGGCTTTCCAAAAGAAGTATGTGTGTTGATATTAATGTTAATCGAAATAATGTTTTGTTAACGAACAAGTATCTATAATAAATTATTGTATGTTTCAGATATTACAAGATACTTATGCCATTGTTATGCTTTATTTTGCCAACCGTTATTCCAGTCATGTGCTGGAACGAAACGTGGACGAACGCTTTCTTTATTCCCACCGTTCTCCGTTACGTTCTCGCGTTAAACGCGACGTGGCTGGTGAATTCTGCAGCTCATATCTATGGTAACAAACCCTACGATAAGTAAGTATTAATCAGTTAGTTTTACGAATATATTTTTTAAATTTTATACTGTCTTAATTTTTTCGAGGAGAAAGTGAGAGGAAAATCATTGAACTTTTCATTCTTTACTTTTAAAATTTTTATTAGATTTTCTTGACAGATTTATTTTTGAAGCAACGTAATCAACATTCAGTTACAATTGTTTTCTTATCCGGTATAGATATATCAATCCATCGGAAAACCGAGGTGTTGCCTTTTTCACCCTTGGCGAAGGTTGGCACAATTACCATCACGTCTTTCCGTGGGATTACAAGACAGCCGAGATCGGCAACTTTAGATTCAATCTCACGAAAATCTTCATTGATTTCTTTGCGAAGATTGGCTGGGCCTACGATTTGAAGACCGTGTCCCAAGACATGGTAAAGAAACGAGTGGAGAGAACGGGTGACAGCAGCCACGAGGTATGGGGTTGGGGCGATAAGGACCAAACGCAGGAGGAAAGGAACGAAGTGATAGTGATGTACCATCACACGAAGGATCAGTAGGATACCGCGGAACTCTTGATTAAATAAAGCTTTTTTCATTTGTTCACGACAATCATTTTGGACAAATTTTATGAAAGATACTATTTGAATTTGCTTTCCAAGATTTCTTTTCTAGACGTCTTGGTTCTCATCGTTGCACGATTATTTGATAGGTTTTATACAGTTTCGAAAGATTCGGCATCAAGCAGATTATAAATGCCATACTAGCTCAATAAGCGTTTTTATCTCTTTTTGAGATATACAAAATTACCTTTCGAATTATACTATGGAATATTATTAGGCAGTTTGTATTATTTGTACAATTTTTTGACGCATAATTATAATGAAGATATATACCTACAAGTTCTGTTATACAAACATATACATATACAAACATCTACATATATGTTTGTATAATGGAACATTGATTAAATATAATAATCTTATTCTTTTATCTTTTAAAGTGTCTTATGAATTTACAATGCTATGCTGAAGAAAAAAAATAGAAAAGAATATGATACAAAAATTAATATAAATATATATAATATTTAATTAATAATATTTAATTAATATAAATATATACAAAAAATAAACTTTTAATATAAATATAAATCATTTTTAAGAATTTATAAACGTTGCTAAATTGTTGCTCAATTTTAATATACATTTACTATAAAAAACAAATTTTACATTGCACTTTTTAAACAAAATAAATAATTCTCACCTGATAATAGTCTTGAAATACCATCTTGTTGTTAAATTAATATTTATTATAACAAGTACTAACAAGTACTGTACTTGTAAGTATTATCCAGAACATCAACAAAACGTTATTCTTTAAAAAATTTATAAGTTAAAGTTTTTCTTTTTCTTATAACACTACAAGCACATGAAAAATTTAAGTTCTTGCATTTAAAAATTATTTGCGTTTTTATGTGTATAACAAATCACATTTTCATAATTAGGTATTTCTTCTAACTATCCAGTGAGCATTATGTTATCAAAAAGAACTCTTAAAGTATTAAGGTTAAGGTTTCCGCAATTGTAACAATACTTTATACTTTAGAGTAATACAGAAATAATTTTATTAATTTTTGAGGTTGTATCTTTAAAATTTTAATCAATTAAATCGACTTTCAAACTATTTTATAATGTAATAAGTTCACCTGCTCCTTTCTTTTTTTGTCTATTTTTCTCGTGTCCTGATTTTCCTCCAGTATCAGCAGTACGACTTTAGAAGGCAATCTTTCTGTTACTATTAAGGAGTTCTTAATAGCAGATAGATAAACTATTCTAATTAATATACAATTATGCATTTAGAAAAATATAATAAGCTATTGTAATGAAGGAAATTTTAATAAATTGTAAGCAAATAAATCACTAAAAACATTAATAAATGGTAGAATATGAGCAGTTAATGTACAACAAAATTAACAGAATGATTGATGCGACGAATAGAAAGGTTACTGTTTATGCTGGTTGTGCATTATTAAATAGAGGTGTGCACATCCATGATCTGCTTTGTGATACGATGGTATTCGAGCACCAAACTTTTCTATGCCGCTACCTGCTTGCTCTGATATCCGCGTGAGGCTGAAGCTTGCAATAAATAGATTGTCGTTAGGTAAAATCTCGAGAAATTTCTGAGTCGTCAAATCTGTAAAATATGCTTTTGCCTGTAACCTAACCTGCAACATGTTTTCGTTGTAGTTTCACTGAGAAACAATCAATAATTTGGTAAATTTCAACGCAAGTATACGCTGTTATTAGTAATGTTAATAATATCGTTGGAAGGTACGCTCCTCGAGACGATACTCACGTAAAGAACAGCGGAAAACTGTACTGCCAGAGTCAGTCGATCTCTACCATTGTTTTTAGTTATTGACTATAATATACAGCTGTCACACGTCACACATAAAATTTCGAAATCTCAGAAATATCCGAGCAAACACCCCAACTAACAGTAACATCAATTTATTATTTCCTACTCACACAATAAAAGTGTAATATAACACATGTTGCAAATAACTGTTACATTGTTGAATAGAAAATTATAATTGTAATTGTAATATTACATTAGTTTGCTGGGATCAATGGAGAAGCAATAATTGCCATTTCCTAAATGTTCGATGTGTATTTTATTACAAAGCGATATACATTTTATTACAAATAATATTATACATATTATAATATAATACAATAATATATATATATATATATATCGTATATATAATATTATATTATATTGTTAAACATTTTATTACATTTTAATAGTTGACGAGTCTCGTCTTTGCCACAAAGAAAAATTAAGAAAATTAAGAAAATTAAAAGCAACAGCCATCGTCATAATATTTTATGTTACTGCATCGATTACTCCATCATATTATAATTACAATCCATATTATACTATGATACAGACAAATCAACTCTATAAATAGAAAAAATGGTTCTTGAGACTTTAAGATTTTAAATAATACATTCTAGGTCGGATTAGGGTCACTCAAGTCTGTTTCACACCGAAGATATGTCGCAATTCGCGATAATGTAGTTCACTATGTCTATACAGTTTACGTGTCTTCCGTCATGTTTATTAAACGCTAAGTTCCATTTAACTCATATTTTTCATTTCGTGCACAATGCGACGTTTTCTTCGGCATGAAACATAGCTTTTAATTCGCATAGGTCGTTTAAATTACGCACATCAATTATGGACAAAGACTCCTGTAGATAGCTATAAAACTATTGTTATAAAATATTAATTTTGGCCCTAAGTATCTAAATGGTCTTAAACCAGCAAATGGATTTTTTCCACTATAGAGATAATCTACCGTTCTATTCAGGATACTGTTTATATTGTTTGTATATTTTTCTAATGTTTCTTGACTTCTACACGTTAAGAGTAACGGACAATTTTGTTTCGCTATCATCTGTATGGACAGTTCCGTCATTTCTTGAACAAGCTGAGACACGTAACTCTCTCTCAGAATGTCCACATTAAATTCTACAATCAAGTCCGGTTTGACGAACAACGGGCTGCGTACATAGTCCTCGTATAATACAGTGTGGAACTCTACCGAAACCTTTCTTCTTCGCAATAAACAATCGTCGCAAATGGATAAGGAATGGGATTCAGATTTTAGTAACTTCCCTATCATTATAATCACCAGTGATACTCCATCAGTCTCTGTACAGCATTGATGCAGCATATTTTCCCACTGACTCAACATGATCTCTTCTTCATCACCCGCAGCCACAACATGAATAACTAGCTCTTTGTGTTTTGGGACAAAGTTCAATACTTCCATACCATAAAGCACTGTCATGGAACGTGTTAAATATTCTGACAGTTTGGCTGCCAACATACATTTGTACATTTCCGAATGAGATTCTTCAATTTTTTCTGTATTCCAACGACTGTTTATAAAGCCGTTCATGTCTTGAAACGCATTGGATGTTTCCGTATCTGTATTGGAACCGTTTTCCAACGTGCATTTGTGTCGCAAATACTGGTCAAAATTAAACTTTAGCTTTTTCATAGCTGATAAACATAAATGAAAATATAGTTTCAGGGGTTCGCAGGCATTCCAGTGTGCAATGCTGTCTTTGTGGTCCTCACAGAAGCTGACAGCACAGTTCCGACAATCCACCAGCGACTCGACATTTTGTCCGTGGCAGACCGCACACTCCTTTGGATACAATAACATCTGTATTTCGTAATACTCCAGAGATTCCTTCTTCTTTTTCACCGTATCAAGCAATCTCTGCTTCATGTTGCTCCAATTGTCTGGAGTTGTATCCTCCAAGCCATCCTTTAGCACGTCCCGTATGGCTTTGCACAAGGGTTTGTGCTGCGCCCAGTGCTGCTTCTGATGTTCTTTACCACAATAGGCGATCATCTTGCAGCCACTGCATCTCTTCAAAGGAACATCGTCGCCAAACCGCTTGCAAACGTGACACACGGTCGCACAAAAAAAGTCGTTGTAATCGATAATAGTTTGATCTTCCGTTTCTAATTCCATGACTTCTGCTCTTCGTTATATCCTACCACGGAATGTAAAACGAAAGCGTCCTTCAGTGTAAATATACCGTTGGAATGTTATGATTTCGCAAGTCATGCATCGTGTAAGTTGGCGATATATTTCCCGCACTTTTAACTTATTATTATCGTCATAATATTTTATGTTACTATATATTACTCCATCATATTATAATTATAATCTATATGCTATGATATAGAAAAATCGTCTTTAAAAATAGAAAAAAATGATTCCAGAGATTTTAAGATTTTAAGTAAAGCCTGCGGCACACGATTACTTTTTCGCCTGCTGGATTGCTTGCTAGTTGCTCTGCTGGATTTCCGTGATAGGCCAGGTGCTATTGTTCTCGCGTGAATTTGTGCTTGCTCATTATGAAAGCCAATTAGGATGCAGCAAACCAGCCAGAAGAGTGATCAGCTAGCAAGGGAAACAAGCTGCAGGCTTAAGACATTCTTTCTAGACCGGATCGGGTCTCTCGAGTCTGTTTCATACCGAAGATACGTCGCAATTCGCGATATCGTAGTTCATTATGTCTATATAGTTTTTTTTAAGTCTCTTCCATCGTTTATAAAACGCTAAGTTCCATTTAGGTAACTCGTATTCTTCATTTCGTGTGCGCTGCGATGTTTTCTTCGGTATGAAACATAGCTTTTAATTTGTATAGATCGTTTAAATTACGTACATCAATTATGGACAAAGACTCTTGTAGATAACTATAAAATTATTGTCATAAAATATTAATTTTGACCCTAAGCATCTATATGGTTTTAAACTAGCAAATGGATTTTTTCCGTTATAGAGATAATCTACCGTCCTATTCAGGATACTGTTTATATTTTTTGTATACTCTTCTAATTTTTCTTGACTTTTACACGTTAAGAGTAACGGACAATTTTGTTTCGCTATCATCTGTATAGATGGCTCCGTTATTTCTGGGACAAGCTGATACACTCTACTGTAACTCTGCTGAATGTCCACATTAAATCCTACAATCAAGTCCGGTTTGACGAACAACGGGCTGCGTACATAGTCCTCGTATAATACATTGTGAAGCTCGAATAAAACCATCTTTCCTTCTGATAAACACTTGTCGCAAATGGACTGGGATTTAGATTTTAATAACTTCCCTATCATTATAATCACCAGTGATATTACACCAGTCTCTATACGATGCAGCAAAATTTCCCACGCCTTCAAGTTGACCTCTTTTTCGTCACTCGCAGCCACAACATGAATAATTAGCTGTTTGCATTTTGGGACGTATTTCAATACTTGCATAGCATAAAACAATGTCAAGGAACGTGTTAAACATTCTGACAGGCTGGCTATCAGGATATTATACATTTCCGAATGATCATCTTCAATATTCCAACAAGTGTTTATAAAGCTGTTCATGTCTTGAAACATATTGGACGTTTTCGTATCCGTATTGGAATCATATTGCAAATGCTGGAATCCGTGGTTGTATCCTTGTTGCAAATACAAGTCGATATTAATGGATTGCTTCTTCATAGCTGATAAACATAAACGAAAATATAGTTTCAGGGGTTCGCAGGCATCTTTGTGTGCATTGCCGTCTTTGTGGTCCTCACAGAAGTTGACAGCACAGTTCCGACAATCCACCAGCGACTCGGCATTTTGTTCGTGACAGACCGCACACTCCTTTGGATACAGTATCATCTGCATTTCGTAATGCTCCAGAGATTCCACCTTCTTTTTCACCTCCTCAAACAATCTCTGCTTCATGTCGCTCCAATTGTCTGGAGTTGTATCCTCCAAGCCATCCCTTAGCACGTCCCGTATGGCTTTGCACAAGGGTTTGTGCTGCGCCCAGTGCTGCTTCTGATGTTCTGCACCACAATAACTGATCATCTTGCAGCCACTGCATCTCTTCAAAGGAACATCGTCGCCAAACCGCTTGCAAACGTGACACACGGACGCGAAGAAAAATTTATTATAATCGATATTAATTTGATCTTTCGTTTCTAATTCCATGACGTCTGCCCTTCGTTAGATCGTACCACGGAATGTAAAACGAAAGTGTCCAGTGTAAAATATAGATACACCGTTGGAATGTTATGATTTCGTAGGTCATGCATCGTGTAAGTTGGTGATATATTTCCCGCGCTTTTAACTCATTGTCAGTGGATTCGCACGTTTCGAAATGTTGTATTGGAAAGTAGCCTGTCGTTTACTTTACGTTACAGATTGTTTGTATTGTCATTTCCGAGTGCATCATGAAATGATGTATTTATATGTATTTATATATTATATATAACATATATATAATATTATTATACATTTTATTACATTTTAATAGTTGACGTGAATCTCGTCTTTATGACAAAGACAATTAAAAGCAATAGCCATTGTCATAATATTTTATGTTACTATCCATTACTCCATCATATTATAATTATCTCCATCTCCGATTATAAATGTTTAAATTAAGTTATTTAAAAGAGCAATTAACAAAAATGATGTACGTGTTATAATGTGATATCTTAATTTTAATTTTAAATCTAAATCGAAATTTTAATTGAGTTATTTTTAAAAGTTATTAAAAACAGATCGAAACGAAATCGGAAAAGCCTCTGTGACATTAAGATGCGATTTTAGATTGTAGATTACAGATTCAAGTCATGATCGAGTAAATGAAAATTGTAAGACAGAAAGTATTCATTTTTAATATAATAAATAGTTAAATTATAGATATAAGTATGTTGGTTATCAAAAAAAGAAAATCTATATTCTAGAACGACTAAACATTGAATATTTTGTAAATTTGCAATACCTATAAACTAGTTTTTAACGTCATCTTTTTTTTAATTAAAAAAAATGATATGCCTTTGAAATGTAAAAATTTTCAATTTTTAATTTACAATTATCGCATTTCGTTGAAGTTAATGATTGATTAATACTCAATCGATATTAAAAATAAAAAATATGTTAATAAAAATGTAAAAACATTGGCGTCGGTGCTTAATTGTAATGGGATAACAAAATGGGACGAATTTAGATCCTTTCATTACATTTTTCACGTCTTCCTCTCGCTACAAAAGTTAACTATTCTGATCAATTCTGATTTCTCTAAATCATGACTTCAAAAACCCAATGCGATATCTTGCATTGCATGCAATATTTATGTACACAAGGGCTTTTCTATGTAGTACAATAGACGCCACGTCAGCCGGGTTTCTCGATTCGTTTTTTCCGGCATTCCATCGCATTGACAGAACCGGATTTAAAGGGCCGCTTTTGAAATTTTACTCGGTCCCTTCGTTCACCAGACACTCGGCGCGAAACGCGAACGGCACTGGAATGCAGGTGCACATACCCGATGTGTATCTGTATACATATATGCTGGAGCAGGTAGAATATTTTTGAAGATTACCTCTCTCTGTCGAAGAACGAGCGTGAAGAAGTAACACCTGCCGCGTGGTACAGTCTGCGAGATCGACAGAAGTGATTTATAAGTAAGGAAGAAGAATGAAGAAGGAGAAGAAGAAGAAAGAAAAGGAAGAGAGAGAGACAGAGTTTACTAAACTCGGACGCGAGTAATGAGCAAAGAAATTTTTTAAAATTTGACTTCCAAGATCGTGATTTTTAATGAAAATAATGAAGGAATGTTTTCTCCCCTAGAAACCCGTTGCACTTTTTGCGTAACTGTAGAGATTACTGACAACTGGCGCGAGGGAAGCGCTTTTTTCTGTCGATACGCGCGATGGAAATTACGCCGTGCTTTCCACTTGCCGATCGTAAAGATGCTAACGTTGTTAGGTCTAATGGGCGTTTTCCGCTGAAAAGTCAGGCGGCCGGAAAGTCTCACGAGAAACTCCACGTCGGAATTTTCTCTGCGAATGCCGAGATCGCGTACTAAAAATACCGGAAAAAATCCAAACTTTGATCTATCAACAACCTCCAGAAAGTGACAGGAGCATTTTCATCACGATTTTGAAATCCGATTGAATCTTCGATCCTCGATCTCGAAATTTATCGATGTCGGTAGCTTCGCGAGATATTTTTACATCCTTTTTACTTGTATCTATCCTCTTCGAGACTTGTATTTTCGTAAGTAAATATAAATAAATTTATTAAATGTGTAATAAAGTGAAGTAAAAAAAGGTTCGAATCCTGGCTGAGGTAATATTTTTCGCAATAAATTATTTATCTGAAGGGGTTGGGGGGTATTATAAAATCCAACATGTGAAATCATATTGATTCCAAGTTGGTGATTGTGTTGCGTTTAAAGTTTGACTGTGTCGGCGCGCAACGTATTTAATTATGTACTGCCTTTGCGCAGATTATTGTTTGGCCAACCTAGATCCAGGTCTGACCGTATAGGCATTCTAAATTTATTTCTTACTATTAAGTAATTCACGGTCATGAAGAATGTAATATTTGTGAAGTAAAAAAGTTTATATTTAATATAGATAAATTTAATAAATATAAAAATAAGAAAATAGATGACAAAGACGAGTTCGTCATCTGTGCTCTCAATTCGTGCTTCTGAAATTGCAACTTGGTGTATTTGTCATCATCTTCTCGATTTCTCTATTGGGCCCCAACGAGCCGCGGGGCCCTATGTGTCGATCCTCCTACGACTTCGGAGCTCACGCTTCAACCCTCTCTCTTCGCGAGCCAATCGGGAGATTGCGGCGCGGTTCCCGCGCTGGAACTTCCCGGGGGCCCGGCGTCGTCTAGCCCCGCTTCAATCACTTCAAGTTCCGTGAGCGGGCGCCATGTTGTTAGTACGTGATTCCAAACGCGACTCGTTCAGGTCGGGGCCCGCATGGATGTCCGATGAAGCTCGGCTTTATCGATATCGTTCAGAAACTGAAAAGCAAAATTTGATGACAAACTCCAAACTGCGATCACAAAATACTGAGGGGGAGAGATCATTACACTGGCCATGTAGCTAGAGGATCCCGCAAGTGTGAGTAGAATTTCGAACGTAGCCCAGGAAGGTATCGTACATCGAAATAAATAAAAGTCCGTTACTAATAAAAATAATAACGATTGTATGAAGAATAAAAAGGTTTCACACCAAAATACCTTGTTAAGGACGCACGCGTCAACGCGGGCCCGGACGGGTGTGCACGGCACTGGGCATCCCGTGAAATGCGGCCCGCCAGCGAGAAAAACGGGGACCCGCGGTGCGCAGCGGCCGTCGAGCGAGCGAGCCAGGGCATTGCCAGCGCGGAGTGCAGACACGACGGTCGTTCCGCGGCGACCGGTAGGTCGCTCTCGCGAGTACGGACGTGACTTGGTGCGCTCAACGAGGAGCTCGGTGGTAGCGTGATCGGGTAACATCGCGGAATGCGCATCTCCTGCGAGACGATAGGTCTAGGTGTGCGCGGGGACAAAGGGGCACAGGAGGCGAAAGCCAGGTGGGACAACGCAATCACGGCGTGTCGAAGACACGTAGTGGGCTTCCCCTCATCGATTCTCATTTGCGTTGTCTGACAGAACGATGACAGCTATGCGGACCTGAGTTGCTCCGGTCCCGAGGAGTGGCGAGCGATCCGCGTCTCTGGAAGCTGAAGCGGCGTGTTTGTTCTTTCTGCGAAGCAAGAGGTGAGACACATGAAGGTGTGACGCACGAATGCTGATAAAAAAGAACTGGTATTGAACGTTTCGTTGGCATCCGACAGTATCCCAGGCGAAGGTGCAGACGCTGCTAATAGAGCGAGAATTGACGTGTCTTCGTCTCGTATGCAAACGAGAAGAAGAAGCAGGGTGATGAGAATTACGCGAATTGGCGTGGTTCTTACCTCGCTTGCCGGAGCTTGTGACATAGCGAAAGAATGAGAGAAAGAGAGGGGTAACGTGTGTGAATGTTGTGAGAGGAGAATTGATACGACGTCTGTGCTTACGTACCCACGGTATACTCGAAGCGAAGGGCAGTCAAGCCGTGGAGACGGGAGACTGATAGAGGGGAATCGGTGTTACCACGGGAATTGGTGATACGAGGGATTGGTATGTCGATTGTGAACGGTCTTAGGTTGAACACGAAGGCCACGATTGTTACAAGACCGACGCGTGTACGAGTCGAGCATTGCGGTGCGACGGTAGTCTTGAAAGTGAACAACATCCAGAAGAAAACTCACTGAATATATCCGTTAGACGAAAGGTGAATACTCCAAGACGATAATAGCTTTCAATTTATACGGTGATCCAATTAACTTCGGAATGATAATGTAATTTTATTCAATTTATGATGTTCTTTCAAGATGCATTGTGAATGGTGAAAGACTCGCTGTCATCGGAGCAATTCCTTGGAGGATTCAGACGGGGATGGCCTAATTGTACCATGGTAACTTCACAAAATCGGCTAGCATCTCATTTCTTCATCTCCGGTGAATTGTTGGCTAAAGTTACCTGTCATAATTCAGGTGCAACGATTACTCCTGGATCTTCTCCATAGTCTGCAATGAAGGATAGAAAGCTGAGATTAGCTAACCGATACATAAAAATAGACTATAAGAATCATAACAAGTGACGTGGTTCTCGCTAGACGAGATTCCTTCGCAATTGACAATAGTAAGGTGCTGCTGACAGGTGCACTCGGAAGGAGAAGCGCGCGAAAGAAGGCGAATACGAGGAAAAGGAAGCGAAAAGGAGGGGAAAAAAGCTGTGGGAGAGAAAGAAGAAGGAGAACGCAGAAATATATATATCGGTCGTCGACAGAGTAGCACGCGTGTAAGGCCCCCTGCGGCGATAAGGCGAGGCCCGGGTGGAGGGAACAACGTATGTATCGCGCGGGGCCGGTCGCGCGGACCGGGCCCGCTGCCACTGCTGCTACTCGTGAGAGATCGCGCGCTGACCCAGATTTTGGCGGGTCAAACCGGCGCGAGGAGGCCGCGGCGGACTTTCTGAAATGGGACACGGCGCAGCCTGGAGCTAAATTAGCCGCGATGTCCAATAAGAGTAAGTCCCAGCCGCAGCAGCAGCAGCAGCAGCCGCAGCATTATCAGCAGCAACAGCAGCAGCAGCAGCATCATCATCATCCTCCGCACATAATCAAACCAGTGGACCAACTGCCGCCACGCTATCAACCCCCGCCGCAGCCTACCAGCGGCATCTTGAAGAACCATCTTCATTTCGCCAACGGAGCTACGTCGGCGCCGAGCTCGACTCAAGCCAGCAATAATCAAGGTCCGGGCGCGGCCTTGAACCATCAGATAGGCACGCAGCCACGTACGTTGCCGCCGCCCCCATCATCCTCGCAGCATCAACATCAACAGCAACAGCAGCAGCATCAATCGCAACAGTCAACTCAACCGCAGCAGCAGTCATCGTCGAAGGATGCGCAGAGCAAGTACTCACCGAGGATAGAGCATCATCATCATCCCCAACCGGGTAACCCGCTGATCGCTGCCGCATCAGCGGCAGCGTCCAAAAGCCAACAGCAGCCGCAGCCGTCAACCTACCTCCAACAGTCTAAGCTCGGCCAGGGCCCATATTTGCCTCCTAGCAGCCAGTATCCGGCGGTGAACAACAACCAGAGTGTGCCAATCAGACAGAGGATCAGCGACGACGAATTCCTGCGACTCGGTCCCGTGGAAATGCTCAAGTTCGTGCGGAAGACTGAGAGTGACATCGCTAGGCTCGCCGCCGAGCAGAATCGCCAAATACAGAATTTGGTGAGTCCTCCTTAGTGGATTCTCTGTCATGTAATTAACTGAAGCGTGACTTATGTTTACTTCTACCAACGCAAATTAAGCTTAATCTCGGTTTAACTTACCTTTTTTCCTAGTTCTAAGAATTAACAGAAGGTGAAAAGTAAGTTGAACCGAGATTAAAATTAATCTACATTGGTAGAAACCATACAAATGAACGATACGTATGGAGCTCAATAACTCAACTAATTTAATATTAGTATTATATATGAATATATGACTAAGATTTACTCCAAATAAATACATATGAACGTTTCGATCTCACTGGGTCTTCCTCAGCACTTTACAATAATTATTGAAACAAATTATTCAACATAAAGCCGTTGTTAAATAAAATTACAATTAAAAATAAAAAATATAAAAAATATATAAAAAAGTAATAAATAAATAAATAACATGGAAATAAAAGACAAAATAACGGTAACTCGATCATTTCGCAAAATAATATCTACGCTAAAGACGGAAAGTTGGTGGTCACTCGTACAATCAAGACACGATGTCCAGGTATTAATATAATTTGAGAGATTTCTGCTGTAATCACCTGCTGCTTTAATTATCTATGGTATAATATTATATCTTTTAAAAGTTGTTCGAATGCAAATTTATGGGAAGGAGAATTTTCAAACTTTTAGAATTGTTAATTTTGTTTTCATATCTTTATAAGACTGCATCAAAAATCTATTGAAAAGTCCATTGTCTTGGAATGTGATAAAAAAAACGTTAAATAATGATTTATGTTTCACTCGTTCTATTTTTATTCAGCGACGTCGTTTATGGTCATTTTTGCATAACGATTTCACTTGTGAAAATAAATCAATTCCCAATCAATCAATTGGATTAGATATCTTGCAAGTGGAACAAGAAAATCTCGTGTTTTTTGGTGTCATGATATAATTCGTGTATCAATAAGATGTTATAATAATAATATATTTCATTATATCTTCGAGATGTAAGATGCATTTGCCCTTGAAATCTTTAACACGCTACACGGAAGTTTTTGAGAGGTTCTTGTAGGTCATACACAGATTGAACTCACCGTCGTAATTTCAAGCAGTCACGCATACGTGAGATAAACCGCAATCGGTTGTCCGCGATCGCGCGGACAATCGGTCTCATCTGGCCAGCAGAGTGCTGACTTTACCAAAAGTACTCGATCGGAAATTGGTCACGCGTCGCTCGCACATGCGTGATGAATAGGTGAAAGGCGACTTTTTTCAACATATCGCAGCGCGAATACATCATTCACGGAGATCAATGACTCCGTTATTTTTCTCAATGCAGGCACGTGAATTGATGACAAAAACTATTCGGCCGAGTGGAAGATGTACCTGTAAGAAAAAATATATATCTATATTTCTACAGTATACTATGTATAAAATCAGGTCATTATAAATATAAAGAATTGGAATAATTATTTACGATTGTCTATAAAGTTTTAAAAAACTTGCGCTCGATTAACAAAAAAAGGATGTAGAATAATTTTCAGCAGTTCTCATACGCCTGAATCTGCAATGTATTGGTCTTTTAATTGCATTGTGCATAACAATATAAAATTGTGCCGACTTTAAGAAATACCTATAAGGTGAGCGCGACGTGACAAAACTACTACTACTTTCCAGTTGAACGAGCTGCGATTGCTGAAGGAGGCCAACCAAAGATTGAACGACGATAACCAGGAACTGCGCGATCTCTGCTGCTTTTTAGACGACGATCGACAAAAGGGTCGCAAGCTGGCGAGAGAGTGGCAAAGATTCGGCCGATATACAGTGAGCGTTATGCGACAGGAGGTCTCGGCCTACCAGAACAAGTTACGTCAACTGGATAATAAACAGCAGGAATTAATTAAGGACAATCTAGAGCTCAAGGAACTGTGCCTATATCTCGACGAGGAACGCGGCGGTGGTCAAAGGGACGACGGCGACGGGTCGAGTTCGAGTACAAATGCCGAGGAAACTGCGCCGCCGAGGCCGAGGCATACTTCCACATTTAACGGTAAAATCTAGTAAAAAATGCAAACCTCTTTCTCTCCCTCTTGTGTTAGAATAATGAGCGGAAATATTTTTTTAATATGAAAAGAAATATGCTCAATTATAGAAGAAGACGTAATAATCGTAATTCATAGAAAATGAAAGCTCCTCTGCCGCTAGTTTTGTTTACGTAATACCAGTGTGACACGTGATGAATACTATGTAAATTGAAAGTGCTTACCGTTATTAAGTGAAATGCGTATATACGGAAGTACACAGGCGTTAGTTACGATCTTTTTTAACGATCTTCTTGAATGTCGGAGTGGTTCAATTGCAAATTTCTTGCAGACCAAACAATGCAGTATGTGAGAAGCTTGGAGCAACGGGTGAAGCAGTTGGAGGAAGACAAGAGTGTTCTCCAGGCCCGTGCGCAAGGTTGGGAAGTGCTACCATCGGGTGAAGTTTGGGACAGTCCTGCAAGTCCAAACGACAATACTCACTTAGGAAGCCGGCCGGAAGCCGTAGTGCGCGCTCTTCAGGTTCTCGAGGTCAGAGAACAACTGGAGAGGGAAGAAGGTCACGACGGTGAGAAGGCGTTAGTTAGAGAGATGTGCAATGTAAGTAAATGTCACTGCCATTCCTCAATTAATACGTGAGCTTTATGACGGTAGTCTCACTTAAAAAAAAAAAACCTTTCAAATAAAATAGGAATCTTCTTGAAACATGATTTTTTTATACTGTAGAACCAATCGTTCGAAAAAATCTTCCGCGTGAGATGAATGATATGATGTGTTATGATATATATGATATTAATCGTCTTTATTTTCCAGGTCGTTTGGCGTAAATTGGAAGAAGGTCCGCAAACGAGGCATTAACGATCGTGTCGGGAGGACAACTCTCAATTCTTTAGTACTGTTAATGTAAAGCAACAAATTCTAATATACGTTCGTGACGTACATTAGGTAGTATTATAGCAGATAAGCGATATTTTATGTAGATTTTTATACGATTGTACAATAATCTCGATACGAGAATACTAATAGTATCTATTTATAAATGTAGTTTTCGCAAATTGTCTATTAACAAAGTATTTTTACTATACACAATAGTCTATGATTTATTCTCATCCTTTGATCTCACCCTTTTCCTTTCCCCTCTTCGTCGAAAATCTGCCATAAATATCTGTTTCTATAAATTTAAAAAACAAATTATTTTACAAATAGCTTTCATATGTTTTCTAAGGTTTTTTAAAATTATAACAAAATTTCCAAAATTAGACTTACAAGAAATTTCACCTTTTAATTGGCAGGATTGAAGATATTCGCAATTTCGCATCTACCTTTTTCCACTGATAATTATCCGCCGCGTTTACTCAGAGCCGCTTTTCACGAAAAGATCTCCTCGAGAGAATTCACGCGTTGAATACGCAAGTGAGTTGTTTGTGTTTCTATTTTTATCTCATCAAAGGATTTGCTCTCAATAGTGCGGGCGTTGGATTGCCCTACATACATCTCGGCTGCCTGTACGCCGTCCGGTGTCAATGCAAGGCAATTAGGATATTTTCTTAAGATCTAGCTCCGATCAATTTTATCTCCTCACACTGCTTAGTATACTTCTCGCGTAAACTTGCGCGTCGGCATCCGGAAATTAAAAAGGTAATTTCACGGCTGACAAAATTGACAATATGACAGAATTAATGTTTTACTTTCGGAGAGGAAAATCGAATTGAGCTGGTAATATCTTCTGGCGAGTCGCTCACAAATTCTTATCTATCTGTATATGTCAAGGAGGAGGCGTTCTTCGAATTGATCCTCTCGCGTTCTTGTATCTCTTCACGAATTCTTCTGCGGCCGCTGAGCTTGCGCCGCTTTGGATGAAAAGCGCGGTGGGGATCTCATGCAGCAGCCGGCTGTCGGGAAGATGAGAGTCGCCGGTGATGTGCTTGTGCGGAGGCCTCGCGGAGGACAACGCCAGGATCGTCCTCCTTGCCGTTGTCCTGGCAGCGTACATGCTCGCAGGCGCGGCTCTCTTCCAAAGGCTAGAGAGCGATCTAGAGATACGACAGGTACAAAAAGTGTATCCGGACGTGTGAATAAAAAATTACTCTTCTCCGTTACAATTTTCAATAATCGCAGACCAGGAAATTTCTTTTTGAATGCGTCCCTCGTTCAAAATTAACAGACGTTAGTGATTTTCTAGTGCAAAGTACTAGTAGATGAGAACGAGAGCCTCGTTCAATTATCATTAAAAAATTACTCTTTTCCGTTACAATTCTCATAATCACAGACCAGAAAGTTTCTTTTTGAATACGTCCCTCATTCAAAATTAACAGACGTTAGTGATCTTCCAGTGCAAAGTACCAGTACATGAGAACCGAGCGTACAAAAGTCCTTCGTTCAATTATCATTAATTATTCACGCCAAATAAATCAATGAATCGCATGTGTATTTTTGTAACGTGATCGATGTGCAAAATATACCATTATTATTGTGAGAGATCAGTAAGTCAGGAATTGAGCAACGGATTCGTTAACCAATTATCTTTCTGGGGGCGCCCAGACCACGGAATTCTGGCGGGTCTATCACGCGTTTCGGAAGCATCACCTGCGAGGTAACCCCCTGGCCCTGCAGACGTTGCACGAGCTGCTGTACGCCTACGGCAACGCTTCCGCTACCGGCATCATTAACAAGAGACGCCGCTGGGACTTTCCCGGTAGCTTTCACTTTGTCGGCACCATAGTTTCTACGATCGGTAAGATACGCAACACCGGTTACTAGTCATCCGCATCCACGACGTGGCAATACGACGAATATCGGGGTCAGTGGGATTCATGTCGCGTGCTTTACACCTCTTTCGGCTTTTTATCTCGACTCTTGCGGGGGGACGATCCTGCCGATTTCATTCCACTCTTAACATCTGTGAAAGCAAAGTTTTTTTGTTGTTATTAATATACAATTTTTATTATCTGGCAACAAAATTATCTCATATCGTGGAGTAACTTAATTGGTTTCTTCTTGCTTTTTTTCTTATCTCTTGCGCGAGTAAAAGTGACTTCGCAGCGTGGACAATTAGACACCGTAGAGAAAAGTTTTGCCGAGATGATCGCATTCTTCCGTAAAACTTATGGGCGTAATGACGTTAAGTAAGGAAGTAAGGGTCGTCGGCCGGCATATGCATGAGAATGTTCTGGCGAATTCCGGAATGCTAATATCTCGCGACCTAGTCCCGCATTCACCTACATGGCTGGCTAGCTGTCCCTTGGTCTCTATATATGCATTCATCGTCGTGTAATATGCTTCTGAAATGAAAGAAGCGATGATACCGAAGTTATTTTGCAGGGTACGGAAGCACGGCGCCCCAGACAACGGCGGGTAAAGCGGCGGTAGTCCTTTATGGTTTCTTCGGTTGTTCTGGTAATGACACAAAAATATTTAATAACGAAAAGGCATCACGGACATGTTTAACATCGCAATAACCCAGCAAACACCAACTAACAGTAACATATAACATCAATCAATAATTTCCCGCTCAACAATATAAATGCAATATAACGCGTGTGTTATATCACAGTTACATTGTTGAGTGGGAAGTTATAACATTGATGTTATGTTAATGTTAGTTAATGTTTGCTGGGAAGTAACAGTGATTGAAAATTGTTTTTAAGGTCCGATAATCGGTAAAAGAGCAGAAAACGAGGCTTTACGAGAATCTGAGATAAAAATCTAAATGCCTCTCAACGAAACTATTTGATCCTAACGTTAAGTGATGATTCAGGTGGCATCTTGTTCTTCAATCTCTTCCTGGAGCGGATTATCACTTTCTTGGCGTGGATCCTGCGGAGCTGGCACATACGTCGACTGAGAAGACGTCTCCGCAGAACCACATCCCGACGAATCTCCAAATCGTTGAGCACCCAGCGATCATCTCTGCCGGACATCCTTGACGACGACGACCATGTGGACCTGGACCAATGGAAACCGAGCGTGTACTGGGTCATGCTCTACTTATCAGTCACCTCCTGCATCATCACCTGTTGTGCCGCTGCACTTTACGCGTCGCTGGAGGGCTGGGATTACTTCGACGCGCTGTACTTCGCTTTCGTTAGCTTCACCACCATAGGCTTCGGCGACTTTGTCAGCACGCAAAAACCGAACTACCCTTTTGTACATTGGTAAGATTGTCGTGTTAACGAGATCAAACTCGTATATTATCCGATACATAGCTGAAATTTCGCAAATCAAATTTTGAACGACAGACTCTTTGACGAATATCGATCCATTAATTTTTCTAAAACAAAGATTCTTTAACGCTCCAAAACACTAATAACTTAAAACTCCGAAAATGCAAATAAATACAGTTTCTATTATTTCTCTTGATCATCATGCAGGTATAGATTCATGAACTTCGTCTTTCTCGTGGTGGGATGTTGCTGCATATACTCCCTGCTGAACGTCACGTCGATTGTGATAAAGCAGGGTCTGAATTATGTGATACACAAGTTGCAATATGGTAATCAGGACGTAGCGGCGCCGTATTTACCAAGGAGGCAATCCTCCGTGTCGACCATATACTATTCAAAGAGGAGACCAACGAGGCTCGTTGGCAGGGATTCCATTAGGGCGGAGGATAACTCGGAGACCCCTCGCAGGATGTCAGGCGAGATGATCTCCATGAAAGATTTCCTATCCGCGAATAAAGTCTCCCTAGCTGTGATGCAAAAGCAGTTATACGACGCCGCGCAGAAACAAAGAGGTGGAGGATCGGTCGCCGCTACGCCGAATCATCAAGTGTTGAAGCCCGGAGCGGTGGGACCGCTCGCGATCGCCAGTGAAAAGTTTGAAAGTAAAAGCACGATAAACAGATAGAAGAGTTATGGCAAAATAGAGGCTACGAAAAATATATTAAAATATATGATAGAGCACACTTGTATTGAATATATTTTTCATCATGTCGTTTACCTCGCCTTGACGTTTGCCAATTTTTAGAACAAATTTGTTGACATCGACTATCTTTCGTATGCTGATGCTTAAAAAGTATTGAAATTATACAAATATTAGACATAATATTTTTCTTTGTTCCCTTATATCCGGTTTGCTTTACGATATTGCGGCTCCTAGATGTGTTGAACATAATAAATGATTATGCTCGTTGTATCGCTCATCGAATAACTTTATTTAAGTCATGTTTACAGTACAGTCCTCCATGTACTCAACGACATTGACAAACATGCTATCTCCTTTTTTCGTAATTGCGACAATGTATACCGTGTATGATACCGTAAAATAAATTCAACGTTGTCGGTTCATCGGTGAATTTCTCTGAGTGTGAAAATCGTTCGTGCGAGTTTTACTTACGACATACACCAATCGGATAGGGTTTACGAGAGGACACAATTATCCGAATTCAGACACGTTGCGGAATACACAATCTTTGGACAATCTTTGCGGAAACTCTTGGTGTACGTGTGATTACGTGTGAGTGAACGCGCGGCCAGGAATACACAGCTTAAAATACACGTACGTTGTTCCTGCTGTTCATAAAATCGTGAGGACAAAAATCCCCTTGGCTACGTAACTACGGTACCGTGTGTCGATTTAAACCGGACATCTCGAGCCGACGATTCAAACGACTTCTCGGCTGCGACTAGACTCATACGTGGATGAGACCAGCGATTACGAAACGATTACGTGAAAACATTATGTTCCGTTGAAGATCTAAGAACGCATGTTACTTGTATATTATTCTAAAATGAGAACGTGGACGCAAGCGTTTACGAGATCTTGGAATTACGAGAGAGAAAGAGAGAAAGAGCAAAAGTGAAATGGACGATTCTTTGCAGAGATCGCAAGCTTTCACGTAATCTACAGACAATCGCTCGCCGTTAAGTGAAGCCAAATACGTTGCGAGTAATGAATTACTCGTCCAATCATCGTCGTACGGAAGTCACGCTGATCTAAGAGGCAGCGGACCCGCTATCAGATTTAAGCCGGTTTTTTTTAACATCGCTTTAAACTTGTCGCTTAAATTTCGTCCATCTACTTCACACTTGAAAGACATCGGATTTTAAAAGTAAAACTACCAGATCTAGCGCAAATGGCATGCCGATAGTACCAGGACTTGTTCTACCTTTTTTTTTCTTTTTCTCTTTACGGTATTCTTAATGCTTCAAGAAAAGATCTCAACAATTGTACGAGACTACAATGTTCTCCGTCGCAAGTAGATTCGAGCCTCGTTGGTTTTAAGTCAACGTTTTTAGGCGTTTCTCTTTTTCGTTTCGAGGCTCGGGCAAAGTACTCTTAAAACTGCATGCTCCGTTTCCAACAAATCGGCCAAAGCCACTAATTATCATCGGTAACCATTGTCATTGTCGATCGATCAACGTGTACAACCAACAAAACAGCGCTCAGTGTTTCGCACTGACGCTGACAAAGCCGCATATTCCCAAATATTCTCGGGCGACACACTTCGTCGCTTCAACCAGGCGACGTCGCCACGATTAGGTAACGGCAGCAAAAAAACAGCCTGTCTCGGCTGCATACAAAGATCGCGAGATTCATATCTCGATAAATTGGCGACGCTCATCCCCCGAATCGAGGATGTCGCACTTTTTCTCAACGTATGTCGCGCATACGCACAAACTGCTGACCAATCATCTCCAAACCTCCGTTGCCTATCAGATCAACATCGTTCGTTATTTTGATTATTTTCTGTTTCAAGAAATCCCCGTCGCATCCTTGTATATAATCGGATATCACAAAATTATTATCGTTCAGCGCGGGTGGTTGATTTTGATTTTGTGGCGGTCGGTTCCGTGATCGCGGTATTTGATCTGCCGGCTCCATTAGGTGCGCATGCTTCTTGCGTTGATGTTGCAAAAGCTTTGCCTTAAATAGAATATGTTTATTAACTTTTGTCAATCAGTAAATGTAATTGAACCTTATAAAATTTACCTTGCTGGCGTATTGTTTATGGCACCACTGACAACCTTGAGGACTAGTCGTGATGCTGCCCACCGTTTGACTGAAGCTTGGATTCGGTAGTCCTGAAAATTCGGACTCCTTTTGCCGATTGCTAGGCGGCAAGGCCGCACCAGGATGGTTCTTCATGATATGCGCTTTACGCTTACTGCTACTTTTATAGACCTTGAAAAATACGATAATTTTATTTCTACCTTAAAATGGTAAAACGGTCTTGAAATAAAATTCATGAATACCTTGTCGCAGTATTGGCAATAGTAGTCTCTAGTTTGTCGCAGAATAGGTAAGTTCAATTCCGGCACAGATTCGGGGGCGACATCGGGATGTCGCTTCGCTAGGTGATTCACCAGCATTCCCCTTCGTTTGAAACCCACCAGACATTGATGACATTTATAAATGAAGCGATTGTAATCGTTTGGGTTCACCTATTAGTAAAATAATTGATTAATATATAATCAATCACTCGTTTTTATCTTGACATACTTTTGGCACAAATTTTTTCGCTTGGTTGTTCTGTGTTGTTTGTTCTCCATTAACCGTTTGGGAGTGATGTATTTTAGTCATGTGCTCCTTCAATTTATCCTTCCTTTTGAACCGTTTACCGCAATTCGCACAATGAAATTCTCTGCGCAATAAAAAATAAAAGTTAATCAAAATGTTCATTTATGTCTTATTAATCAATAAATACATAATCGAGAAATCAAAATTAAAAGTTATACCTATGATCAGAATGTTTCAGCAAGTGCATTCGCAATTTGTCGACCGTCGGGAAACGTTTTGCACAATGCTGACACTTATGCTTCCTTTCGCAGTGATGTGCTCGAATGTGTTTGCGAATGACGGAATATTTGATGAATGTTCGCTGGCAGTGAGGACAATTGAATATACCGTCTTGATTTCTATGTGTCTCAACATGATCCTTCAGCATCGTACCTTGGCGAAATAGCTGCCTGCACATTGGGCATTCGAAGACCTGTTTGTTTTCTGCAAATCGGAATTATTATAGAACAGTAATGTTTACAGTATTGTTTAACTCTTATTGACCGATTTGTTATAGATTTACCTTTATGCGTTTTCAGATGACCGGACAACGCAGAGTTGTTCATAAATCGTTTCAAGCAGATACTGCATGGCAGTGGTTTTTGGTCTTCAGCACCGTGCGCCAAACAGTGCTGTTGTAATCGTATCTTTGTAGCAAAACGTTTGTAACACATTGAACACTTGTATGAACCTAAAGGATTTAATCTCTTTGCTTTAGGTAACGCCGTTCGTCCGTGCTGAGACACATGATTCACCAATTCGCTTTGCTTCTGGAATTCCAAACCACACTGCGGACATGCGGACATTTGATTCTCAATTTTGATATCGTTAGAAGAATGAACGGCTGTGTGCAAGTTAAGCAGGGATGGTTTTTTGAAAATCAAGCTACACACGGAACATTTCCACTCCTTGTCGCATTTATTCTGTCGCGAATTCTCCTTTTCCTTCACGTTTCTATCGCGAAACATCTTTCGTCGGTTATAAGAATTGCCATCCAAACGTGGCCATGTAGATATTTGATTAGCCACTTCCACTAAAAAGAAAAAAAGGAATTAATTTGCACTGAGGGGGGAGGTCAATATTTATTATACTATATAATATGTAATACCTACAGTTATAATTTTTTATACCTTTTTCATCTTTCGTGTCTGGTTTAAGTATTGGCAAATTTCTCCGACTTGCATAGTCTGGACTAGGACCTGCCTTTAACTCTTCTTTTGGCGAGATGTTTCTATTAGTCAGAAACACTATTCCATCTTTCTGCTGACAAATGATCAAATTTTGCTCCTTGTATGTTAAAGCGGGCCGTACAAAACGCATCCAGTTTGAAGTATCTGAAAATGTAACGGAGATTTAAATTTAATACCTTAACCAGAAACGATCGTTACAGATAATTACTTACTTTCGTTAGAAACGTCTACTTTCAGGAATTCCCCATTCTCAGTTTCGTAGAGCAGTGGTAAAGCATTCTCGAAGGGTGAGCCATCGTAAGTGCATAATACACCTTCTATGGGCCCAAATTGCGTGCGCCTTCGAATATTACGTTTCGCAAAAATCCCATAAGTCACACTATTTTCTGCATGCGAAGTAGACAGCTTGTTTAACAAAAGGTATGATCCTGGCAGTGTTGCTACAGCGCGCGATGGTACAGGTTGATCTGCGATTGCGCATACGTCAGTCAAATTAGAGCTGTCATCTTTGGCACAATTACTGTCATACTCGTCGTCGCACCCTGTAAAAATGCTCACCCAATATATCAAGTACTATAAATGAATAAAGTAATAAGATATATATCAATACATATGTTTAAGAATAAATATACTTACACAAATTTTTTTTATCTGTTATATGCCGTTTGGATCTTCTTACTATGTCTTTTTTCTCAACTATTTTCTTCTTCTCAGTGGACGGTGGTTCTTTGGCAATTTGTCGAATTTCTTTATCACACTCTGGCAAAGCAAGATTGTTATTTTCTTTATTTGCATCTTCGGTGATGTGTGGCAAAGTGATAGGATTATCCTCCATTTCTATATTCTGATTTTTAAACGTGTTGATAACGTTTATTTGATCATCTTGCATCACCAAGAAGTCCCTGGTTAGAGCGAAATCTGTGCCTGGTATTCCTGTTAGCATTAAGGGAGTCGCTGAAGATTCCAACTCAGGTGTAGTTTCTACAAATGTTATATACAATGATTAAAAAACCATGACATGCATAATTATCTAAAGTATTTTATCATAAATTACTTTTTACTCTGCATTAAAATCTTTTTACCTTGCATTAAAATCAATTCATTGCTGACGCTGGACACTAGTCCATCTTCGTTCCCATTGCCAACAAAGTCTGTGTTAGTGTCTGTTTGAGGTACGGTCTGAGTGTCAATCGGATGAGCCAGCTGAGTCACGTAATTGATGCTCGTTCGTATGTTTGGCTCAGGCTGAGACATCAAGGGTGAGGTCGGGCCTTGAAGCACGACAACAGAGTTATGGAAAGGAGAGGAGGGCAGTTGGACCGGCGTGGGAGAATATCTAGCGGTAGAGCTCATATTTGGATCCAGGGGGCTGACTCGATGCTCAAACTCGGATAGAGGAGAGGCTGCCCTCGGAGAAAAGGAGATCTGTTCATACGTGGGAAATAACCGGGATTGATCCTCCACATATTCCACCTGGCAACAGAGAGGTTGCATTGTGAGTATGCTGCTGACACGTCGTTGTTCATCGTCAAGAGTTACTCACAGTCAGGAACAGGAGCCTGTTGTTCAGCTTCTTGGGTTGCTCGCACAGGGACGAGGCAAAGGGGTGATCCGTAGGCCAATTCACTGAGGTGTCAGCCACCCTGTCGATGCTGGCTATCTCGAAGGACTCGGCAGGGGCCCCCTCAGGAGGGCCCCTTGGATCCATCTTACGTTGACGTATCGCAACCAGCCAAGTCCGTGATTTTGTCGCCTATGTCTGTATTACAATCACATTCGATCGCGCGGACGTGCACACGGGAGTACGAGAGAGAGATTGACGGACCGTGCGAGTGACACCAGGTCGCTCTAACCGTGACGCGCGATCCTCGGGGTTACGGAAACGACGCGGGCGACGCACGACATCGTCGCGAGAGGCAGGAAACAGGTGTTCGTCGAGCGGGCCTCCGTTATTTTGAACTCACACGACAAGACTCGCCAGCCTCGACACACAGGCTTCGAAGTCGATGCACCTCTCGCTCGGTGACGGCACCTGCTGCTGCAGCAGCACTGGCCCGTCAACAGTCGACGTTGCCGATCTCGCATCGCGATTGATTAACGTCGGGACGGCGGGAAATTTTGAACTCGTCAAACGGTCCCTCGTGTCGCGCACAATCATCTTATAATCACATGGATTTATTTGCATAATATCGAGCCATAAAAGTGTTAGTCTTTCCGAAGTAAAATCTAAAGTTGTTTTATTTT
Organism: Crematogaster levior; assembly: GCA_901521435.1. Taxonomy (NCBI): domain Eukaryota; kingdom Metazoa; phylum Arthropoda; class Insecta; order Hymenoptera; family Formicidae; genus Crematogaster; species Crematogaster levior. Next base: position 192,467 of record CABEGB010000569.1, on the reverse strand, counting down.
TTACATAAATGCATCTGAGGTAAAATAAATATTTCTCTTTGTCTCAAAATAAGAAATATATATAGCGTTGAAATATATATTAATATATATTAATATATATTAATATAATTTATATATTAATATATATAAACGTTCTACGACGTCTCCCAATTCCCAGCCCTCTCTATCTCTATCTCTGTTATTCCTCTAGCCCTCGTTCCCTCATCTCTTTGTCGATTCCCTCCCTCCAGCTCCTCCTCGGTTTCCCTCTTCTTCTTCTTTCTTCTCCATTCCAAAATTTGTTTCGGCAATCTCTTCTTATCCATCCCATATAGAACAAATGTTCAAGGGACGTCTTCTAGAAGCTCAAAGGATATCTTATGTCCTAAGGACGTCTACAAGACATCCTAAGGACGTTCCTTGGAGATTTATTTTATATGGGATCCGTTGCACGTGTCCAAACCAATTGTTTTGTTCTTATGTCGTCCATAATTGTGTGTTGGACTTTCATTACTTTCCTGATTTTGTCATTCGTAATGTGTTCGAGTCTTGACTTCCCTCTTCTCCAGTAATCCATCTCCATTACATTCAGAAGTTGCTGTGTTCTTTCTTTTATTTGCTATACTTCACTGCTATATGTATAATGATACTTTTTATTATATTATAAATTCGCCTCTTGTTTTCCTTTGATACACTTTGATCCCATATAGTATGCTGTTCGCTTTCCTGCCTCATTTGTTTTTCTCTCTTATCGCCTCATCTAATAGTCCATTCTTGGTCATTTTTAGCCCAAGATACTTGTAATCTTTGCATTCCTTTATTTTTTATCCGTCCAATAACACGGATTTAATCAAACATTTTAATTGAAAAATTCTATAAGTTAAATTCTATGTATTACAATAATCCATTATTAATTTAAAAAAATTAAGTAACAAAAATTCACACAAGGTATTTATTTATTACGGAAGAATATCAGCATAGTATCGCTGTAATATTTGCATTTCACTTTTCTTCGATTATCTCTTTCACGCTCGTCTTGAATGGGGGTTGGGAGTGGGACCCCCATTCACTTAGAATCGGAGGGGGTTGAAGTTTTCCCTGACAACAGAGAAACAAGTACGCATAAACAAAGAGTGGCGCAGTCCACGATACGAATTGAATTATTGATAATCGTCTTTAGGTCTCATATTGACGAGACACGATGGTGCTGTTTGATGAAGCGAGGAAGCTAATGGACGAAATGATGAAGGTGACAATTTTCCAGCCGTCTGAGAAACGTCGTATGCTGGAGGACGAAAGAAAAACGTTCCTGGATCCGAATCTGGTTATGGATGCGAGGCACAGGATATTTCGCGAAGATCTGTCCAGTTCTCCAACAAAGTCTTCTGTCCTAGCAGAGGCCAGAAGGTATACCTTCGAATTTTAAGTACGACTTATAAAGATTAGATTTTATTCTGTAACATATCTATCTATAACATATACTCTTCTTTACAATTTATAGTTCAGATGTATTTATTTATTTTATATGTATGTATATACTTAAACATACGTATGATCTATGAATTATCAAATAAGATTTTTAATTTTATCGCATCGATTTTTTTATTGTCGTAGCTTAACTACAATTATCTAAATGGATCATGTAATTTTGTTATTTGGCGTAAATAACAAAAGATGGATATCATATAAGATGGATTTTATTTTATCAATGCATTTACAGATTACTGACGCAGGAAGAAACGAAGGAATTACAGTTTAGAAGAGAACAGGCTTTCATAGAGAGGGAATTACAGAAATTTGAGCAAGAGTTGCAAAAGCCCCGTCCTAAATTTTGCGGACTGTGCAGCAGAAAGAGTATAGCTAGTTCAGATGACGAAAATTTTTGGAGAACATCCAGCAAAGTCAAGGTAAAGCATGGCAACAAATTAAACATTTATTCAGATTAATAAAGATTACATTAATAAAGATGAATCATTATGTCCAATGTAACTGCGAATATGCCAAATCTTTTTTAATATCTAACAAGTTAATCGTATTAATAAGTCTGAAAATTTATAGCGGATTCTCATTAATAAAAGAAAAAATAGGACAATTGCGCAAAAGCCGGCGGTCATTCAAAAGAAGACCAGAAAGCTACTTGCCGAAGTCTCTTCTGCCGAACCAAAAAACAGCAAGCAATGTTCGACAAACGAGGTCGAGATCACGTCTTTCGGCAGCATCAAAGTGACCATCAAGGATAAACCAAGCTGCGAACCGGAGGAGCAACGATTAAATGTTTTAAGATCGTATTTCGAGACTCTTCGCGAAAATGCGCGAGATAAACGTCGTCTCTGCGAAATCAGGAGCCGTATTCAGAGCACCTTGTCGCAAGGAAAACTGAAATCGTACGTTTATTTGTGGAAGATGCATGTGAAGAAGATGAAAGCTCAGCGAGAACAGGCAGCGGATAATCCCGATGCGCGAAAGATCGAGATGCTCATCAACACTATTAATGAGAGGCAGAAAACCTTGAAATCAAGTCAAAGAGCGGAGTCAAAGGATCCTCCCTCAAACGTGAAAGATACCGAGGTGAGGAAGAAGGCTCCTTTCAGGCCGTTCATCGTCGAGTCGCCGGCACAGTGTCGATTGAACGCCCAAAAAGAAATTATTCGCAAGCAGAGGATGAAATTGGCCGAGCAGAGCAAGATCATCAAAGAACTGAAGCTGAAGCAGGTGCAGGAAGAGATAACGAGGTCCGGCGAGGAAACGGTGAACGCAGCCAGGGAAACTCTGGCCCACTGTGGCCAGCAGACCAGAAGGACTTTGATCCAACTAATGAGACAAGCAGGCTACAGGTAGTCCTGTAATTATTATCTTGTAATTATTATTAGCGTCCTATTATGTTTCACTTAATTCAACCGTGAATTCTTCATGGAGTCATATTCTTTGAGAATATAACTCCAGGTTAATAAATTTCTAAATTCTCCAATACGATTTTCGACCGATCTTGCCACTAATTGTAAGATTCGAATAATAATCAAAATAATATTCGCGTGTTTTCTCGAATCAACTTTATATCCTAGATAAAATATACAAATATCTCTTTACATTGTATGACGTCGTTCGCAAAGGTCATGCGTTTCTAGTTGCATGGTATGCGAGCGTATTCTAAGGAACTAAAGTCTTTTATAACGAACGACGATGACGTAAAACATAGAGAAGCTGGTCTTGAGAATCAAATTAAAGTGGACCGTTAATTATATTGCTCGCTTCACTGGTGCTGGTCTTTATACAGCTTGTGAAGTAAAAAGTATTTTAAAGAGGACAGTCTGTTTCAGAGTCTGGCCTTTTGTGTCACAGTAAATTTATAACCGATGTGGATTTAACGTAATTTGACGGGTCCTTAATTTTATATATGATCTTTTTTAATTAACAGGGACAAATCCTTGATGGCGCCAATACGAGTACCGAGTCCTCCTAAATTTTTGGCGAGGATGGAAGCACGAGCGGAAGCAAGGAGAAACAGAATAAAGCTGCGTGAAGAAGCACGTCAGAAGAAACTAGAAGATGAGAGGAGGAGAGAAGAGGCTGCCAGGAGAGCGGAGGAGCAAGAGAGGAAAAGATTGCAACAAGAGGTCAGATAATATGAGAGGTCAAAGTATATTAATATCGTATTGGGTGTGTATAGTACACTTAGGCTTTCACCTTGCTAACAAAATTATCTCTTGCGAGGGATATTTCCAGTAAATGTTATACTGTAATAATACTCTAGTTTACATTAGTGATACAATACTAGCTTATTTTGTACTTTACTGTATAACATAACAAAGTATTTCATCCCCTCTAATGCCATTTATACATTACATTTAGAAATATACTCACGTTTAATCTAATACTTTTTTTATTCTCAGGCCTTGCGCGAGGCAAGAAAAATGCGCGAGGAACGAGAGCAACAACGAGCGCGCGAAGTAGAAAGATATAAGAAATTAAATTCCATGGCGGAAGCATTTTATCGCAAATACTTGTTACGACGTTGTATAATCGCGCTCGTCGAAAAGAAAAATAATGATATGAAAAAAGCTGAGGACTACTATAAGCGGTGCTTACTCAGAAAAGTGTTTATGATGTGGAAGATGGAAGTGGAACGTCAGAATAAAATTAAATCTGAGTTAGCTATATCGTTGTACTACAGAAATTTATTGCGGCATGCATTGCAAAAGTGGAAGGAAATGATGAAAGAGGAGAAAAGAAAAGACCAAGTGGCTAGAGACTTCTGTGACATGAGATTACAGAACAAATATTTTAAAGTATGGAGGATAAAAGCTGTGGAATATAAAGTGAAACGATTGAAGAGCGAACGTTTAGCCTTAGAACATTATGAGGAAAAGTTGAAAATTAAGTATTTCAATATGTGGAAAAAATATCCAGAAATAGTGCCGATTATCATGGAGAGGAAACGAGTAAGAAACATGTGGCGGGAAATTGTGCAAGAAGTAATCCCAGATTTTGACCCCAGGCAAAGAGGTGTAATATTAGAAGACTAGTTTAACGAATTTAGAAATAACTTAGATTTAATACTGTACGACAATCGTTGGCCTCGTATTTGATTGAGGTAAAGGCTTATTCCTAAATACACGCAAGATAGAGCAACATTCTTTTACGTAAAATAATACGTAAGTTATTTTACTGTACATACATATTTAAATTTCTTTTTACTTGAACTTACTTTAGAGTGTGTATTGTGTATGTTTGTGTGTACTCTATGTAATTATATATTATATTACTCAGTACAATGGCCATTTTATCACAGTTACAATAATATATACAAATAGTATGTGCAACAATACATTAAGGATAATTATAAAGAAATGTAACGTATCTTAATGTCTTGATGATATGTCGAATAATTTCATAAATATAACATTATAAAAGTAACATACCTATTTTTCATGAATTATTGTATCACGATGAGTCGTAAGTATCAGGATACATCGAGTAGATGAAGACAGTGCAATCGAGCCTTAAAATAACGATTGCATTCTGATCCATTATTTCCATTGGACTTATTATTATGCACGACTTAGCGCTATGACAAATATTTTGACCTTACCATTCTCTAGTTTGTCGAATTTGATTTTGTTCCTTATCCTTTAATTAATATCCTTTGTACAGAGTATAATACATACACCGCGAGAAGTAAATTCGGTGACCTAGCTTACATTCCTAAATTTTGCAGCAAAACAACCGAGATACATTCTTTAACATTCCATGGTCATACTGATTTTTTATATCCAATCGTCGCTCGTTCGACGTTGTGCCGTTGTAAAGCAGCCACAGATGGTACATGAAATAACAAAAAAGCACTAGACCCACGAGGAGGCTGTACAGAGCGGAGACGAAGCAAAGTGCGATGCTGAAACAATATACACATTATTACTTATTCATCAGCTCGGATATTCGGAACGAACAGTCGTGCAACATATTATCTGTCGAACTTTTATACATATATCAGAAAGCAAATAAGAGATATTTATATCGCTATCTTGCAGACCTGACAATTCGTTATCTTGTGATTATTAAACTATATAGATTCTCTGTATCTTTCCAGTTTACTTCATCAACTCTCTATCAGTGACACCCTCCACACTTCCCTCATTCGTGCTCGTGATATACTTGACTTTTCATTTTGTTGTGGAATAATTTCAAGAGCTATATGCAGCGTGTTTTGATATTCTCAGTGTATCAAAGCGTAATTAGAAAATGGCAAATACATACTCCAGCTGATGATACACGTCGCTGCAGTCGTCCGGTAGGAGTACAGTTCCAATTAGTATAAACGGGTGGCAGACACTAGTCATAGTTAAGTTGGAACCATATATAAAAGCGATTGCAGAAAAGAATAAACAGCCTAAGTATGACCTTAAATTGCTAGAACCTATGCAGCAATCCAGCCTGAAAGAAAAAGCCAAATTAATTAATAAAAGCTGCTACAGGTTTGATTTGATTAATATAATTACACAATTTTGTGTCAAAGAAAAAGGCACTTGATACCATTTACAATGATATTCTCTGTTGAGAATACAAGTCTGGCACAAGCGGCAGTGGTGGGCCTTGGGTGGCGCCCTTCTCCTGCACGTGACGCAGAGTTCGCCACTACCCTCGCCCAGCTCCAAGCTCTGCGTGCCGACGACGCCTTCCTGCGCCGTGGCGTCCGCGTTCAGCTTCGTCCTGTAGCCGCACCACATGCCGCCGACCACGCACATCATGAACACGAGATTCTCCTCGGGCAGAATCTCCAGCAGTGGCACGACGCTCATCTCGAACACCAGCATCATCATCAGCACGCTCGTGATCGTCCACATGAGGAAGAACTTGGTGCGCAGTAGGAACCTGAGGAAATTGTGGTGCAGGTAGTAGACGAGGACCGGCGTGACCAGGAACACGGTGACCGTGCAAAGGAAGGCCTGGGCGGCGATCACCGCCAGGATCGGCACCACCAGCAACGGCAGCATCGCGTCCACGGAGATCTGCTTGGCGCCCGCGCGCCAGCCGCATGGGTTACGCAGCCTCTCCCAGACGGTCATGCTTCGTCGACGGCGACCTGAAAGCGGATCCCGCCTCACACTGGCATACGCGAGAGGCGTCGGCGCGCAACGGCGCTTTTGAGGTTAGGCCGACTCCCGCGCCGTTGACGTTTCTCAAACACAGGCCGGCGGCGAGCGCGCGCAAGGCGGTGGCACTCGTCATTCAAAGGTCCATCGACGACATTCCTCTCTCCCTCCTGCCGAGATTTCAATATTTCGCGCGAGAGTCGCGCGCGGCGGCGCTGCGGACCCGCAGCGATGGAGTCGGTGCGTGTTGACATCCGGGTGTCCGATTGACAGCTAACCCCTAACGGTGTGCCGGGCACGGAGATACGTCGGCGGAACGGATCGGCGGCGACGAAGACTTCCCGCACACGTAAAGTCCATGACTTCGATCTCTTTAGCTGCTTTCGCATTTTCGAAACGAAGCGAAAGGAGGATTGGCACCTCGGGGAGAACTGAAAGCGCAATTGAAGGAAACAAGCTTTTACCGATTGAATTTTGCACGTAGGTTCGCCCTTAATCACTTTGTGCCCTTCCCACACATTTCTTGTACATACTCATACACATGCTCTTCGAGGAATAAAAGTGCACAAAGTGAATTGAACTAAAGCGGATAGCTTTCATAATCATTTGTAACGCATGGAGAATGGAAGTCGCTAGACAGAATGATCCTTCAGCTTTCTCCTTTTCAACACCCCATGATAGAATATTCCAGCAGTTTTACGTTCATGTTTTAGGAATAAATAGGCGGAAGAATGCAAAATGCAGGAAATGTAGCTAAAAATAAACAAGCATTTAACATTGTACCTGGCAAACATCTATTAAATGGTAACATTACATCAATATTGTAATATTTTTCACTCAATGATACAAATGTAAGCACATGTAACATAACAGTTACATTGAGTTGAAAATTATAATATTGATGTGATGTTACATCAATGTGTTAAGCGGTGTTTGTTGGATACGCATACATTTTCATACTTTTAGTTTAAAATGAGTTTAAATGAGACTGATGTACGTCTAGGTTCTGAAAGATTGTTAGAGGAATGAAAACGAAATATGATTAAAATGAGGTCTAGAAACGAGGACTCGGTCGACGTCGCACGAACGAGGGACGAGTGGCGGGAACGTGAACGTTCAAATTCAAAATGTATCCGGCCGATGGAAGCAACGGACATGAAAGTGAAAAGAAAAGAAATTCAGTTCAAAGGACAGATATAAAATACACTCGTGTGACTCGTACATTTTTATATATTTAAAGTGAGATTTTATATTTAAAATGAGATTGGTGTGTATGTTTAGGCTCTGAAAGATAGACCGAGGGATAAAACAAAGTGTGAACGGAATGTGATTGAGACCAGCGGATCTTTAAAAACTCGGTCGACGTCGCGCAAACGAGGAATGGATGGTGAGAACGTGAAAAAGAAAAGGGAATGCGCGAGAAATTAATGCTGTTAATTGTCAATTTTACGAGACGAGAGTAGCGAAGGTCAGCTGTTATCATTATCGTGCTTGTTTATCGACGTCGCGCGTTGATCACGAAAAGTCCGTGAGGCGATAAAGTAATTATAGAACGCGAAAAAAAAAGAAAGCGAGACTTGCCGCTTACTTACAAAACTATATGTCGGGATTGGTGCGAACGAACCAATATCGATGCTGCGAACGCGAAAGAGATCTTCACTCACAACAATGGTGAGGCGGAGTTTATTTGGCGTAAGATTTATATTTTCCATTGAAAATAGAATTCGCGAAAATTACACTATTTAATTACGTAGAATTGCTATACATAAATAAAAAAAGCTATGTATAAATACATTGTAAAGCTATATATTAATACATGTTTCGCCATTTCTAGATTCTTATAAACAGTCGAGAGAGGATCATCTTATTGCCGATTTATTATTTTATTTCACTCAAAGACGGACATTGAAAAATTACTCACATCTTTAACACATTATTATCGTATTGCCGAGGACGAGGGGCTAATTAAAGTACGACGGATCGTAGAACTTCATTAAGATAATCGGCCACCATAATACAACCAGCTGATTGCGCGAGTTAAAAGATTGATCGACAATTGTGCCACATGCGGCTCCAACATGTGGTTGTTCACTGAACTGTTCTCATTATTTGCACGTGTTCGCGGTTATCATATCGCTTGCCGTGTTTATTGATTGAATTGTTGGGGATTGACATGGGTGGGAAAGTGCAGTATTTTATTTTGAGTTCGAACGACGCTAACATCATTATCTGTAACTATGGAAAACGTCGCCGCGATAATACCAGGAGCGTATCCATAAAATTATTACGTTTCGGATAACTGAAAGATCGTCGAATTGCATAATTAATCTCGAATTAGCGATGTCTCTTTTTTCAATAATATTGTGAAACTGAAAAAGAAAATGAACAAGATCAACGTTTGATCGCACCAAATGAAATCTAGATAATGGAGAAATTAGAAAATTAATTCTCTCTGATATTTACAATGAATGATTCATGGCAAATAATAATTATATTTCTCTTTCATTTGACAATCTCTTTATCGATTATCGAGATACGACGCGCATTGTGTCGGCTAAGTTTATCACTACGTCTTTCCGACATCAATTGCATGTTATCGTTTACATCATATATATATATATATATATATATATATATATATATATATATATGCATTCACGCGACACATTCGTTGATTTTTTTCCCGTTTTCCGATAGATTAGCGAGAGGTCAACGCTGTTTGAATCACGATTTTTCATCGTGAAAGAAAACCGATTGGAGGCGTCGGAGGCTCGACTGTGGATTCCCCCTTCCTTGATAGTTCATATCCGACGTTCACCCCGAGCTGAAGACCCGAGCCGGAGACACAAACTAACGAAGGAGGAGAAGTGTACTTTCATTTATCGACGTGCGCGGATATACATCGTATTCGACTTGTTCGTACAAACGTAATTTAACGCTAATTTTGATTAAGTAAGCTTGATTTCCATATCTCTAACACAGCGATATAAATTTTGTAAAATGTCTCCGAATAAACGGTTCAAATTTTTTACAAATAAATAGAATTTTCTTTCTGACAAATAATAGTTAACGATTGAAAAATCAGGAGATCTTTGGAAATTAAATTCTTTAGGCTAACAAACAACAAAACTATGAATTGAATCTCCTTCAACATTTTCTCTGAGGAAAAATATTGACTTGGCCTTTGATTCGTCAAAGGATCATTAACATTGGATCTGTTTATTTTGAGACATTTTGGATAGGACTGTAAGTTGAAAGAGGACTTCAAATCATTACTCTGGCTGATTTGATTAATATTGAAAATATTATAAAACCTTACAATTAGAATTTGATTCTTTAATTAATTTTGTAATATAAATTTTTATTTGTGCGGTAGAAAAGCAAGCAATTTAAATCTTTGTGAATAGCTCCTTTTTTTCTTTGTGTACTTATCTATATATCCTAAGATATCATATCCTATCTATTATTAATTATTTGATATTATGTTGAACATTGTGATGTTATATTGTTGAACATTGCAAATGAAATCAGTGTCGTTCGGATCACGAAGTTGCTAAAAAAGGTCGTGAGCGTTATAGTATATCAAAGATATCTTACCAAGAATAGTATAATTAATACACTTTAGTATTAATTTTCAAACTTCTTAGCAATATTTTAACGAGGTATCTAAGATCTATTTTTCAATTCCTAGACTCGAATGGCGAATGAACGAACAGTGATCAGAGGGAAGTTTATCGTCTTAAAACAGTGCGAAGGCGGATTTTAATTTTCTAACTTTGACAAATCGAATCCTGCCTACAATTGAATAGTAGCCGGTTACGTCGTGTTTTTCGACATGGATCTGTAAGAATCGAAAAGTTTACCAGAGAGAAACAACTTCGCGTTCTCGGTCTCATCGCGAGATTTACGAGCGAATTGTCACATGCTCCGAGAAGCGATAACGAGACACTGTCGTAAGCGGCACAAGAGCAAGTCGACAGATAAGAAATTGCCAGTGGCGGTAGATCAGATTCTGCCGTTGCGGTTCCTCGCGCGGCTCGTGTGCATGTGAAATCAGTAGCAGTGGTGATGGTTTATTGATAGTGCTGGCAAAGGCGACAGCGGTAGTAGCGACGGCAGTGATTGTTATCGAGTAGTTTATAAATCCGGGGTTACCGCTCTCTTCATCGTTTCGTAAAGGTTCCGTGAAGCTTCCGAGCTTCTCCGCGGAAGGCTGCAAACTGGTGGTTAATCGTGAATACGTGGGGATGTTATGTAAGCTATATTCGCATTCGGTAAACACATCCGACACTCCTGCGTCGGGATCGGATTTGCAATACGCCGTAATGTTGCAGTCTGATTACAGAACACGATTAAAGAGAGTCGACTAAAATATCAACTACTTTGTTTTTGAAGAGTTGCGGTCTATTGAATCATTTTCGCAAAAACATTTGAATTAAGATGTCATTGAAACATCTTTTCTTATTGTATGTTATGTATATAATGTATTTTTTGAGCATGTATTGAAAATGTGAAGCAAATTTTGATTGTCAGCGTACACAGTATACCGGGCTCATAGTTTCCGAGTACTTTCAAGTAACGTAACGATACGGGACATATCGATTATGCATCTCAACACGTGTTGGTTTACTCAGCGCGACGTGAGGAATCCCGGTCTTTCAGGTGATCAAGTTACTTGGTCGAAGAATGCACGTCAAAAGCAACACGAGGATAATCTATGTGCGTGGTTGAGCTTGGACGAAGTAGCGAGTTACGAGGAAGATGCGCGGTTGAAGACCGAGGAGCCGGAGGAAGAGGACGAGAAGGAGTGTGACGAACGGAGTTCAGGGATGTCTACGGTGTCGATCAATAAACTGCAAGTTCTATGGGACCACTTTATTCACGCCGAACCCCAGAGTTACGAGGTATTAGCACATTTTTCGGGACCAATCTCTTAATTCTACTCTTTATTCGTTCTTCTTCTTTTCTTTAAGTTTTTATAAATTGCCATTTAATTTTAGCAAGATCCGATACTCTAATAAATCTATTGTGGTAAGGAGCTTTTTTCCCATGTGTTGTACAACATAGGAACAAGTTATTGCTGTCAAGTTTAACGTTAATCATACCTTGAAGCCTATTGCATTGTAATTGGATTGTTTCCGCCACCGGAGACACCGCATTGTAGCTTACGAAGGAAACGGATGCCTTACGAGTTATCTACACCTTGCTTGTCAATATTTCGTGAAAGCGTCGAAATAACACACATCTTTCGACTACAATCTTTCCAATGCCTAATGACTAATTGAAAAAGCACATTATTTAATGTCTCTTGTATAATAATGGAATAAAAAGTCAAATATAATTAGATACAATGTTAACAAAATGACATATATCTGTCTTTAACTTGTAGCAATTGTGAGATTTTAATTATGTAATTTTCTCTGAACGACATATTTTCATTGTGAACGGTTATTTCCATCATGAATTATGCGTGTACGTGTCCGATTGCATGTGTACATGATAGAGTATAAACAGATTATCCGTTATACGCATACATTAAAAGACTGCTAGATAGATACAATTCCTATTTCCGTCGACGAAGAATAGCGAAAATTCGGAGTGCTCCAGTTTTCATATCTAGAACTTTTTATTAAGTCGCGAATAATATCAAATATCAGAAGTAGTGCAACAAGTATGTCATTTTGAAATACTTAATCATTATGTTTTTCACTTCATGTCCGCTAAAATGTTGATTACTATATCGCGCAAAGACGTGAGCAAATTATCTTTGTCAACTTTGTCAAGTAATGAACAAAATGTTTCTATTCTCTCTTATCTCGAGCACTGCCACTTATTCACTAGTTTTCTCTTTAATGTGATATTTTAACGAGACTTGGTTTTTTCTTATGAATTGTATCTTCTAATCGTATCTTCGGAATTATTGATCTCTCATTTACAAATATAAGAATAATTAGTATTAATTATTTGACAAATTCTGTTAAGTATGTAACTGCTTCTGCGAATACATTCTTTTTTTTTCTACGAAAAATATTTGTTTCATACAAATTCTGTTGATAAATACTTTAACAAGCACTGATATCACATACACAATGATTGTTTCAGAAATCATCCTGGCTTGATATATTTCTGGCGGAATTGCTCGCGCAAATCAAAGAAGGCAAAGACGTAAAAGATGTTCTTTCTTGTTGGTGAGAATCTCATTACATTATATTAATCATTATATTAATTTATTTATTATTATTATTATTATTATCTTATGTGCGAATTCTGCGCAATATTTCTCGTAAAGTTTACGCGATACTTTCCTAGGAAGCGTATTCGATTACGTTTATTTTTATGACTCATTGTCTTTGCAACCTCAACCGCAATATGAATGAAAATTCGATCACTGCGGTTGCAATTGAACACTTACGGTAACTAGACTGACTCTCGATTTGGTATATTTCATTCCTTTTTTGTCAATCACGTTTGTTAATTGTATTTATTTGTTCAAATATTTTATACCTGATTATAAACTTAATATATTGATTACAATATTTACAGATATACATTGAAGCTTTGATTTAACTTTAACGGGTAGTCTCCGATATTTCGGATTTAACGGATAGATCTTTTTAAAAACAATAAAAAATGGTGAAAAATATCCCACTATGTTAAATTTCATGGACTTTCGACGTTAACGGGTATCTCTTCTCCTCCTATTATTAGTTAAAATAATTAGTTAAAATAAATTAAATCGAAGCTTTACTTATAAAATTATATGAAAAGCCATTGACCTGCATATTTTGTATTCTGTTGTGAATCACTTTCAGATAAGCGCTAACATTTTCTTTCTCAATGTATGGCAAATGACGGTATCATATGAGCTACTAGAAACAATAAATATGTGCCGTAATTGTCATATCTCACCGATTATCTTTCACATCTGATAACTCACACCTGATAATTCAATTACTGAATAAGATAGTAAAAATATATACACATCAAGCGTATCAATTTGTTTTAGTTCCGTCGGCGTGGGTGGTGTGTCGACCCTCGTGGCCTGCGAATTGCTTTCAGATGTGCACGAGTTGTGCGGAAACAGGAACGATGGCGGCGAGCTGACCGGTCTGCGAAAGTACCTGGTCCAGGATCGTGGCTGGCGTTACCTGGCAGTGCTGCATCTACTAGGTGTACGTGGTCTATCCTGCGGTCGCGAATTGGTCGCACTGTTGGTCGCTCTCTATCAAGTCGCGTTCCAAGAGGGGACTAACTCGACTGCCGCATCGCAAAAGTCTGACGGCGAAACCGCTGTCGTCAAGTCATCGATACGCAATCAGTATATGAGATTTCATTGTAACGACGATACCGTCGATACGGTGAATATCGTGCTGCACGCAAAACGCAAGAGCACTAAAAGTTCTGGCCGCAGGCGTTTCTCTCATGAGGGCGATATACCTTCGCGCAGAAGATTTGTTCGCCGACATACCATCGGTATTACGAAGGTCCATCAATCAACCAGTTACAAGCCAAAGAAATCGTCGTCGTTTCTGAAAGCGCGACGTAATACACCAGAAAATGAGACGAGCAGCGAGTTCGAGCCATCGACGGACGGCATCGATCCGGCACGTTCTCTCACCCTGAAGATTCGCCTGAACCCGATGGACTTTGAATACTTTACATCGATCGTTAGGAGCGACGAGGAGCAGAAGTGGCAGGCTGAATTGTATGAGCTGCCGCCTCGTCCCGTAAGAAAAACGCCACGTGATTACATCGACGAACGGATCCGCGATGTATTGGACGCTCATATCAGTAACTTCGAGATTAGTTTGCTCATCATACAACTGCTGCAAGGTTTGCGTGACTACGACACGCCCGCTGAACAAACACCAGCCGTGCAGGTTCTAAAATTCGCTCTGGACACACTCTGGTCGCTGCAGTTTGGCATAGACGGCAGCAGTTTGAATGGTACAGAAAGCGCGACCCTGAAGGCAGCGGCTGCCAGATTAATGTTGACGGCTCTGGAGCGTGCTTTGAGAGCCGACGAACCTACCACGGCTGTGATTCACAATGGCCTGCTGCCGATGACTCTGAGATTGCTGGAGAACGCTTGCAGCAAGCCGGTAAATGTCTTAGAGCCGGAGGAAGGTTCGCTACTGCAGGAATTCATCTTCGCTACCATCTACGGGATCGTCACGTTTCTTTACTGTCTGTTGCACCAGCGTAGCGGCAATGTCGATAAGCTGTCGGATTTCCTCGAATTGTTTCAACTCTTCGTCGAGAGTCAGGACGGCAAGCTCGTCGAGAGAACGATATTCACGATCGTTGGTCTGCCTAGTGTTGACCCGATAAAGTCGATAGTACGGGCCAAAAAGGTAATCGACATAATAGGTGCACTGACCAGTGGATTAAAGAGCGTTCGTCATGATCTCTCGCATGCTACGCAGTGCCACAGAACCAAACACAAATCCTGCATCGACCATGTTCAAAGTCATCATCACTCAGATGTGCTCGGAGCACCGTACTTCCAGCAAATCGTTGGTGTGGCTGACAAACAAGTGTGCTGTATTTCTTCGCTATTTGCGACACTCACGAGTTTACTGAAAGAATCTCATCTATTTGCGAGCGAGTTGCAGGTGAGACTGATTGGGATAATCACCGCCGCGGGTACATGCTGTTGCTTCCCGCCGAAGACCCTCGTCTCGAGCGTTATCGCCTGTCTCAGAAAACGCGACTCCTCGACATATGCGCCGGCCGTGGCGTTCTTGGAGCGTACTCTCTTCAGAGAACTGGGCGCTTACTCGATGACGGATACATGCAACACTTGTGATAAACCGACAAATTACTCGTGGGACTTTTTAGAGCTGTACATTGATTTGTTGTGTCTTGACGACCCGAAACTCTGTTACGTTGTCATGGCGCATCTGCTGAAGGTCACACCTGGTTCTCGGTTTCACGTCAAGGAGCAGCTTCTTTTCAAAGTCTTTTATCCGACTTTTCTGCGTGCCAAAGCGCGTTACATGACCGATAAAAACAATGCAACAGCGAGGTTCCTGTTGCAATCCTGCATGTCTGTTATATCGTGTTTAATCGTGAACCTGAAGATGTGCGAGAAATTCATGGAGATAAACGGACTGCACGAGATACTGTCTCTAATAGCGGACACGACATTTACTAGGAGCGTTTACGCTCTTCTGGAAGTCACTGTAACTGTAGAAATCTGGAGGATTTGTAAGGAACTCAACAATACAATAGAAAGTATTGAAGCGCCGGCAACGAAGTTTCTCTTTGAAACACTTGATAAAGAGACGAACGGATTGTTCGTCAGCTTGCAGTGTCTCAAGGCACTGAGAGTGAGAGAGAAAATGGGTCAGCCAGACGAGAAAGATGTGCCTGATATGTATTCTGACAATCAAAAGGCTGAATTATCTACTCTTCAAGATTTGAGAACAGAGACGGCGATTGGAGTGCTCGATACAACTCTAGCGCAACTGCCTGAAAGTGATATTCACAACGAACAATTAGAGAACAAGACTGATATCACAACGATTTCGAATTTGTTTGAGAAATTTCATTCTCTTATTGAGGATACTACCGAAGTGTGCGACAACGTGTCGTATAACAAATTTAGCCTGTATCAGGCTAGCGCAGCGTGGAGGGCTGCTGCAGGAGTAGCACTGTGCAGCCCGAAATTCCGCACTGAACTATCAGCACATTCAGTATCCGAGAAATCGTTGCGTTTATTCAAATTGTTGACTGTAAGCATCGCCACAGACAGTATTGAAGGTGCGAAACGATAATACCTGAACAATCATTATTTAAAAAAATTATTAATGAATCATATCGTACTTCTTTTTTTCTTCAGATAAATTGGCACATAAACTCTTCGAAGCCCTGATTACATGTTGTCTGATATCTCCGTTGTGTAAGTATATTCAAATGTATTATGAATGCGATTAATAAAGTGCGTAACATACACAACCCCGATTACGTATGTATATAAGTCGTGCAGCTGCGGCGTTAATCTGAAAATGCTTCGTGCGTTTACTCAAGAGAAAAACAGTTCAAAGAACGTAGGCAAATGGTAAACATCATTCTTGAAATCGGTTGGCCAGTTATCTAATTACACGTGGAATTATATTTGATAATATGCTTTGAACTTTTATTCCATTTATACCATTTATTGTTTTTGTTGATTTTATGTAATGACAAACATTCTACGGTGTAGATGATTGTGACATTGTCATGGAATTGAAACAGACACTGATGAATACCGGAATAACGCTTGGCCGTGGAATAGCTGTGATAGTGGATGCGGTATTGAAGGTTTCTATGCTGAAACCAGCACAGGAAAACAGCATACAGCAACAACCGCGTCCCAGAGTATGTGCTAATAATATTTTAAGTCATCAGTTACTAATATTCAAGAATTCTTGAATATTTATTAATACAACCACTTTTACTAACTTTTATTACAGCTACCAACCATGTCGTTGGAAACTTTACCGGATTACGGTGCAGACGACAGCAGCACCGGCGAATACGTAACCGCTGATGATGGATATGAAGCGGATATTGAAGTGCCTGGAAAAAATACCAATAACAGCATTTCCAAAAAAAGTAGCCCCCTTGGACCTGTGATAGAACCGAGAGGTCATGCTAATGCGCATCCTGCTCTATGTTCCTTGGCAATAGATCTTTTAATTCATTTCAGTGAACAGTAAGTCCTGATTACTTTTGCAAGTTATTATATTTTAACATTATTTATAAAATCCTTTTTTTTACAGAGGTTTAGATTTAGAGAGAGGATCAATAATAACTGGTGGATTGCGAAGGATCACTCTTACTTGTCGAGAAAGTGCCTCAAGTTGTGCTGCCCTTGCGGCGTCGGGAACTATTATGAAGCTATTGAATGGTTTTAAAAATATATTTAACGATAACGATCCGCGATATCGAGGTAGTTTTTTTAATATATGGAAAGTATTTATAAAATATTAGCATACTCTATAGTGAATTTTTACAGATTTGCAACATGCAGCATTGGAAGTTTTCACATTATTGGCGACACAATCAATCTCACCGACAGAGTTAGTCGCGTATCTATCGTTTTTCAAAGCAAAGAAACCGCCACTGTTGCCTTTGCTGGAACCATTATATTACTTGGTACTGGCCGCACGACCTCAGCCAAATTTCATCCTGTCGTTCCCCGTGCAATACGACACGAAAGCATCGCTGAAGATCCAGACCGAGGTACACAAGAATCTGGAGAAGGCTGAGAACCTGGTAAATAATTTTAGAAAGAAGCATCTTGCTGCGGGAATTTGCAGTCCATGGTCCGTACATGCAATGTGTTTGCCCATCGGACCGGAACTTGCTTGGTCAGTGTGGTTGCAAGGTTGCTCTGCTTCCATGTGGTTAAGGATAGAAAGAGGACTATCAGTTGGTGGACGTACGACTGTCCATAATACTTCCCCGTTGCTTGATTCGGACAGCGAAAGTCTATCCGACTGGGGTATTCTTTCTGATGACTGGAATCGAGATGGTTAGTAGAAAGAGAAAACAATTATTAATCACAATTAAATTATGTTTATTGTCCCTAATTGCACATTTACGTTATTATACATATGTGTTATTATATGAGAGAAATTTTATTTATCATTTTATTTATTGGAAGTTTTGTTTGTAGATAACGATAAATTCGTTATAACTTATTCGGACGCATTTATAAGATTTCCACGAAAAGAACAAATATCGATGTCTGATCTTTCTTTCAGTCGTAGCAGGTTCTATGTCGCCACCCATGCCAACATCGGTAATACATTTGATGTCCATTGGATTCGAGTCGCTGGTTTTGGAAACTTGGCTTGATCTCAGATCAGGTGATATTCACTTTAAAGAATCACTAATTATCAATTATAAAGTTCGAAAGCTCGTACTGACATTGATTTCATCGTTTCTAGATAAATTAATCTTACGACTTACTCGACCGGATGATAAGATGAACCGAACGATCTCCGAAACTTCGGTAAACGGCATGTTTCCTTCGGGATGCTGGCACCATTTGACTTTAAACATTAAAGATACTGTTTTGAATAAGCATAGTGCTGTTGTTGAAGTTACACTTTGGATAGATGGTTGGAAAGAAGTCAATGCTCAGTTACCATTTGATGGTTTATTGGTGAGAAAGCCTGGTACCACGTGTATTTTGTTAGGTCAAATGGGGTCGAGCAGTATTGGCGCATGGTATCTTGGAAATTTAATGATTTTTAGGTACATTATTTTGTTACTTAGTATCTAAGTAATTTATGTGTAACAGAATCATTTATATGTTTTATTTGACTGTTCACAGATGTCCAGTATTTACGAAAGAACGTGCGTTGCATCTGGCAGGTCTCGGACCAAACTACACCAACTTGGCAGATTGTATTTTAAACACGGTGAAACCTGATTTTGCACCTCTTATTATATCCGGCGCATTGAATGGCGTTCGTGAAGTGAAATACGGTTAGCAATATATTATGATTAATGTATAACTGTATACTAAACAGTCTCTTTCTAAAATCACATCTATACAAAACTTGAGACTATAATATTTATTTGCAGAAGGAGGTAAATTTGATTTAAGCCGGCGAAAATCTTATGGTGGCACTTACCTGAGACACCCTGTCGAAACGGTGGTATCGGAATCAAAAATTGATTGGGATATCGTCATGGACGCGACAAACTCGCATCTTGGCGAGTTGCAAGATAATTTGCTTCTCAATTATGAAGCTCAAAATCCTAACATTGTACACTTGTATCCTCAAGCTGTTGCTAATCCTGCTGGTAAATAACACATTTCTATTGATGTACTGACTGTGCATTTTGTAATATTATATAAATTATCATATAATTTATTTTATTATTGTATATTATTATTATTTTTATTTTTATAGTTGTGAGAAGTATCTTTCCGAGTCAACCAGGTTTTAGAATTGTTTCGGTCCCAGAACACAGAGTATCACAGCAACCACCTCTATCGATACCTCCGATTGTATCTACTCGTTTAGAGAGCCAGCAATACCGAGGTCTTGTACCTGCGGCGATCTTAGTGGGCGGTGTACCAGTATTTTTATATCTTTTTGCGAGAGTAAGTACCTTTTAATATGAAATATGAAATATAATATGTATTTTCATATTTACACAAAAATTAATTAAGAGAGAAACGATAAAAACATCTGCATATCCTCTCTAAACATTCGTGAATCTTTGTAGGTAGTCGAATTAAGCACCATCGAGGAAGAACAAGCCTTAGCTTTGTCTATAGTTCTGCATCTTGTCCGTAGTGATTCCGAACTTCTGAATCAATATCGATCGGACGGTGGGATGTCACTGATTCTGCGTGTTCTAGAATCATCTAGGTGTCACGCAGGTAGACACATTCTAAAGGCGATACTGGATGCGGCATGTGATAGTTCGATCATTATCAAAGATATCGGCAGTAGTAATCATTCAATCTCACAGAATTGCGAAGCTGTTATCACAAACCCGGAGCTGATCAAAGGCGCTCTTACCGCGTGGAGAGCGTGGGTTAAATACGATACGTTAAATTTATTGTTGCAAGCATTACTACTTTTATTGCGAGATCAACATTCACATCGTGAATTCAATGCATCACAGTTAAACAGGGTCGGTATCGTGGATACGATTCTTACCTTGTGTAAGGTAAATAAAAAATCTCGTCATTGAAGAGCATACATATCTATACATAATGAAATATACATCAATACCAATTTATATATTTTATAGTAATATCTCTTGTTTTTCGTAGGAACACTTCATGTACGAAATGCACGAAGAAGAGAATACCGTGTTGGATTCGAATACTGGAATTGCTATAGTAGAATTAATGCGCGCTTTAATGGGTGCACCGCCAGAATTTGCTCACTTGGTCGCCATCACCGACTATCTGGTCCTCGTTCATCAAGCTTCAGAGACTTATGTCACGCATTCGCGACATAATATCTATTTTATGCTACCACAACTCAAGGAGAAGAATATGAATTTGAAAAAGAATGATGCTGTTATTTCCGATGAGTCGATAAGCATGGTGGAGAACAGCAAATTAAACAAGGCATTGACAAATGAACAAGTATGATTTTTGCAGTATAACATTTCTTTGGTTGTGAAAATGACACAAATGTCATTATTAATTGTTAATTTTTCTAGATTCAAAAAACGCGAAGTCCTAAAAAGAAAGACCGTAAAAATGTGCTATCACTGGATAATACTAGTGCTGGAGAAGATTCCGGAATTGCAGGTAGTGATGGATCCAATCCTCAAAGCAATGTAGGTATAATGAAAAAACCTTTATATGTATAACGTAATTTTATGTATTACTACACTTAATCGTACATTGTGTATTATTTAGGAAAGACAATCAACATACGCGGATGAAAGAAGAGCTTGTCAGGGTTTAGTCTGCGAAGGACTATTACTACTGTTGAGAGATGCTGTAAGAGTGTTACCAGACTGTCAAGTTGGATTAGTACTGAAGCATGTTTTAAGAGCTGAACTGTTATTAGTTCTAGCTAATGACCCCGATAATCGCGTACGCACAGCATTGATCAAGGTAAATAATTTCTTAATGCAATGTATATCATATCGAAACATCGATCGAGACATATCGAGCGAATAAAATGTTTTATCAGTATCTTGTGATATCTTACAGGTGATACAAACCTACCTACAACGCGCTAGCGACGAAGAAGTTAATAAATTTATAAAACAAAAGTATTTCATGCACTTAGGAAATCAGATAGCTTTATATCCCGGAAGTGAATCGCTGGTTGTCGCTTTAGAAAATTTAGCTTTACGAGGTCCAACATTGGCGGCGATGCCGCCGTTAATGGCAATGATTGCAAAGGCCGCAGGCTCTGATTCAAACGTAGCTAAGCCAATAATATCGTTTATCACTGACATAATAGCAAAGGTATGAAAATGGAAAATACGGTAGCAAGCTTTGATGTACAACTATACAAATTAATTTTCATTCCAGAATACGAGTGCACTGAAAGTACTTCTAGAGCAAGGTTTGATTGAGTCATTGGCACAAGCTTTGGTTACGATTGCGCATAAAGGTACCTCGACGTCCCTTCACCGAGACATTCACGTACTGTTTGTAGCAATCGCGACTAAGCTTCTAGAATTACCGGGAAATCATCAGATTCAAGCGGTATTAGACCTACACATGATACTCGATTACATGGAACTATCGGAGAAGTTACGATGCCGCGCAAGTTTGACTTGTACGGTCATAAGAGATGCCCAAGTTGCATTGTTCGATGGAGAGTTGGATGTGCTCACGACTAAAATATCGAATCCTTCGGGATTCCGTTTACGTAGCACGGCTTCTTACTTGGCTTCGGCATCTTACTTTACTTCAGGTAATTACAACGCGCGAAAGTGTCCGGTACTCATGTATTTACACTCAAAAAACTTCTTCCAGTTCTCACGACGTCCAGCGAGCAGAGCGATCATGGGTCCCGTTCGTCTAGTTACGCAAATTTTCACACGAATTCGCCTCCGGTGCTACGCGAACCTAGTAAAGGAGAATTGAATGATCGTTTTCGTATTATTGTGACACGTGCCGTTGAGTTTATAATGGCCGCTGACACATCGCCGTCCGTCAACGAATTACAATTAACGAGAAGGTTGTTTTCCGTTCTTCTGCATGGTCTATGCAGTCCGCTAGAAAAAAAAAATCACTGGAGTAACACGTGGTCCGTTAGATCGGCTTTAAGAAAGTATACTGCTAGAATTATGGTATGGCTGCTAGAACCGCATCAAAGTATCAATACGAGAATATATGCCATCAGATCTCTAATGGAAGAACCAAGAGCTCGTGAAATCTTATCGTGTATTCTGGAAGTTCATCTACAGGTATTTACATTAATAAAATTGATTTAATAAAAAATTATTAAAATTAATTAATTAATACAATATATATTTCTATATTTTATATATTTTTACCTGAATTTATCTATCTATATTGAAATATGGTTTTCCGAAACGGGTTGTCTCTCTTGCTATTGCACTCTTTCACTCACAACTTTTAATTTTCCAATTTATTTATAAAATTGACAATTATGTTTTAATTTATGTTTTTAATTTATGTCTAGATAGAGCAAAAGTTTACTGTGTTCTTCTGGGATCTATTGCAAAAACGGGACGAAATGCCAAGTGCCGATGCTAGGGTGTGTGCAGAATTGAGAGAAGCCTTGCGCGTATGGAACCTCGCCAAAGAGATAGAACAAGCTAATCCTGAAGTGTGGAATGACGAATTAGCTTTGTTACGTAGAGATTTGCATCCAGATCAAGATATTTGTATCGACAATTATCCTACGATTTTAAGGTAGACACATTTATCATGTTTATCCATTTTTTTGAAAAGTTAATAAAATGATGTAATTTTAACGCTAGAATCGGCAAAAGGTATGATACTTTGGCGAAGCAGTTAACTGAAAGCGCCATGACTATAACACGTTCAGTTGTGGAAGAACAAAACCGCGAGCGTAAAGTATTGATGGAACAGTTAAAACACGCGCGAGCATTAGAAGCTCAGGCAGTAGCTAGATGGAGAGATATAGCCAAGCGACTAACACATGAACGGGCGCCATGGCACTTTCCCGAAAGTTATCCGAGAAATTGGGAATTGGATCCAACTGAAGGTCCTGCAAGAATCAGAATAAGACTTCAGAGGTGTCATTTGAACATTGATAAGAGATTTTTGTTGCCTGAATATCAAGATGGATTAGGTATGTCTCTACAACGTAGTAAATATTATCATAAAATGTTACGGAAAGCATTCAAAGTGTGTTAATGTATTCCCCTTATTACGTAATATAATTTAATAAATTGAAGAAACTCTTCATCATATTTTAATCTTAAAATTTATATCTTACAGCGTCTTCTAATATTGAGATGCCATTATCGTACTTATTTACAAGCGCTCGTGAAGACACCAATACTGCGGCTCTGATTGAACGGTTGCATACGAATGAGAAAATACGTAAGATGTCTCAAGCGAAAGTAGTTACACCTAGGGCTGAACTAGCTGGAGAAGTCCTCATTGGTGAGACGTGCGTGTATTTCGTTCCAGATAATCCCGATATGCCGTTACATACGGACGTAAGCGATTCCTTTGTTTTTTATAATTATAATTTTGCAATTAACTGGTAAGACTTTCTTAACCATTGTTAATTATAGATAGCATTAGGTGGTTTCGATTTGGCTGTGGCCGGTGGTACTGCTTGGCGTCTCGAGGATATTCGAGAATTACACAGAAGAAGGTACCAATTGCAAGAGAGAGCCATCGAAATCTTTCTCATAACTGGCAGAACATATCTATTGGCGTTCAATTCGTCCAAAGAAAGGGACGAATTTGCAACGGAATTGTCTGCTTGCAATTTACCCAGACGAATTCCCGGCGATGACTTGGCAGAGGCTCTAGCCTTGTGGAGGAGTGGAGCGCTCACTAATTGGGAATACATAACTTGCTTGAACAAACTAGCAGGTCGTTCGTATAATGACTTAATGCAATATCCCGTATTCCCATTTGTTTTGGCAGATTACGTCAGTGAGAAAATCGATTTGAACAATCCAAAAATTTATCGGTAAATATAGAAATTATGTGGTGTGTACATTTGAATATACTTATCGAATACATGCGAATACACTTGTGTATTTTATAGGAATTTTAAACGACCAATGGCTGTGCAAGATAAAAAGAACGAGCAACATTACATAAATAATTATAATGTAAGCGTCATTTTTAAATAATCATTATTGTTTGTGATGTTTTCTTGTTTTGTTTTAGCATTACTAATAACTTAATTTTCATACAGTATTTGAAACAAACTTTAACAGAAGGATTAAATCTAATTGCCTTAAATCAAGGACCATTCCATTATGGCTCTCATTATAGTAATTCTGGAACTGTATTACACTTTTTGGTACGGCTTCCACCGTTTACTAGCATGTTCCTTTGTTACCAAGGTAGTTACAAAAAAGATTATTCTTTTGATATTCACCAAAAGTTAATTATTGTTAAAAATCTTTTTTAATTTACAGACAACAATTTTGATATTCCTGACCGAACATTCCATGCGCTAGCTACCACATGGAGATTAACTAGTTGCGATTCAACAACAGATGTGAAGGAATTGATACCGGAATTTTTTTATTTACCTGAATTTTTAATAAACTTCGAAGGTAAATCTTACTATATTGCAATTAATATTTGAAAAACATTGCATATAATATGTATATAAATAATACATAATAATATACATTCATATGTGTTACAGGATTTAATTTTGGTGTTCGACAAAATGGTAACAAAGTTGGAGATGTTGAATTACCAAAGTGGTGCGGCGGCGATGCACGTTTATTTATATTAGCACACAGAGCCGCGCTAGAATCCGATATTGTAAGGGAAGTATTGCCATATTGGATCGACCTCGTCTTTGGATTCAGACAGACAGGAAGACCAGCAATAGAGGCCATAAATGTTTTTCATCCTGCAGTACGTGCTCTTACGTTATCACAGCGTAGCTTTGAGTGAATGAATAATATTAACAGCTCATTCTTTGTATTTAGACCTATTACGGATTCGACGTAGAGCAGATAACCGATCCTTTAGAACGTCAGGCTTGGGAAACTATGGTGCGAACTTATGGTCAAACGCCTGCGCAATTATTCAGAGCTCCCCATCCATTGATTCAAAATCTCGGTAATCTAACGCTATCTAATCAGACGCCACAGGTTATTGAAGACATTAATGGTAATTATTTTTTATGTATCTCTGTGGTTTAAATTGTTAATCTACCAACGATAATATAAAATTATGTATTAAATATATTAAATATTGCAATTTGTTTGATGTTATCGCAGGTATAAAATGGGGAAATTATGTGGGTGCGCCCGGCAATGAACCTATATTATGTTGGAAACTTAAGCACAAAACTCCGTTAGCTTCTCTAGTTCCTCTAGCAACTGGTGACGTTTTTGGTTTGCCTAATTACACCACGCTTCTCCTTGGTTATACTAAAGAAAAAGGTGATTTATATCATGATTATTGCATACTATAACGTCTTTGTACAACACGAAGTTTAAGAGATATGAATGAAAACGTTTTATGTTATCAGGCAGCAGCATGTTGAGCGGCATGTCTGTATTGGGTGTCGCATTAGCATCATGGAACGGCACAGATGGAATTGCTAGATTAAAATGTAAGAAGGAACAACCGCCAAGGCCTCTAATTAAATCTTCAGGCCTTGATCCTGTAAGTATCTTAACATACATTTCGCAATAAAAAAGACGCCATCAAGAATTAAATAATAATATAAAAGAAGAAGAAAACTATTTCTTTTAAATTTGCAGGATTATTAAAATTGTTTTTCTGATAGAACAGATATACACTGTCCAATTATTTTTTAGATTACGACTTTAGCATCTACTCCCGATTGTGGACAGCTTTGGATTGGACATTTATCAGGCATTATTACAGTGCATGCATATACTATAGGAACTATGGGTAAAATCGAATTCACTTCAGCGTCTGCAACAGTACTTCTAGCTCATAGAAGTCGAGTAACAGTGATATCTCTGTCACGTATATTTAGTGTTGCCTGTTCCGGCGATGGCAGTGGTATAATTGTTATTTGGGATTTGAACAGGTATGGTACCAAAATAAATTTTATATATTTAAGCATAGAGAGAAAAAAAGTTATATTTGTATGAGTCATATCTGTATATTTTTCTTTTGAAACAGCTTAACGTATGTGAGGTCAATAGTCTGTGACCAAGGTTACGGTATACATCTTTTGTGTATTAGCGAAACACTCGGGGATGTAGCCGTTACTTATGATATTCCTAGCTCAGAGGACAACGCGAACAGTAATCAATCCGAATTAAGAGTGCATACTATAAATGCGAGAGCCGTAGGTTCCATTTTATCTAGAAGACGTGTAACAGCACTTTGTTATAGTAACGCGCCGGAAGGTGTTTCTGTTAATGTCATCGCGACTGGTTTAGACAACGGAATAATAAGGTACATTGTTGATATATTATTTTATTAAATCTACACAATTATTAAACAATTATTGAACAAAAGTGTGTTCCTTATAATGCAGATTATGGAGCAGTTGGGATCTGCAGTTAGTCAGAGAAATTTCGAATAACGTGAGAGGTTGCGGTGCGATAATCGCTGTAGCGTGGCCTCTGGATCAGCATCATTTGTACGCGGTCACGGAAGACTCTACCGTTCTCATTTGGGAGGGGTCTAAGCGTCTCAGCAACGGTACTCCGAAATTCGTCAATTTAACGTCATACTAATCTAATCATTTTATTATCACAACCATTTAAAAACGAAAACAGACAAATGGAGTACGAACTGGGAAGACAGCTTATATATAAAGAAAGAGATTTAGATTGGAAGCATAAACACGATATTATTTTCTATATTACGGTTGTAATGTTTATGCTAACATGTAGCTTTTTTGTAGCGTTTCTTAATATGATTTCTTGATAATTAATTTTTTACTCCGCCTTATTATTTAAGAATTAATATGTTCGTTTCGATTCATTTTTTTTACCCTTAGTCATAAACATGAAAAAAACATAAAAAAAAAAACAATATGCTGAAGTATTATTTTTATCGATTCTTCCGATATAATAATTGTATCATCCATGATTGTATAATTATATATTCTGCATTATATTTTTATATAAATTTTTATATTGGATTATATATTGTATTCCTATAGATATTCCTATAGATGTATATCTCATTATTTAATGATATAATTTATACAGAGTATAAATTTTTATAGAGTAACATAATGCAGCAACAACAGACGCGTTTATCATTCTTCTAATGCATTCCTCTTGTTGATATTTCTATGCAAATGTTATATATATATATATATATATATATATATATATATATGTGTGTGTGTGTGTGTGTATGTATATATATGTATGTCAAATAAATCTTTATTGCATTAAGACATAATGGTATCTCGTATCCTTATCCAGTAAATTTTTAATAATTTGCCTTAAATCTCATTTAGACAGGGCTCAATTATTTCGTACATAGGATAATATTTTGTTGTTCTCCTCGCAATCTGATCTGCCGTATCTCCGCTCGAGTTAACCAGGTAGGGATTTGTGTCAGGATGCAGCAGAAGAAGCTGAAGAGTATGAGAGTTGTGCGAACTAGCGGAAACCAGATGTAAAGGTGTTTGATCTCCTTTGCTTTTTACATTAATGTCTGCTCCATTTGTAATTAAGGCCTCGGCGCATTCCGTGTTGTTCCAACAGCATGCAGAGTGCAAAGGTTCCCAAAGGTCTTGAGTTTTAGCATCTATTCTTGCCCCAGCTTCAAGTAGATACTGTTGAGACATAGACGTGATGTATAAAGAAACCACTTTAGATAATTTTATAAACACTAACAGAAGGAAATAATCTTTTCTTCATAAACCTACTTCCACAACTTCCACATTATTGCCATAACACGCCCTGTGAAGCGGAGTATAGCCATCCTTGTCTGTGCAGTGCAGTAAGAGTTGGTTTTTGCTCAATAATCTCTTAATTTTCTCCAGATTTCCTTCCTCAGCAGCGCTCAACATCGCTTTTGCATCAGGTTCTAGATGGGAAAAAACGCTATAAAGGTATACAGACACGAAATTAATTTAATAGAAATTTCTCGAATTGTGAGACATGGAGTGTTATTCCCTCCGGTAATCGAGGACGCAATTAGTTTCCGAATTTGATTTGGATATTGGTCAGAATCCTAACCTCTCGCATTACGTTCCGCCTCCACACCATCATCGTCGTCCTCCCAAGCACTCACTTGCATACGATCGCTACGTGGGTTGCTGAGGATTTTATCACGTATCTCCTCCAGATCTTGTAATTCGTCACTCTCCTCGTCCGACGACATGCTTGCCTTGTTTCAAACTGCATCAGCTGTGCGACCGTTCTGCAACTGCTCGCCGCATGCGGAAGCACGTGCGAGTCCACACATGGCACGCTTGGGATCATCTGTCAATACGGTGATGACTCTAGAAATTACAATTTTATTATTATTCAATTTTTACAAAACGGAGCAAAACGACCACTGCTTGCTTCTTTAAAATGAAGCATATTAAATTTAATGTAATTTCAAGCGCGCGTATTAACCTTAATCCCTTCAACTAGAATATTTCATGTCCAGTGCGTTTTTCACTGTTAATAGCTTCGAAAAATTTCACAAAAATGTTTATAATATCTTTATACCTTCGATTAAAAATCAATGTAAAGAAAATTTGGAAATTATTTGTTTAAATATTTTTTTATAACAATTATTTGTTGAAAAACGCACATTACAACTAACGATTGTTAGAAATGAGGAGCGGCATGAACGACCCTGGTTGGAGGGATTAGGGTTAATTGTTATATATTATTAAATTCTTTCATTTAATGTATTACAATTTGCCTGGACGTTTAGGAAAAGCCGTAGGTGTATTATATAATATGTCTAATATATTAATTCCATAATATAATTAATATTAAATTAAAAAATTATATTATACAATATATATTTGAGATAAACATTTGAAATAAACATTAATATACTTAATTGTATATTAAATCCAAAATTTCATATTAACATCCAGATTTTCATATTTCATTAAAATTTTATAATTTATTAGGTGTAATAACATTTGTTGTGTTTTAGAACCCTGTAGAAATGCCAAGGGTTTCCAAGAAGAAAAATCTAGGAAAGATTGAGAAATTATTAAAGCAATAAATTCTCATCATCGATGTACGACTTTTTGGAACACCATTTAAATGTTTGATATGTAACATTTGAAAAGAGAAATCTCGAATGATTGTCAAAGATTGTCAAAAATGTCGAGATCTCCATAGCAAGCTGTGCAAAATGGATTGCTTGAAGTTACTGGAAACTCTTGATATATTCGGCTGTGCCGGTATTTGCATAAGTGTCGAAAGCTCGCAGCTGCTGCAGAATTCGCTGCTCATTTTGCAGACGGAAAATCATTTTCGAAAATGTTACTATTGGGGCAGAATCAATGGGATACAAAACGACTATCATATTGCATATGGGTTCGAAAAGGACTGCATGAATGGTCAAGTATATTATTACAGGTAGGAATTTCTTGGATTTTTCTAATTAAAATCCTTTGAAAAAGATTGTAGAGATAAGAATAAGTTTATGATGTGTAAAATCCTTCTGTTTAATTTTGGTAAATATTAATGAAAAAATCAATGAGAAATTGGTTATATTACATCTTCTTACATGATGAGTTTGATAATGTTTCTTGCCATTCGTGTTTATGAAAGAAATTTGTTAATTTGATTATTAATATTAGAAAACTAATCTCAAATTTTAGAAGCTCAATTAATAGTTTATGAAATAGTTTTTCTTTAGTTTGAAAATTTTTTAATAAATTGAAATAATGTTTATTTCTGATGCTTCTTTTTATAGTACAGACGGTATGAATTGGCTACTGCTGCCAAAAGCGACGAAATGCGGACGATTCCTGAGCCCCTTGGCAATTAATAAATTCGAGGGTGATCCGTCTATCGTTACGAACGTTTACGATGTCAACCCACCATTTCCACCAAATAAGGATCCTAAAACTTATTACAACGTAATTATGAATAGTAATTTCTTTTCCTTTAAATTCTCTTTGAGAAAAGCTGACTTAAGAAATTTAAGAAATCTGTTTTGAAAATTGAGCTTGAATGTATCTTAAGAGTATTTTGTGTTTTTTCAGAGAGAGTTTTTTAATTTTAGTTTAATCTAATATAATGAACAAAGTGAAAAATTTTTTCAGGATCCTATGCCAAAGGAACTGAAAGAGGAGGACCGTCTCGCGGCTACCGTGGAGTTGATCACGGAGGATGCTGCGATTATTCCGCGAGGAGCCTGGTTCAAATGTCCGAATGGTGACGTGATCGAGAATTCTAGTTTCGGCGGTCTATGCGAAGTCGACGCCGCGAATCTAAAATCCTACTTGCACGCTCGTCCTCCGAAAGAGAAGTGGAACGTGAATTTGTCGTCCCAGCCTGATTACAATTATGCATTGGACTTTTTGGACAGCATAGATATGGATGTTCCTCAGGGTACAAAGCGTGAACTTCATTCGCGTGAAATAACAATATTTGATATTAATACAAGCGACAAAGTTTGACACGCGTGCGGCATTGTTTCAACTTTTACGTATTCTTGATCGATAATTTATTGTACTTTAATAATACTTATTTTATTTATTTATTTATTTTTTTTCAGAATGTTGGAATCTACAGTTTCTCTTAGGCGGTCGCTTGGCCATTTTGTATAGCTTGTATTGGCACGGAATGACCTTCTTCCACAAGTTGAACTCCCCGCATCACGGATTTTTATACGTTGGACATGGAAAGAAGAATCTAGATCTTCCGTTCATGATCTGATACAAAGGATTGTGCGAGAGTACAAAATGTTAAATGTAAACGACATTAATAAATGATGCTAATAATTCACACAAATTTCAAATGCGTGAATGTACAGAGACGATGACGTTTCTAGCTTATTTTAATGCGATATGTAATGTATCTGTAATGCGATGAGTTGCAAAAGCAAAACCGCTCGGTTGAACAATCGGTTGATCGATACGTCGATGTAATTCGTAACGCCATTGTCCTTAACGTCCGCTTCCCGTCACGAAAGTATTGTACGTTGTCCGCTCATATTCCTGCGCGTATCTATTCGTGTTCACTTTGGGTTACATCCTCGAATTCGTGACAATGTTAAATTTCGTGTTTCCTGCGGAACGTGCGTCCTCGTGTCGGTTTGTCGGGATTCTGCGAAAAGAAAACTCGGCATGGCTTGGTTGAAACGGCTTGAATCGTGAGGAAACGAGCTCCGAGAGTCACATAGAATATCCCTGACCATTTTACTTCGTTCATTGTCATTCATTAGAATAAAATACGAATTCTGTTAACATCGACTTAATTTGAATACTCGATCACATACCAATATCGAATCTAATCTTACTATTTAATGTTAAGGGAACAATATATCGTGAGACATTAGAAAAATATTTCAGTCATGGGGAGACATGGATTTTCCGTATATATGTATAATAATATATCCAAAATATAATATATTAATATTAATAAGTAGTATTATTTTGTTATATTTTTGTTAGATTTTTCAAATAATAATTATGTGGATATACTTTACTCAAAAAGATAGACGAAGTCATTTATTGAATATTTGCTAGAGTAAAAAATAGAGGTCATTTATTATTTCTTTTATTTCCACTTTTAACTTCTATATCTTTTTCAGATATCCAACTAGATTTTCGGAAAGAAAAACTTCTTTAACCATAAATATCAATTTAGATTAAAAATTTTAATTAGAATCTGAATTACAAGGATTTAAAATAGAAAAATGCGTAGGTATTTCCAAGAATTTAATGGGTTGAAATTAATTAATAAATATTATATTAATTATATATTATAACACACACATGTACGCGCGCGCTTTAAACGTCACATCTAACTTTTCGTTATCCATCGAATACAATATTTCGCGTCGTTCGCGACAGCGAGATTGTAATTGTGTTTCGCGACAGTTTCGTCCTGAATTTCGTAATAAAATAACTATTTAACCGTATTTAAATACTGTCATCATTATATGTTTAAATACTATCAATTACAACGCAATTAAATATTGCTAAACGTGTAATAGATAACGCATGTGCGATTTATTTAAATCATATTCAATTGATTTACTAAAAATGTACGAGTAATACTACGATTGTGCGAAATTTATCTAATGAAACTGTCGCACGCTCGCATTTTATCGCTGTATATACCTACATGAAAAATGGATGTTTGAAAGCTTTAAAACGCAACTTTAATATCGCAGCAATACCGAAATGCAGTCGCGTCTGTCGCATCTAACGAAATCCATCGAGGATGATCATTGCGCGATGAACAAGCGTGCGTTTCGAGTTACCGCGTTTCGAATTTTCGCGCGCTTTCAGTAGTCCGTCGCTCTCGTTCGCCGCGGCGGCGCCAGATGGCGTCACCAGTGCGGCGCGAGTGCGGCGCACCTAACCTACCGGGGGAGACGCACAAGCGCAGTTGAGCGGTCAAGACGAACGCAGTGATACGGCGTCTCGGCGAGTGAAGTGTCCGTTGATTGCGGGAGTGATCCTAACGGTTGCGGCCTGTGCCTTCTTGCGGATCTGACGAGGATACCACACCGCGTACGGTGAGTACTAGCGAGTAATCGTCGTGAGCGTGATGCGCTCGCGGACCCGCCTGTCGCCGAGCCGGGATTTCCGTTACCTCGGTTGCAAAAACCCGCAAAATCTCGTGAACCGCCAACGCGTCCGACCGGCTGGAGCGAAGCCGGCTTCGCGAGAGCTGATCTCGCCGGCGATCACGTGGAAACTTCGGGAAAATTTCGATCGAGTACACGCGTCTGGATCCCACCCGGAGTATCGGTCCATCCAGGATATTTCTGGGGAGAAGTCTATCTTTCTTCCTCGTTAGAAATTTTTCCCCTCCCCCTCCCCTCCCGCGATCGGCGACTGGCGACGTTGGAGTTTGCTATTCATGCGCGAATTTCGCGTTCGCGCTAGGAGTCGGAGCGAGAATTTTGGAGACTTGCAAGAGTTCTATGTGTTTCTCGAAACTTTCCGAGCAAGAGTCATTGTAATGACGAAATATTAAGTGATGATAAATATTGAAATATTTAATGGGGCCACGAACCTACTTCCGTTGATTATTCAAATGTATTCGTTTCGTGGCAATTAATCTGAGAAAATCGGGCAAATTGTTGGGATATATCAGATTATCGAGGAGTTATCGGAGTTATTTCTTTCGTCGGTTGTGCCGTTAAATTTTAACTGAGACGCCGGTTTTTGTCGCGCACGTAGAGATATTTAGTATCGTCTTTTGTTTATAGACATTCCCCTTTTTTTGTTTACGCATTTATGCGACGTGTCGTCGTGCTCGATTCAAGGTTAGCAGGGTCAAAGAGAATTACGGACCTGTCGTTGCCTGGCAAGAGAACCACATTTCTTGCTCTCTCTCTCTCTCTGCTCCCCTTCGAGAAACGTGTAGAGGGCAGTTAATTCTCTCCCGCGAGTCCATTTGCCATTTTGTTAGATCGGTAACATCTGTTTGACGCGATAAAGATTCTTTATTGGAAGAAATAAGAACTCAAATGTTCATATAGTATGTACACTGAATGTTATTGTACTTCATGCATCGATGTTTTCCTAAAATTCCTACCAAACGGTAGAATTGATAAAATATTGATATTATATCTAGGTTTATCACGAGTTAATGAAATTGTATGCTGAGAACAAGTGTATGCAGTATTCATAGTCACTTTACCATTGGAAAAATATAAGTCTAGAAACTTGGAAATAATAACTTAATATAATGATGTTGGAAAGTGTAAATAAGATTTGATTTTCAGTTGAATTGAAACGTTTCGTGTAATCGAAAGATCGAAAGAATAAAAATACCATGCAATGATTTCGTCCAGTAATTTATTAGGTTTTTTTTAAATAAAAAAAGTTTACTCTTTAATTTCTTAATAATTTTCTCTGCAATTTAAAGATCTGCAATTTAAATGCAATTTATATGATTTAATATTCGAAATTCAAAAAATAAACCTGGTAAATTACCAGACGAAATTATATATACCATATATATATATATATACTTACTGTGTGATATTTTTATTATTTCGATTTTTCGATTATACGAAACGTTTTAATAGATATAATTAATATAATTTATTTGGGAGTAAAAATATTGGTATATTTTTTATTAATAAAAATTTTAATAAATTAAAAAATTGGTATATTTGTACTTTTATTAAATTTAACGTACATAGTGATATAATTTACTTTTTTTATCAGTTATATATTAGAAGCATATAATTTATGATTTATACGTCGAAATCGGTTATCGAATTTTATTTCAGTATAGCACTTGTACGGTCTACGAGTTATTTTTAATCTGACTAGAAATATAATTGAAGTATATTCTCCAATCGTTTACTGACGTTTCTGCGTTTCTCGTATGCAACGACACTTATCGGATGGCTTCTATGCAGAATAAGTTATTATCCTCCTCCTTCTCTTTCTGAACGAGAGAACGATCTGTCGTTAATTTCACGATTCCGCTGTGATCCGGAAGTCGGGAGTCGCGATCTGATTTTCGTAAGAGCGACAATCTCATCGCGCGGTTTTCGATTCGAAACTGCGGTTTCGTGCGATTTCGTTCATCATCCGTGGTGCATTTGTACGTGTACATACACAGGTCGTATTTATTTTCGCGCACGTCAAAGAAATCAATGACGAACAGCCAACAGCCTCCCTCTTTCTCCTCTTCACCCTCTCCTCCGCGCCGATAGAAAACCCTCCGGCCGTCTCTTATCTGATTTATATGCATGGGCCGTGCGCGTGCGATCGCGTAGCCAATTCCGAGCACGGACCACGAGTTCCGGTTCCTATTCAAGTAGTATCCTTCGTATCCTGACGCATATACCGCTCGCCTTGGACGTCCTCTTCTTCCTCCTGTATCGTCGCGCGTGAATTTCGTTTCGTGCATTTCTTCTGCTCTCGGTACCTGCTGAGGTACGACCATACATTTCTCATCGACAGAACGTCTCCTTCGTTACATCGCTCGGAGGAATTATATTATAGATCTTTACGTGCAACCTTGTGACTTTCATTATTTCGCCGCTCCTACTACTATTTCCCGTCTTCCCGATCTATTTATGCGCCGGCGTAAATTAATTTCTTTTGTTTCTCTCCGCGCCGACAAAGAGATGGCGGAGATAGCTCGGGATGACGTTAACGAGCATTTAATTGCGAAATGAAGTTAACGCTGAGGAGGTATTGCATAATGACGTTAATAAATGAATTATCGAATTATTCTAACAGAAGTTACAGAAGTTGAATTGAATCGTGAAGATTATGCAGTACATCTTAGGGGAGAAAGAGAAAAAGGGAACGAGAAGCGATACGATCGATAGATGTTCGGAACAGCTCCAGGAGACTCGTTCGCTCTTGTTGTCGCTCCTTCATCATCGATTACGCTAGCTAGCTATTTGCGGAAGAAAAATAAATACCGCGTTGCCTTCGGCCTGTACGGCCCATACTCGCGAATCATTCCTGGATTCGAGATATCGAAAGCTGCGGTTGTCGACCCCGCCCTGTCGACACGCTTCTGTCGTTTTCTTTTTAACGCCGGCGAGGTGAAATCCTCTAACGGGATTTGGAGTAAACCATAAAAAACGCCGCCAAGGTATTGCGGCATTGGGTTTCTTTGTTCGCGCGCGAAAGCCTTCGGCTCTGTTCGCGATCGAACCGCGGCGATCTGGCAAGAGATTTTCGTGTGTACACATACGAAAGATATTTCGATAGTTCTACGGCAGCACGGTTTGAGACGAGAGGAAAAGAGAAAGACAAAGAGGATAGTCAATATTTCAGAAAGATAGTCAATTTTCATCATTTGATCAATATGAGACTAGCTTTCAACTTCAGTCGTTCTTTTGTATAAATTTTTTTCTCGATTGCTGTTCGATGAATTATAGTTTTATTTCAGAAGCATGTCTATATCATCCCTACGATATTTTGATACATTACAATTTTTTGAAAAAGCAATTAACTCGCGAAACTAACGTGATATTAACCCTTTGCACTCCGTTGTCCCCTCTCAGGGGACATCGTAAGGTAACGTCCGGGATGGCGCGGAATGCAAAGGGTTATATATATATATATAACATATATATATATATATATATATATTTATATATAAAATATTTTTTCATATTTGGTATCCTACTTGTTTAATAAAATGTATTCATATATATATGTATGTATGTATGTATGTATATATATATATATATATATATATATATATATATATGAAAATATATAAAAAGTATTGAATTAGAAATTAGAATTATCGAAGAATTTTTATCTGTCATGTTTTATATGAATTTTTATTGTCACTTTGATCTGCTACATGTAACGTGGGAGGAAGAAGGGAATGTATTTTTTGACTTGATTAATATCGATTTACACGTACGTTGAAGACGTTATGCAGCCGCAAGAGGCGGCAGTAAAGTAAGGTGAGACATGAATGTTTCAACGTGACGTCGCCGTCAGTAACAACAAATTATAACGCGATATCTCAGGCACGTATGTGCCAATGGGGAAGGCCTGTAGTGTGTGTTTGTGTGCGCGCGTCGTTTCGTTTTATTCGACAGCGGTAACGTGGTAACACGAGAAGATATTGTCCACTTGACGACGGAGAACCACCGCGTGGTCGAGGCGCACTCTTTGTGCACGTGATATTTCATTCCCTCCTCCTCCCCCGTTCTCTGGTTATATACCAAATAACCCGCGCGCATTCCTCTCCCCTATAAATATATCAAGCTCAACTCTCAAATTGTGTAATCGCGCCCGCAAGATTCTATGGGAATTATTAGATCTCTATGAACCTGAAGAGATACCTTGAAAATACGTTCATGCATGTCGCATGATCAGTTCGAGAAATTCGCTTCTAATAAATCATTATGCTGACGTTTCTTGATAGCTTATTCTTGAATGAAAACATTTGGAGATATTCTTCTCATAGTATACATGATGGATCCTAGACCAGATAATAAACAACATTCCATTCCACTAGACCACTTAATGCTCATGTATCGATTTAATATCTTAATAATTATCAGTAACAGATGAAGCCTGTCCGATCGTAACGTACGTTTTATGTACCTCATCTCGGCCAATCAATCTCAAATATTATTCACTACCTTCACACGCGCGATGTCCTTTTTTTTTCGTGAAATTCCGAGCTCTCGGATCTACGACGATCCGAGGATACGTTTCGTAACGTTCGCCAGGTAGAAGCAGGCGAGTCGAGAAGGGAAAGAGGAAGAAGATGAGGAAGAAATAAAGCAAAAGACACAGCCATAGCGAAGATGGTCGCTCGGTCGGGGGTAAGGAGTGCGGGAGGCGAGTGAGGGCCAGGAGGGTTCGCTTTTCGAATGGGCGAGAGCTCTGGGGCCCGAGGAAAGGCGAGCTCGCCGGGGCTCCTTGTCCCCGACGTTTAATTTCAGGCAGTCCCGAGGAGCTCTCGCAACATCTACGCGTTTAACGTCGGGTACACGGAGGCCTTGGCAAGAGATGTTCGCGATCAGGATAGGCTCGGAACCAGTTCTCGCGCCTCAAACCGCGCCGACGCGGTTCTCACGCATTACGGCCGCACCGCGTGATTTCATCCGGCCTAATTGGCCCGCCAGGCCTGAATGAGAATCCCTGCGCGATACCGTCCGTGCGGCAGGATATCGTGCGGTCGTATGCATTAAGAAGGAAAGCCGACCCGGTTAGGCTTAATGCGCATAGGCACACCCGCCATTTTCGATTATCTCGCGGTGACGAGACCGGCGGGCCAATTTCATCTTCGGTCGAAATAATATATCAGATATTCGTGGACCTGAAGAAATTGATATGAAGCTGCAGGAACTTATGGGGAAAAGTTTTTTTTTTTAGTGCATAGCCTAACTTTTTATTGCTTCGCATGATCAAATGACTTTCGATAAATTAAAATCACTCGAAGTATCGTACTTAGAAACTTGATGTAAGAATAATAGAAACGGTCCGGTTTTCTTTTCGGATCGTGCCGCTCGAGTGCGAATTCGACGAATCGTGTTATCGTTAGTAAACTAAATTGCGATCTTTTACGTGCACGCGTACGCCCATGCACGTGGGATGACGCCGCATGATTAAAACTCGCGTGGCTGCGAAGATGATACACGATGCATAGCAATGAAGCACCGTTCCGTAAAAACGACATGCGCGTATCTCGGCAAAAAGGAAGGTAAATGGTTTCCTGCAATCACGCATTTTTTTCCTGCGCTATACCGGTCTCTTCGTCCTTTTCCCGTTCGTACTTCATTCTCGATCCTCGTGTCTATTGCAACCGACAATCGCCCTTGCCGCCCTTGCAATCTTCAGAAGCAAAAATGAAAGAATGAAACGGAATTAGCAAGTGTTTTTTTTTTTTATATTTTATCTCACGTCTACACGAGTTTCTGAATAGGGTGACCAGGCATTCTTGTTGCTCAAACGACATCTCCTTTTCTTGAAATGTTCTCACGGGTTTCGGAAACGCCTAATCATGTATTTGCTGCATGTGATTTAACAGAAAAAGGTGCAATCTTTCTCAGTTGCAATTTATTTGTACAGTCTTCAAATGTAAGACTTGTATGTCAAGTGGCTCAAGGGATAATTAAAAATAAAGCTATGATTTTTATGATTAAAGAATAAAACATAATTTTGCTCACGTCTCAAGGATTATAAATGTCCTATTTCTTTCCTTGCCGCTTTATAAACACGTCTAAGAAGTTAGTCACCTTACTTTCGGATCAACCCCGCAACTACTGGACGTCGTAAATCATCGACAGGAAATGTCGGTTACATGTACACAGTGGTGCGCCGCGTTGTTTTAACAGAAAAGAGGATTACATACCATTTACATCATTATGATATTAACAGCGATTTTCGTCCTCCAAGTATCGACTGTGTAATGCCCGAATCACACTAGCGATTGCGTTTGCGTTTACGATTGTCTCTTGACCAATCAGAAGGAAACTGCTGGCGATCTGATTGGTCAAGAGACAATCGTAAACGCAAACGCAGACGCAAACGCAATCGCCAATCGGTAGTGTGATTCGGGCATAACGCTGGAACAGATCGTAATTATTTCGTAACATTGGTTCCTTTCATGGACCACTGAACGCGATAGCAAATTCTTCAGAAATAAATCACAGGCGCAGCATATGAGTGCCACAGAAAGGCACGGACCAACCCGGATCACTGAGTTTATGTAACTTTTGTATCGCATCACACCAATTTCTATCTTTCGTACGATAACGCGTCTCTCCAAAATGGTTTGGGCATTTTTGGGTTTGTTATTTGGAAACCTACGTGACGAGCGAAGTGTCGTTCTAACGGAAAGTCCTAACGAAAATTTTTATGTGTATATGATTTTACGATAAGACTGTGACTGACAATATAAACGTCGTGCTTGTGCTATCTGACATCTATAAGCCTACCTGGAACATAAATTACTTTAAAGTATACATTCCTATGTCTCTTATCAAACCTCTTCGTAAACTTCGGGATGTTTCCTTGTGGGATTTCGTTGCGATGAGGAAAGTTTGTTTTCTCATCGCCAAGAATTTCAAACCCCTTGAACAAAGCTGTTCCGTTCATCCGATAGCTCGCGTAGGGGCGCGTGTCGTGACCTTCCTTCACCTCGGGAGATTTTCGGCTTCTCGATCGAAGCGCGTGGATTGTGCTCTTCGTGCACGCGCGTGTGTCGGTCGCGAGCGCGCTTTTATTCCCGAGAAACGACGTGGCCAGGGACGAACGAATGGACGGAATGAAGGGTCCAGGAGGAAGGGGGACGTATGAGGGTTATGGGGGCACGTTCACACAAAACAGCCACTACAGACACCGGCAGCTGTTCACCATCCGTGCCCTACTCTCCACACTCGCTCCCTCTTCTCCCCCGCATTCTTAGCTCTCGGCTTAACCTCGCCCTTCCTCCCCCACTCGCGCATTCGCGCTATCCCCCGCCTTTCTCGCTGCCCCCAGGCTGTTCGTACAAAAATTCGTAGCTTCTGTTGCCCGTCCGTTCCCTTTCTCGTTTCTCTCTCGATCCTCGATCGATCGTAACGGAGATTTCGTAGGAACGGCACGATACAACGCACTTTTAGAAGTTTGTATCGAATCTTGAAATGTAAATTTTTCGTAGCCTTTGCCAGGTACATTTTTAAACAAACGCAAAGTCGGCTTTCTGCCAATGAAAATATTCGATGCAGATATTAAATGATTATTGGTTATAAAATACTTGTTGTGAACTTAATTTTATGCAAAACGATAACAAAAAAACTTTTAAAATTAAGATTTTAGTTTAAAATTAAGGATTTTAAGAGCTCTGATTTACTTATAGATTGATTTTAAATTTGACTTATTGTTAGATATATGATTAAGGAAAGGAATAGTAAAATGAAAATCGACGCGTGTTGAGAACTTGTTCATAACTCAAACTGTTGAAAGTGCAGGAAGTATAAGCACTTGCGCAAAATCAGATAGCATTACGCAATTCCTTGGGAACACGTGATCAAAATATTGCTGTTTCTCGCGTATGAGACGGGCATAAATCTCTCGCCAGTTCTTCAGCCTCGAGGTAGGTGCACAACGGGAAATTCTTTCTTTGTGCACATTGTGAGAATTTCTCGTGTGATTGACGGGCGGTCCGTGTGTGGTTAAAACTTCACCTTTTCGAAGTTCGTCGCTTCTGCATGCCACCAGCCGTTTCTTTTTAATTTTATTTTCACTCTTTTGTGTCGTTTACAAAATTGTACAAAAGCCGTACCGCCAATTTTCCAGGAATTTTGCAAGATGATTTATGCATATATACACGAGTGACGTACGTACTGGGTGGGCCTAGTGGTATAGAAAAAAAAAAATATATATATATATATTACATGTGTGCAGATTCTTGGAACGATTTTTTTATGTAAAAACGAAAAATTTCATTTTTTATATGATATCATTGATTCTGACAGCAACGAATAATTTCTTTTGTCCTAAAGCGATCTGAACACGGTTTGCTAACTTCGTTGTTGTTGAAAGCATTTGCTGCACGAGGATGTTGAATAGCGCGTATATTGCATCTTCAAAACGAGCATCTCTCTTTCTCTCTCTCTGTTTTTCTCTCTCTCCCGGCGGGCCCTCGCATTCTTTCGCGTCGAGACGCATGTATAGTAGAATCGCCTCCGGTATCTCGTACATTGTGAGACAGAGAGAGAAGTGGCGCCCACGAGAGAGCCGGCACCCCATTCAGTCTCTATTCTCGTTTCGTGAACCGTAACACGCGAAATATTCTGGCAGACGCGAAATTCATACGTTTTGCTATTATGCAGACCGACAAATGGACAACGTCAACGTTGATTTTAGCGATTTTCCTCCGCCTTTCCTTTGGGATTTTAAAATTGTAGTTATAGTTTCGTAATGTTCAATTAGTATGTTTAATAAAAAATTTTGAATATATATATACATTGTTGTGCCAGA
The DNA here is from genome assembly GCA_901521435.1 of Crematogaster levior. NCBI lineage: Eukaryota > Metazoa > Arthropoda > Insecta > Hymenoptera > Formicidae > Crematogaster > Crematogaster levior. The sequence goes on along the minus strand of CABEGB010000569.1, from coordinate 150,703 downwards.
CGAAACAGTCGACACTTTTTCTCCTATTATCTTCCAATATCTTTATAATCATTTTGTTATTATATATCGTATCTCACTATTTCTCATTATTCATTATTCATATATTTATTACTTATTCATTATTCGTTATTTATATTTTATATTCTCTCATTATTTACATGTATACGTTTATATGTCTAAATGTCGACAATACATATATCTAAAGAATCTAAAATAAAGAAACATAACCATTACATAATGGATTAAGTCTATTGAGATTTGGTAGAAAATCCGCGATGATACGGTTACGAGGGTTCCTATTTCTTTCTTGTTCTGTCCCTTCTCGTCCTTAGGGACGAAGAAAATCAAAGACGGTTTGGTATAAGTTTTCAGACTCGGACTGAAAATATTTAAATTTCATTTCTCCTCGGGATTCGATCCGTCGATTGATTGATATGAGTTGGTTAGGAAAGCTATTCTGCTAAGTAAACAATGTCCGTGTAGTCATAATCTTCGTCTCACTTGAAGAGGAATAGTCGTAATCTCAAGCTGTGTATCCGTTTATACCTTTTTTTTATTTGGTCACATCCGTCTTGAGAGATTGTTTGACAAACAAACAATCAAGAAGTGATCTACGTCTTAAGTGTCCATAAGAAGCTTAAATGATTTAACTTATTATAAATTCTTGCTTGCGTCGCGTCGTATATAATTACAATATATGTTTTTTGTTTGGCGCGTAGCCGCTTTCCATAAATAAAACGTTTGCTCGCAACACTCTGATGTTATCAAAATGTGTTACACTCTCGAAAATTATTTATGAGTCATTACAACTTGTTTTCGCGTACGAAAGATCTTACGATAATGATTATTGCACGCACGAGGAACGTGCAGACACAAGCAGAATTCGCTCGCATAGGCTTGATTCGGTTGATTTCCCTAATTGGATCTTTCAGTTAAATTTTCACATAACAGACAACGGTTTCTGTGAAATCCGCCGGTTATAAGTCGCTTTCGACCAAGCTTTTGTCGAATCAACCGTAGAACGATTCTCCCCCAAGCGGTCTTTCCTTTGCTTCTAATTGATTGCGGTTAATTACGTTAATTAGCACAACTGATGCGATTGCGCCATTTCTTATGGCGCCGCATACCTTTCTGTCATTCGTCGCATTTTATCCGAGTTTCTGCATCGCTTTGCATCTTCCGTGTATGTTTCCAGATATCTATGTATATTTCCATCATAAATTTTTCGAACTCGTTAACTTTTAACGACAATTGTTAAAAGTGTTTTCCAACCGTTTCACGCGATTCTACATGATCTTTTAATGATCTTTTGTTCTATTTTATACTTTCTTAGGTGATAAATAATTTAACATTATTCATGTTTAATGATAATGTGCTCTACTTGTTAAGGAACTTAGGACTTGTTTAGAAATCCAGTCAGGTTTTTAAAATCAAGAGAATTGGCAAATGGAACTTGGTAAATGGAATGGCACTTGGTAAATGGAATGAGATTTGTAAAATCTTGATCTTTCTACCAAACGAATTGCTTTTGCAAAGGAGGGTGAACCATATATTAGAATCCACGGCATCGAGTTTCGCAGAGACAGTGTTCCGGGATCTCGAAGGGTGTCCTAAGACCCCTATTTGTTTTTTCGAACTCCACGGGCGACACGTGTTCTTACGCTTTTCTATTCCTACTGTGATGTTAGGGTGAATTCCGAGTGTCGAATTCAGAACTTAAGGTTCAGCTTAAGGCAGAGAAGGCGGATCGCTCGAACGATACGAGATGCGTGAATGTCAACGTCCGCCCGATAATTGAAGGGTCCCAGATAATGGCGGATTGTCTCGTGTAAATATCGGTCCCTCTTGTCTATCTCTTCCACCAGTGATAATTATATTCCAGTGATAATTATATTTGACATCTAGTCTCGAATGCGTTATAAATCATCTTCTACAGCTGATTAGTTTTTCTCTATTAATAGTATAGGAAACTGTTATTTTCTTCGACGCTCATCGATCTACAATTCATTGAATAATTTAACGTTGAAATCTTGTTTTATAAATAAATATGTCTGTCTCACATTTGTCTCACGACCAGTCGTTTATTGTTCGCCAGGCGTGCGCGCGATTTTATTCTAGCGTTCTTATTCTTTTTTTGCACGAATTCTGTAAATATTTGGCGAAGGATACATCATTTTACTGTATGTATTCACAGACGCGTGTCACACTTCTTACTTTCTTTACATAGGAACGGGGAAACAACGTGTAATAAAACTTCCCCGTTTTTTTATTATCATCGCTACCGAAGGCTTTTCCGGGAATGTTTGAACGAGAGCGAAACTTTATACTCAGATTTATCTGATTCATCTCAAGAGATTTCTCTCAAATCTATGCTCTGACACTTTAAGCAGAGGAATAACTAAATCATGATTAAGATATTGTACGGCAGTTATCTCATAGTGCACACACAGCAATGAATCATTTTAACTCACTGAGACACCTACGCTAATTCACCGATGCTATTTTCACGCGATTGTGGGACGTTGCTGCTTTTTCCGATATTCTTGCAAATGATCGGAGCGTTGAACGCGAGTAGAATGACCGATGTATCCGTTGTCTCCGTTGTATGTACATCTTCCGTTCGCTTTGCAACGTGCAGTCTCGTTTCGCGATAAGTGGCCGCGATTTTATTCAACGGTTCTACAGCGAATCAGCCGAGATGCAAATTACTATTTCGCCGATAACATCTTAACCAAAAATTACCGGATCTCGCGGCTAAGCAGTTGCAGTTGTACGTTCAAGTATCGCGTGAATTAGGGCAGGCTTTCGTGCACGATCAACCGTCGCGATCAATTCTCGGCAGCGCGTGACGTCAGTGGCTGCTATCTTACACAATTTCGTGAAAATTTCTGGGTATTTGTGATTGCGGCACGTGCGAGAAACATAAAGTGCGAAGGAGGTGCGATAATTCGATTGAGCGGGCCGCACGATGCAACACTGAGATTAGGATACAGCTTCCGCCGCGGGAGAGTCTACGCTTATGTGTGTGTCTTTCTTAGGGTGGTCGGGCGACCCTAAAATAGTTTTCGTGCGTGCAGGGCGTGTTCAAGGTGAAGGTTAAAGCCGGGGCGACGCGATGACGGATTAAATGGCCGGCAATACATATGGCGGCAGCGCGCGCTCGTCTGAGGGCGATTTAATCGCAATCGCAGACGGGTCTTGTCGTCCGGGCGGAAGCCCTAACACGACAGTTAGGTGATATACAGGGTCTTTAGCGAGCCTCTTTATGGATTTCTCGAATCGTGGTCGATTAATATAAATATGAGATATTAAATGTTTTACGTAATTCATTAAAATTATTTTTAATAATAAAAGAGATAAGACCGGTTTGTATCAACATTAACTGTAGAAATGCCATTTTTCAGTCTGATCTTGGTAGTCTATAATAATAATATTTTTGTGAAAAATTATTTATATTCTCTCCTTAATAAAGACTAACAAGACAAAAATTTTTATAGAACTACACCAAAGAAGATTTTATCGCCTATAAGTCTTATAACATTTTAACAGAATTATTGTGATTTGTCTAAAATAAAGAAATACATTTGATTGATATACTTAGACCATATTGTGGAAAAAGCTTTATTTATTAGCTTAATTTTTGAAATATTCTTAGATTTATTCATATTGTACCCAAGTATTGATATTAATTATATTACATTTAGTTATCGATTATTTTGCATTCAAATATTGATATCCATTCCATCAATTATAATCTTATATCTCTATGTAATTAATACATATATATCTTATTTATAATTACATCAATTACAAATATATTGATGCTAATTACATTACACATATTTATTGATATCGATTATTGATAAATTCAGTTACTGATATCTGTTATATCAAAATTGCATCGAATTTTAAGAGGAACTTTTTTATATTTTAATCTCCTTGAACAAATTCTCCGATAATTTTGAGACGTGGGCTGAATTAAGTTCAACGATTGTAACGTACGAACGACGAACGAGCATAAAGAAAATTGACACTCCCCTGACTTCTGCGGGCGGATTTCCATTTCACGGCGGCTACACGTTCGAGCGAGTTCGGGAGCGAGATGGAAACTAAATGGGGACTGAGTTGATATATTCAGATTCCGGTTTCGCTATGCTCGGTTGAGTATGGGGACACGCCTAATGTGCACCCGCGTATCCCCGTTGCCGCGGCAGGCGCACGTGAAAGTGTATCGGTTAAAACGTGGGGCGCAGCCTAACGACCTTTTTTAATTTCTTAATTGCTCGTTATGCAGCGCGCGCGTGCGTTTACAGAGGTGCATTTAGTAAACGAGATATTGTAGTTTTATGCATGCGACTCCTCCGTTGAAAGTTTTATTTCCAACACTAGAATTGCACTCTGAAATGCGAATTGTATCGATTCTAATTATATCTTTTTAGGCTTCCAATCTTAAATTACTCGATAAATTTTAGAACACTCTGGAACTAGTCTATTTAAAACCGAACCACTATTAACAATTATATGAATTTGACTACTCAAATATGAAAGTACACATTTATTTTTGCGTCATAAAATTTATTGCATACAAGTTATTTTACTCTATTTAAAATTTTAATTTATTTTTTGATTTGATGAAAGCAAATTCTAATTGAAAATGATAAATTACAATGTCCTTAATTTATGGTCGCTTTTGGATATATTTTCCTTGAAAAAAAAAAAAAAAGAGAAAAATGTAGCCAGTGTGTTAAAGCGGAATATTTTGCGGCATGATGTAATAATGTTATGAATATTCATCATCGCGTGTAATGCGCGATGCACATCACAAACAAGACACGCGCATTTCGAGATTGAAATTAAAAGTTCTCTCGGCGCTCGTAAATATCGTAAATTAATCGCGGCCGTTCTTGTATGGTTGTTTTGGTTCCATCTATCGTTATCCAATATCCTCCGTTTTGATAGGCATAATCGTCGGTCGCTCGTTATCGCTGTTTGCAGTGTTCCGCGCAGAATAGAAATTTTTATCGCGAGCCGTGCCAAGACGCGCACGCCACGCTTTATCTGCTAGTGCAGATAAATACGCGTTCGAGTTTGCCTACCGTCTGAATAAAGTTTCATAACGTCTTCGGCTTAAGTTTCACTGACAGATCGAGATTAACTTCTCCGATGTCGCATTTACAAGCTCTCAAGATTTGTACTTAGGATTTCTACCAAGTCATCTTTTATCTACGAAATCGACTAATTTTAGTATCAATTTTCTTCAACAAGGAAAGAGGGAAAAATACCGAAATCGGAATACCCCCTCCTCTCTCTCTCTCTCTCTCTCTCCTTCCAGTTTCTTCAACATTTTTAAAAATACAATATCGTTACTCCAATTTTTTGTGAATAAAATTCACCGAATCTTTCACGAAGGAAGGAATAGTGCTTCTCGACATGCTGCTTCGAGGTTACGGGTGATGTTGAATGTCGTTCATCGTCGCCGAGAATAAGAGACGTCATGTTTTTCCCGAGCAAGTAATTCCTTCACGGAGATACGGAGTAATGGACTGCTTCTTTGGCCTCCGTGACCTACGTCGTTAAGATACGTCCGTTAAGAGGAGGAGGGGCTGTTGAGGAAGAGGCTAGTCTCGCGAACAAGAGAGCATCGCGGAATCCGCGCGCTTCGAACGGTTTCCAAGCACGTTTCCAAAGTTAATGCGAGAGGCCAACATCGATTACATCGTGTATAACACGCTTTTACTTCCCGTTAAATTAAGAAGTGCAGAGGCGAAACTGATCGTGATAACGTAAAAGGAAACAAAGATTTCTTTCATATTTAAAAACTTGAATGAGAGGGAATTTTTTTATAAAAAAATCTTTATTTAAAAATCTACCAAATAACAATTTTAGATGTGCACTTGAATTTTACATGTATTTTTCGAAGTATAGATTTACGTCCTCATTATTATTATTATAACTTGTGAATTTGATTGGAGTCCGGTGAACTTCAGCATCCTGTAGGATTCCATTGATCTGGCAACATCGGGCCGGAGAAACTGGAGAGGATTATCACAGCAACGGCTTCCATGGTGTGCGCTATACGAATGAGTCATAGCCCGGAGCTGGTAATCTCCTCGTCTCTCAGTAATACACGTGAATAGAGTGCGGCCAGCTGAGAGAGGTGGGCTAAAGAGTGGGAATCGAAGCGAGCGTTCTCTATGACGCCGTGGCACTCGACTACAATGTTAGAGTGAGCGGCAGATCGGATACAGAAAAACAAAGAACGCTGAGGAAAGCGCGCGCGAGAGAGACACAGATGACAGGCTCTTGGCAAGAAACGGTAAACCGTTCGCTACACTATGAACATGAACCTCGTGAATGCTGTCATAGCTCGAATCAGCGTGCTTGAGGCTCATAGCTTTGTTGTTTCTCTAAAGCATAGTGTCAGCCAACTAAATCGTACCGATCCTTGACCTCGCCCGCGGATCGAATTGATTTCTCCAGAAACTGCCGACTCTCGATTTTCATATTTCTAATGTTGTATATTTCCAGATAATTTATTCATATTTCAGTCTTGATACAAAAATACACTCGTGTCATGTTACTTGAGCATTTTTAGGTTCGATTTTAGAAATGCTGAGGAATGAATTTCAACGTTTGCGTAAAATTCGTTGATACACGCGACATATTTTTTACACGAATCGTAGATTGCGTTGTTCATAGTGTTTTTTTGTTTATTATGGAAACTTTGCGAAATCACGTGAAATGATTAACGTGAAAAATAGAATCAAATTTTACTTATTTGTCATGTAAAATTTCAAAAATGTGAAATGAAAAATTAAACATGTATGTATTTATGGGACATCTGAATTGTTGCGAGCACGTTCAGCTATACCATCTTCTCAAATTTTTTCTCTGTGAATTGCACTTTACGGGATTAAACGCGATGAAATATGACGTACGCTAATAAATTTTGCTTATGAAGGAGCAAATGTGCGGGAGTTAAAAGAGAATTTTTTATGATTCAGCTAACTTGGCTCGACTTTTAAGAAAATGGATTACAGCACAGATATAATTCTCGACTTTTGCATTGGCTTATAGTTGTTAGCTAATCATTAGTTGTTAATATGCTAGAGATTATGTTCAAGAGTTTGCTGAACTACGGTCTCCAGAAATATTCCTCGTAAGAGAGTTTGACAATTCTCTCATATTAATATATTTCTCTTTCTATACATTTGATTCCAAGTATTAAATATAACTTGAATTTTCTTTTATACGAGAACATTATTCTATTTTTTACAGGATGAGAAACTTTTTACAGTTACATTTAACTCTTATCTTATTTAATAATTAATTTATTACATAATTTTCATAATTTTTCATATTTAATAATTTTATATTTAATCAAGAGACACGCTAAGTATCTACGCATTTTATATACGTAATTATGTTGTAATTATATCTTCCGTAATAGTAATTATTGGTTTCAACAGTTTGTAATAATTGTAAAGTGAGTAATCACCGGTCATCATCGACTTTGTAATAACTTTTATTTTTATCAGTGATGAAACATCAAATTGTTTCATTTACTTTCCCAGTTTCAATTACCCTATATTCGCTTAGCTTTTTATAAGATGCCACTTTGCATAATTAACCATGTTAGATCTTTGGGATTGTATTGGGGATTGTATGTGGATTAAGGCTCAAATACATACAGCCAAAAGGTCAAAGAGTTCAGGAGAGCGATGAACTGTGAACAACATATCTAGTGTAATTACATATCGATTAATGACATGCAATATATTAATTGGTGTTAGGATTTATGCTCACCTTTGCTGGCGTTAAGATTATAATTACCTCTACTTCAGTTTTCAATCACGCATGTTAACGCGATTGTTCATCATCTCATCAAATATTAAAAACAATATAATATTTTGTCTATGGTATAATTATCTGGTATAATATATGGTATATTATAATTAAAAAATATTGACATCTAAAATATTTTTAATATAAGATTTTTGAAATTATTATATATCAGATTATAAATTAATAAATAAAGTAATAGTGTTTTTACTACTTTATTACTAGAAAATATAAAAATTTTAACATAATTATAAATTTTCTTTAAAGTGATGGTCTTAACAAGCTTGGCATTTTTTTCATAGCAACAGTGGCGGAGCCGTAGCGACACTGTAATTGTTTCACATGCTTGAATAATTTTTCTTTGTAAGGAATTAATGTCATTAACCGGCCTTTTAGACTTCCACAACAATGGCTAAATATTCATGATCCCGATGGATTGATCGTGCAAAATCTGTGGCTTGGCATATACACTCTTCATTCAACGCCATTGGATTTTTTACTTGGGGTGATATTAAGCAAAAAAAATTTCAAAATTTACAAAAAAATTTGTTTATTATAACCTGATAGCAGTTTCACAAAATTTTAAATTTCAATAAATTTTTATCAAAAATGTTCAGATGTCAATATCCCTTAACAAAACGTTTACTGACCTCTAGAGGAAAATTTTTTTCTTGTTTTGAAATCCTAAATTCTTTGAAGTTATGTCATTTAACTCTGAAACATTTTGTATATACGTGCTGTTCACGGAAATTGCTCCTTCGTTTGCTACTCGCGTTGCTCGAATGGCGATAATAAAAAAATTAGGAACTCACCTCAGATTCAGATAATAAAAAGTTGATGCTTAACTGCCGCATAATTAACGGTTGCCGCATAATCAGCAATTAATTAATTCTTCCGTGATCCGCGTGAAGGAAAAAACTCCCGGGGTAAGTTTACAGATGCAAGATATAAGATGTTTCGCGAAGTTGCAGCGACGGCGAACGTTGCCCCGCGTTCGACCGCGATAGATTGAGAGTATATGCCTCGAGCTATCCATCAGTCATACGATTTCATTAATGGTATCGCGCGTCACGACAGATTAGTACCGAGAGTAATTTACGCGCACTCACCTGCACGTTGATTGGGTCGAACAGGTTTTATTGTCTCGCGTCTAAGTTTACCGAGCGTGACAGATGCAGCTCGAGTTTCGTTTAACCGATATTCTCCATTATGCGGATTCCCATTAACAGTGTTAAAAGAGGCTGGACGAAGAAGCGCGGACGTGAGGATGTACATGGCGGTCCTGGTAATTAAGGCGTTTCGCCAAATGTACACCGCCGGAACCGGTTATCCCGCGACGATGCATGACTCGTGTCTACCTGTTTTCATAGTAAACCGCTCGCAGGTTTCTCGATTCCGATTTCCTCTCGAACGACCCTTTGAGCCCCGCAAATATGCGTAATCCTACACGCACACAGGCTGAAATAGATGGAGATGGAGAGAGAAATCGCTGTTCGTGATGGTATCCTGTCGCGGCTGGAATTTTGTTCCCAACTCGCGACCGTAGTTGGCAATTTGCCCTCTCGAACGATCCTCGAAACTTCTATGAGACTATGGTGCGTGAGTGGCCGAATTTGAACCATTAAAAAACTTTGCTCACTCGGCGCGCATGCGATGAAAATTCCCTTTCTCAAAATTTTCCTACTTTTGCAGTTCATGTTGTGTTGTTTAATTAGAAGAAAGGTATTATGAGAAAAATAACATTCGTAAAAGTTTACAGAATAGATCGTATTATATTTGATGTAAAGTAAAAAGATATTTCTAGCAATAATTTAAACACTTTATTAAAAGTTATTTTCAATATCGAACAATTAATCGCGTTATATAATTTCTCAATACGTTACGTGTAAGAATGCGTTTTTGAGTTGTATTTATGTATTTTCGAAAATCAAACAACTTTGAGGTGAAGCGAAAAGAACGTGCGGAACTCGAGAAGAGGTATTACGCGTCATGTTCTTACGCAACCACCAGAGGAAGGAGCTGAAGTAGCCTCGGTAAAATCTTGATTTCCACAAGCCAGGAAGCACCGAATTAACGTTTTATCTTGTCGTTGGAAGAAGCCCGTCTGATGACCTCTAAGTCAAATCCCTCGGTTTCTCGTGTATCTACAACAGATCAGCAGCACAACGGTCGCGTTATACTTTACGATATTATTTTACGACTTTACAGTTACGAACGGACGAGTTAAGCCAAGAGAGAGTCGAGCTGAAAACGCTACATAAGAATACCGACCGGCAGGTTTCCGCTCTTGTCGTGGATCAGTACTTTTCTTCTCGTGAGCGTCCATAATTCGACACGACGAAGTGGACAGAGAATCCTCACGAACAACGAGATAATTACGATCACGCTTCTTTTTCCGGTCGACCGACTTGACTCCATCGAACAATCAGAACCGGAAGCGAACCATCCCGAATCATTTCTACTCCAACTGGATTATACTTAAGACGCGCATTACAGGCGCTCCGATTGGGACAGAGTCGCTAATAAGCTGTAATAACAACGAGTGCCCGCGATCGAGTTCGTTTATGGGTCTTACGATAATAACGCAGGTAGAGAAACTCGTATCTCTGTAACCCACAGGGGTTTAATTATACATGTTATTCTCCGCTGACGCGAAGATTGGTAAGAACTTCTCGAGCAGAGACGAGATTTCCTTCTCGATCCATTTGTCCGAGAATTGTAAACTCGTATATGAAAAGTTTGAAAGAGGAGACATAAACAAAGTAGGTCGTTGAGGTAGGATCGAGGTAAGGGTAAGATATTCTTGGAGAGCGGAATTGTTTTCTCTTTCGGAAGAGATAAGTTATCGTTCGGTTTGAATCACGGATCACAGCAAAAATGACATACCGACTGATAATTGCTAATTGTCAACGTGTTACATTTGGAAAGAGGAAGATAATATTTTACAAATTCAAAACTCTCTCCTTCGCCAGTGAATATTAATAAACGGACTTGAAATTTTTTCTTCTCGACCCGTGGCCAATTTTATTCTTAACTGTTAACGTTTCGACCTCTGGTTTGGGTCCTTATCAAGTATATAAAGTTATAATATTTTACAAAGTTTGCGCAGCTTGTAGTGCATGATTCACGAATTAGGGCTGTAATAAATAGGACTGAGCCTTTGTTTGCGCCGATCACCTTTTTAGGTAACGTTATACCGAAGCCAAAGTATGCCGGAACCAGGATACAACATCGAGGCACGAGGATTTAACCATCCGATCGAGCTCCTCGTTCCGGTGGCTTAACCGACGGCGCGATAGTTTCGAAACTTCGCGTAGCTTTGTTCGCTTCACACACGACTCGCCCTGTATTTGATATCGCGCAGTTTGAACGGTTCGACTACCATCGCATCGCGACGCAGTAACGAGAAGTCGATACGCTGGCAGCTTTTACAAGTCTAATGATCCGTGACGTGCGATACTACTGTGTTAGCGCGAAAAAGAAATCTCGCGACTGCGAGATATACGTGAGAAATCGACGGCCTTCGAGGGTGTTGCGCGCAATTTTTTTGTACAATGCCACGCTGACGCAACAGAAACAATCGTCGGATTGTCGATATCTTGGATATCGATATCTATAGTTATTTGTTACGTCAATTTCATCGATTGAAGCAATCCTCCATTCTCAGTTCCTACAGGGTGCTCCGAAATCTTTAATATTTTACATACGGCGAATGCCAGAATGTCTGAAAGGTTCTTTGAATTTCGAGTAAATGATTAATATTGGCGAGAAAATGTCAATTATTCACATTGCAAAGTCGGTATATATTGTATATGATAGTCGTGCGTTATTTGCTTTTGATATGTCACACGGCGCGTGGATTGACAGACTCTCGTGGCTCGCTTATTCTTTTCACTCGCCTTACGAATTCTCTCTCTTTTTAACTTGGTGTAGCCATTCTTATTCTTTTCAATATATTCGTTTTACGAATTCTCCTTTTTTTTTACTTGTTGATAGACTCGGCGAGGAGTCTATCAACAAGCTAAAAAAGGAGAGAAATCGTAAGGCGAACTTATTGAAAAGAATAAGAATGACCGAGCCATTCGCGTCGTTCAAGTCCAGCTTTACGAAGCTATCGAGAAGCGCTAAGCATATTCAAAGTATATTCACTTGCTACTTCCTCGCTTTGTTCTCGATAGCTAGCTTCTTATGCGCATTTCGCATTCATCGCACGTCTCCGCGTAAAAGCGCTGTCATCCGTCGGTGTTCTTTATTGAAGGAACTTGTTTACCTGGTTGACGCGGATTCAATCAAATCACTCATTGAAACGATCATTATCGGTAAATTCTCGGATAGTAATTGACATCAATTTGGTCTCTCGGTGAAAACGAGCACTTCATACAATCGAGTGTTCAAAGTTATGGAATGACATGGAAATGACATCTCCCACCGATAGAAATGTCGCATAGTGTCATGCATAGTGGCAATCCGAGAGAAAATAAGTTATTCTAATTTTCCATAGTTTATGTATCATTATTGATAACGTGAGATTTAATAACTATCATGTATTGTAATATTACGGAGTATATTATGGAGTCAGTTTTAAATTACACTTGTAAAAGCGAGCATATCTGAAATAATTTTACGTTGTAATATTTCTCTTGAATTCTGTCTATTTATTCATAAAGAGATTTGCAATGAAAGAGAAAAAACCGTTACAGATGATTACATCTCTAAATAAAGATTTGAAAAATTTATTCTTAGAGGTAAATTGCGATATCTTAGGAAAGCGAAATATATTACCGCACAGAAAGTTTAACAGAATTTCCAATATGACGACGAAATTAACTGGAAAGAGTTCAACATCGTCAAATTATCTTTTTATTCTCGTTCGTTGCATTTTCGAGAAGATCCATACATAGAGAATCGTCAGGAGAATCCTCAGGGCAGTCGTAGCTGGCGACACACCCTGTATAGCGTACGAAGAGGTTCCTTTTGCGTAAAGTTGATTGTCCGGCCTTGAATGTGTGGCGAGCCAGATGTGCTACGAGCGGCGGTGCTTGCACGTGTAGCACGTTGAAAGAGGGAGCGACGCGGTATAGTAACGCTCTCTCAGGTCTGTGTCAAATATCTGCGGTGCCATACACCAATGTCGTTATTCTCATCGCAGAAGTCCGGGAGAAGCGGCCGAGTGAAAGTATGGATGTTTGCACTCGCGTATGCTACGTCGGATAGATTAAATAAAGGCGAAACTCCACGGAAATTATGCTTATGATTATTTTCGACACAAATAGGAAAACTAATTTAGAGATAAATGGATTTTGGTAATATTTCGGAATAATGGTTATGTGTGTGGAGGGAGAGGAGCGATTGAGGTAACGTTCTGACTTTACAAAGATTATATTTAGATGTCTGATGTATAACACTGCAGCAAAGCTGCTGTTTTGCCAAGAAACGCGAGGCATGTCTTTGCTGCGTTATTTTCGCGATGAAGGGTCCCCGAGAAGAAAAAGCTCAGGGAAGAATGTAAGGTATATGCGCGTCGTACCAATTCCGCTACATTTCGGAAATTGTAAAAATAGATCTCTCTTGGATGCTGCTGCTTCTAGACCATGCGAGTCCTCTAATAACCGCAAAACGCTTTAATATTCTTTGGATGAGCGCCCAAAGGAAAAAGGGCAGCTTGAGAAGATTGATTGTGCTGAGGTGAGCGAGTTTCTATATCCGACGGAAGTGGAATTGAGACATGTTTAGTTTTGGGTGAAAAGATAATTTTTTTCGAAAGGTATAAACGAATGATACATAAGTACCTCAAATTTCTCTTATTATGTTTTATTATTATTTCTATTATTATATTTTATTTATTGTATTTTAAATAATTATTTAAAAATAATGAATTTTTTAATTTGATTTATGAAATTTAATCATACGGGAATAGCAATGTAATTTAGCTCGTGTAATTAATGATTCTATGAATTCTATATATGTCGCTCTCTGGACATGTCTATAGTCCTTGTGCTGCCTTTTAAAGCAGCTTTTTCTCGCCCTGCAGCTACAATTAAACACCCATGAACATAATATACGTGCGAAAAGAGTTCTCTCGAGGGGTTGACTTATTTACATAATTAACAGAAATGAACAGCTTGATACGTTAAAAACGTCAAAATATATATCGTTAACTTGACGAAATTGAAAAAAACCAACGATAACGAATAACATGTCCATTTAGTTTACTCTGTTGTGCACTTATAGACGCTCGTTATCAACTCACCTGTACTAAATATTCTTGAAATGTCAGGCGGCAGGTGTGGCACTTATAATCGCGTCATTTTATTATCTGACTACTTTAGGGATTCACTAATAAATTCGTGTTTCAAAGACATTGTAGACTATTTTTTTTCCAAATTTTTACTTTCTTCTTTGTTTCTAAAGTCTTCCTTTTCTTCTCAAAACCTGTTCGGTGCTTTCACCTGCGCGAGGGTCGTTCAAGAATTTGCACCCAAGTAGCTTTAATTTGGGTTGCTTACAGTCACAACTGCATCTTTTTTACAGTAATCTAATTACTGAATTTATTTTGTATGTGTATATATTATTTGATTGTATGATATTTTCTCAAATATTTTAAAAAGCAGATATGGCACGGGATTAAACTATTAGAACAGCGTAAATATTATTAAAGTATTGCAATGTCAACTACATACTAATCCAGGATTTCCAGGTAGCATATTATCTCGTTTTTCCCCTCGAATTTGCAGTGTACTTAGCAAGGCTACATAATGCCTTTCATTTGCCGTATCTCGACATGTAGTTTCTAACCAGTGTCCTTCCGTCTCAGCGACGAGGATAAGCTCCGAAGCTTGGGGTTGGCAACTGCTTAGAATATTGCGGGGGTGGTCACCGTACCAGAGTGCCCCATGAATCATCCGTACAATCAATACGAAAACGGCAACCCTCGTGGCACACCGTCGGGGTCCGGTTGAGTTTGTCGTGAAGGGTCGATCGTCATTTCTCCCCACTGTTGCCAGAAATGCAGAATTCTCTATAATGTGAAGATCCTTCAAACTTATCAAGCAAAGAACTTAACACAAAAACTTAACACAAAAATACGGCCAAGTTTTATAATAATTGCTTTCTTAAGATTCTTCAAAGCACCGGCAGAAATTTATTTATGGAAAGAGGAAGATATCTTTTTCATCTTATAATTGACATCTTATAACTATAAAGTTTTATAATTATAAAGTTTATTATATAAAATATGCAGTAACGTGCTAGGTGACGAACTTTGTTACACTGTTTTTAAATATAATTAGAAAGATAAGTTGTTTATATGTTTTGTTGTTTATATATTTTAATAGTATGAACTTTCCTTGTTCATTATTTTATCATTTTACCATTTTTTGTTATTTACTTACAAAACAAATATGAATGCTATTTAACCTTTTGCAACATTTTGGTCATGCATGTGACTCTGGAATGCGAATGGGGTTTCCCGTCCATATGAATTTTCGAGCTCTGGCAGAGCGGATCGTTATTCCGCCGACGTGGTGGTTTGGGACCTTCCCTTCACATTTTGTAGTTAATAAGAGTCGACGTACGCGAATAGATTTCAAATATAATCATGAGAAAATAGAAATGGTGATGTTGGAGAGTTATTTCGAGAAATTAGAAAAAAAAATCTGTTACATAATTATCTCACAGAATGTTATGCCGATATCATGTGCTGACTTTTTAACATGTATTATAAAATTTAAATTATTAAAAGCACACTTTAACTGATAGGATATTTAGATTTATCTTATTGTCCTCGAAAATTTGTTACTCGCGTCTGAAAGTTGCTTGGAAAAAGCTTCGAATTTTCGAGCTTTTGGGAGAGAAAAACGTCTGTGTTTGAACATTCGATCGCAAGGAGCTGAGTCGTTTTATTGCACTTCAAACGGTCCCACAGGATAAAACGACGTTCTCCGTCTACAATTTTTATTGCTTTAAGAACTTTCTGGTAGTCTTCGACCACTAAACTGAAAATCGTGATGTCAAGAAAAATAGATAAAACTTTTGTTCTCCTGAATTTTTGCTGCTTTTCGTAACGACTGACTTTACTCATCAGTTACAATATAAGTAATATGTATATTAGATGTAATATGTATATTAGTCAATTAGTCTCTTGATTTTTCTGCACAAAATTTCTATGCTCGTTTTTCGCTTTAACTGAAATTTCGGAAGAACGTATCGAAAGAAGGGATCGTTGTCATATTTAAAGAGATCTCTTGCTTTATGAAACTCACATAGTCCTCCAAAATTAGTTTATGTCTGCTTGACGCCGAATATAATCGGTACTTCCGGTTTCTACGTGCACGTACACTTACTAAACACGTGCGACCAGTTCACAGGGTGTCATCAGTTCTTTGTATGTACATGCTCACACGGTGTCATTAATCGCTTCGTCATTGTCGTTGAGCGTTGTAGAATGGACTACACAAATGATCCGACAAAACGCAGTTTCTCGGTCTATTCAATGTCACTTACGACTCAGACAAGAGCAGCATCGTGCGTTTCTATGGTACCACGTTCACGTTGAATAACGCCACTTACGTATATTGGTTCACATTCAAGTTTCGCCCCATCTGTCCTCTTCCATAGCATGTAATATTTTCCTCTCTTTTTATTGAAACTAAATCAACCTTTTTTATTAATTATCCAGAAAAATTATTATACTTGCGTGGCAACGTATATTTACGATCGGACTTTTAGCTAATGTGTAAAACATTGAGTTATGCAACTTGAACAAAAAATGATTACATAGACAAGTCGTTAATTTTTTTTTCGCTCTCGTACGGTTTCCTATTTATATCGCTAGTACGGTATTGAAGTTACACGGGTCACCTAGTCACTGTGATCTCGCGGTCATGGTCGTCCCGAGACCGTTATAACACGCACGTGTAACGGCCGCGTTCTTCTAGGAGTGTATTTAATTCAATCTTCGAGATGACGTCCTTTTACGTCGTTTACCGATCGTTCTCGACAATCGGAAAAGGCGAGTACGTGAGTTGATTTCGATCCATGGCAGTATATCCTTAGAGACGGACTTACGGCAAGTGCGAAAAGTTCGTGTTTCGTACAGGCTATACTGGATAAAAATGGATCAAGCAAGGAAGAAACGTAATTCTTTATTTTCTATTGCAGCAAAATTTTTAAAGTGGGATAAGACAGATAACAAAGTTTTACTTTTTATTTAATTTAAAACGAATCTCATCGGAATTCATGTAAGACACAATTTCTCAGCAGTCAATTTAGGGAATTGTATCAGTATTTAATCAGTACCGCAAGATGTACGGGGCGCTTATTTGTTTTCATTAAACAAAAAACTAATTGATTTAATGAATCGCGCGTATCCTGCGAGCGGACACGTGTCACCTTATTAATGAATTCAGCGTCGTATTTCTCTCGTGACGCTTAATTAGATCTTAATTGCATCGCCGCCGGCGATGATATACCGGTCTCGTAGGAACGACGATGAGAGCCCACCGAAGCACAATGTGCCATTAGTGTTTTAGGCAAATCGCGCTTCATTATTGTCCGCGTACGGCACGACGAATGGTGTTGTCGGACGCTGTACGATAGGGAGAAAGCAGATGTATCTCGCTATTGCAAAACTTCGCTCGAAGCTATATCGGGATATGCTAATAGTATACGATGCGACGTTGCACGTTATTTCTCTATGCGCCACGAACATTTGTGAGGTATCTATTAATGATAATGGCCAATGTTAGATATATGTAAACGTAACATTCCAATATAAATTATAAATTATGTTTCGTAGAGCACGCATACGTATACATTATGTCTGTAAAGTAATCACTAAGAAAAATTTCATTTTCAGCCATTTAACAAATTTCATTTCAATTTGAAGAGTCTGTCACTAAAATTAATGCGATCGAATTTTTATATCATAGTAAACACATAAGTATATATAATTATATTAATAATATATTGATATATCAAACACATAAGTAAAAATTTATAATTAATAAAAGTAGGTGTATTAAACACACAAGTAAAAATGTTCTATCTCGCTGTTTTTATTTTGTTATTCGAATCGTATTGGATACTTATCGGAGAAATGGAGAGATCTATACTAATATATAAAGAGAAAGTCTGTTTTTTTGTTACCGTATAACTCAAAAACTACTGAATCGATTTTCTCCAAATTTTGACACCATATTCTCATATACACTAGGCCGGACATAGGCTATATAGCATGTCTAAAAATTTTCATTATCCAGAAATTGATATTTTCATTTTTTATCATTTACGACTGTATTAACCCGTGTAGTACAGTGATGGCGGCGTGCGGCTTCATCCACCCACAAGCAGATTATGTAAGGAGCACTGTCTCCGGGTTTCTGTATTCGCAGATTTATTCGCCGGTTCTAGTCGGTTGCGACTATGCCTCGAGTGCGATCAAATTTATCGAGATTTACTGCTCGTGCTCGAAAAATATCACTTCTAATACGTATGATTCGGTCACACTATCTCGAGCAAGACGGAGGATGTTAGTAAACGGCGGAGAAATGAAAGAAGAGAAAAAGAATTCGGGCGTTAGTTATGCGCGTGCACGATGCGCGTTTCGTTGCACGCGCGTGCTCGGCATACGTGACTCGAGAGAGCTCGAGTTGAGCGCGTAAAGAATTTGCGGAGCATCCGTCGCACATGACGAATCGGCTTCTTTTCGCGTTCATCGGCATTGCCGTCTACGGAGACAAACACGGGGATGAATTATTCCTGTCGAGATATCGATATGCTAACGTGTCGTGCTAAACGGCTGCATTTTTCCGCTTTTGTTTTTCGCTGTCACTTTCGATACAAGCAACATGGAAAATATTTATCGTCCGTCGTTCGCTGTCGATTATAAAAGTATACGCGACTTTCTCTCATATCTGTCATTTCGACCGTTTGTCGTTGACTTCGTGCTGAATTTACATAAACGTAAATAACAGTGAAACGTTCGAGTCTATTAGGTATATTACAGATTTGAATAAAGGTCATTTATCTTTGCTTCTGAAGTTCTGTGTGCCAATAGAATTAATGATTCTAGAATTCCATAATTATCTCATTTTTATTTATGGAATATCCTCGATAGTTTTGTCTATTCTAGTTGTATGATTATTTCTGGTTTTCGCAGAATTTAACAGATTCTAAATTACAAGAGGGTCACTTTGAGGGTCACTATTATATCTATAAATTACGTTCTTGTTGATATTCCGTGTATATCATGGGACTGGCTTGGAAATCACGAAAGACGGAAGAAGGTTCACGCTCCGTCGGCGTGACTTCCGGAAAAGGAGGTGGTCGTCTGCCTTACGCCATTCATACAGTAGTTATTGTCATTGTTGGTCTTGTTATGTGACATGAATTTATGAATTACGTGCGTATTTCGGTTGGCGACATTTCTGTGATTACAGGCACAATCGACACGCTGTTTACTCAATTACATACGAGAGACAATTGTTCGTCGCGTTGTGCATCACGGAAAGTGAATAATTCATCATGCGTGGTGTGCAGGGTGTGTAATAAAGGATTTTCGCGGGAGCCGCGGAAGTTGTTCATTAACGCGGATATTTCAAAAAACATTCATTTTTTGCGAGAAAACATTTTGAACATGTATCTAAACGTTTTATTATGAAATATATAGAGGAGATGGGGTGGTAATATATGAGAGGTTACAATATGGGAATTGCTGTTAAAATTTGATACACAAGAGCTATTTAAGAGCTATTTAATAACTCACTACAAATATTTAACAATGTTCTGTTTATCTCAGTCTACCTATTCCAATATCCAATATCCAATATCCAATATCTATTAATTAGACAAAATTAGAAAAAAAACTGTGAAACGAGACGTGATTGTTTCTTGCTCATTAAAAGACTTTTGCAAGATAAGAAATTAGTTTTTCTTAAAATTGAGTGGCTTGAAATAATCTCTCTACTAAACTATTAAAGTGCTAAACTTAGTGTTTAAAGTAGGATACTTGCTTTCAGTTCAATCACCAGTCTATTCCCAGAATATTCAGATAAAGTTCAAACATATGTAGTGAAGGTGATATAGGAATTATAATATTGCTATTCCTATATTATAACTTAAAGATTTTTCACAGTTACAGAGAGTTTCAAGTATGCCAAGGAGTAAATTAAGTTGTATGTTTTTGAATTTATTTTATTTTGTACAATTTTATTTTATGAATCTTTATTTTAAAAAATTACAGATGTATTAAAAATAATTATTTCTACTCTATTATTTCGACTATAGTCAAGGAAAATATTTTTGCATCTCATCACATTTCTTATATTACATGTACTAGAAAAATCTTCTCAGAAGTGTTTTTTTCAAACTTTTCTTGCTGTTCCCATTCTATTTTTTTGAGACAAATTAGACATAATTCTAAAATTTTACAAAAATCTTTTCAGCTGAATTAAAAAATGTGGCACTTTGCAAGTCGAAAACTAAAGTTTTGCAGAGAATAAAGAATGTTGACTCCGTTGTTATAATTAGTCTGAATTCACAGAATTAAAAATATTTCATATTACCATTTCCCTTAAGAAATCACATTCACCTCAAATACGTTCCGAGTCTCGGGAAATTTTTTCATTTAATTAACCTTAAATTTAAATTACGTTCGTGCAAACATGTTTTTAAATCAGCGTGCATTTCGATTGTCTAAAAATCCCGGGTGGTCGCGGTGCTGTCACAATTTTCCGATCTTCAAAGCGATAGCGTTTCCTCGACATCTGCGAACCCGACGAATGTGTTCACCGCGCGACAAGAGTAAAAGCTCGATATTTTGCACGTGCAAGGAAGGGGCGATATCGATGGTCGACGCAGAACGGGAGTGAAAGGGAAACAAAAGTTTCACGGGAAGTGCATCCGCACGCATCTCGGTGCATGCATTCGCATTAGCACTACGTAGGGCGTGAACACGTGGGGCACGGGGCGTGCTTGTGTGCGTATAGTCGTGCGTGAGATTGTGAACGTCGCGTACGCACGAGATGCACACACGAGCGATTTTGGGCGCCAGCCGTCCACAGTTCCGACGGATGCGAGAGATTCGTGGGGGCTGATGAAGTTTTATTCGGAAGTGGAGGTTTAACCGTATTAAAATGGCGACACGGTCGCGCGGTATGATTCGTGGACAGTGCGTTTATGAGGTCGCCGGAACCGGCGTCGAATAATGCGACATTAGCGGTCGTTGGACGCTTTGAAGTCGAGGGGATTCGGAGATTTGTTCGTGAGAATTATTATCCGTATAGTGCTCTTTCGGCACTTGCCTGTGCGGAAGAGCTTTAGGCTGAATTGCTAGATGAATATTGGATCGAAAAGATAGGAGATTGATTAGCGAGAAACAAGCATCTTAATAATGATATTTAAGTTTTAATAAAGATTAATAAAAAAATCATAAAGATTAATAGGATGCCTCCTCCCCATTTTTAACAGTCGTTAGTTGTAATGTGCGTTTTTCAACAAATAATTATTATAAAAAAATATTTAAACAAATAATTTCCAAATTTCCTTTACATTGATTTTTAGTCGAAGGTATAAAGAGATTATAAACATTTTTGTGAAATTTTTCAAAACTTAACATAGTGAAAAACGCACTGGACATGAAATACCCTGGTTGGAGGGATTAAGTTGCGGAAAAAATGTTGGAAGGATTAGGGATACTATTACTATTAATATATTTTTAATATATAAATTCGTTCTTTTGTGACTCTCTATTTATTTATGCATGGAGAACAAACAACTATAAATTAAACAACTGTAAATATGAATCATGCACGTAATCTGATATGTCGTACGGGGGGGCTTGATATTAGTCTGCGAATGATATGCAGATCGTGGCACGTAGTTCTTCGTCCGTTATACGCGACAAAACGGAGTTGTAGGTCTTCACTGCGAGTTATATGCGCGATAAAGTGGCACGATAAAATAGTCCGGAAGAATAGCATGACGCTCCGTTTACATTGACACGAGTAAATATTTGTGTTTGGTACAGGCTCTCTTTCTCTCCCTTTGACGCGCGAAGCTTACGGAATGCTCGGTATATTTTTTTAACACGCATAGACGCATGTATGCGCTAATCGGATGTACAAGTAAAGCGCCACGGTTCGGAAGCAGTGTAATATCACATATTTGCGCTGAAATTATAATGAGGCACCGCGGGATTATTGTAACTTACAAATGGCCGTTCAACGCCTCTGTGAAACTCGCGAATAAGCTTTCTCCATTTCTCTCTATAAAATGTTAACACTAAAATATTATGATGCATTATAAGACATCACGATATGAAAAGAAGACTAGCAAAATAGTTCGAAAACTTTTCTTGTTGTTTTCCCTTAAACGCTGCTTCCCTTTATCGTCAGGAAATAATTGCTTCGATCAAATAGGTCATTAATCTGAAGAGACGACGCGGTTTCGATCGATTAACGCGATACCTGGCGCGATTGGGAGCAATGAGTAACGGCGACAACGACAAATCCGCGGAAAAAGAAGAAATAGCCTTTTCCAATCTCAATGGCGTGATTCATGGACCGACGAAACCGGATGCAACGCGCGAGCCAATTCCATCCCGCGAGGCCGGTAAAGGGAAGTCGTAGGTGCCGCCGTTTGGGGCCACCTACGTTGACATTGACAAATCGATGCGTGCCGGGCAAATTGCCGTGTGTCGTGCAAGCGTTCTCGCTTGCGATTCTTGCCACGAAAGTTTTCCTCTAAGTCTAATAACACAGCGGAAACTGACCATGCAAACGCCGTTGCCTTCTTGGCAGCGAATCAGATCGTCGCGCATGACCTTGCACCCAATTACATTTTCGTTCTGCGATATTTCCTCTACATCTGGTCGTCGACCTTCCCGTCTTGCGCGCGGGCGTTTATTCGTTCATTCATTCGTTCCTTTGGTAAGACGGCCACGACATATCTGCTGCACGTACCCACGACGCGATTACTTGGCAGGACTTCACGCACACCCTGCACATTCGCATGCATCAATATATAAACTGAAGCAATTAGTTAAATGCGATCAAGTTTTAAAATTTTAATTAATTTAATTGTATTATTATTTTATTAATTATTTTAATTATATTATCATGTATGTAGGTAAATTCAAATTACGTGCAAAATAAGAGAAGCCAATTATGTAAAATAAAATTTATTAATTGTGTATTATATGGAAAACTGTTTTTTATCTAACACACAGTTTACGTCACATTGTATGTTAAGGTATAATATGTATGTTAGGGTATAATTATGTTGCATTACATTATGTTGGATTATAAAATATTACGTTATATCAGGTGTTTGTACATTGCATTTCTTATATATTATTTAATTAAAACGGATTAAAATTTTTGTAAATTAAATTTAACCGATCAGATCCTAAATTTAACTTAGTCAGTGATCGATTCAACTGGAGTAGCTGAATGGCCGGAAATCTGGAAATGTGCGGTAATTCAAATTGAGTTACCCGCGATGTACACGGTTTCGCTTTCGACGGAAACAGATCCGTCCCTCAATCTCTATTTAATGAAAATTCTATTTATCTGATGTAAATACAGCGGTCAAAATCAATATGTGAAAATGAAAATCAGCTTTTCAACTTGGTCCAAGTACACGGAGTACTGTAATAGCGCTCCTTCCTTTTTATCGCAGCAGGATATCGCGTGTATGCGATGTCTGTGTTAGTTAGACAGTGATTAGATATCCGACTACATCGCCATGCGACATTCTTCGGGCGCGTTCGTACAAACATTATTTGCGACCAACGACTAAGGTGGAGCTTCCGTTTCCGGCACTAAACGTGCAGGATCGACACCTCTTTACTACCCGCTATATCCGCACATCGGATCGTCGAGTCGCTCTTTCGCCGTGAATCAATTCTTGAGAAATTGCTCTCGAAATTCCCTGGAAACTTTTTGCGAGCGGATTTTCTAGAGAATTTCGACGTAATGTTACGGTTTCGTGAAAGCAATTTTATAATTTTGCTCTTGGAGATAGTTCTTCTTCTTTTGGAGATGTAACTGGCAGGAATGTATATTAATTCGACGATTTGATCAGCGCGAGTTTAATAATGCTACTTCATCGTTTCCTTTATTTTATACGAGTCTTGAGAAAGCGTGACTCTTGTGATTGGTTCCTTTCTGTTCTGGTCGATACACTCACTGTGTACTTACGTATATCAATCTCTTCGTTGATTCCTTTCAGAAAGAGCGAGGTTACGAAGAACCACGAGAACCTTTTTATCCTCCCGTTAACCACTTTATTAATTTACGACGTATAATGCCGCAGGTCAAGAGACGTCCAGAGGTTAATGTTTCTTCCGCACCCTCTCTATCTCGAAGTGCATTCCTTCTTATTTATTTTCGCCGACTTCCTCTTCATCTTCGCACAAACATCGTCAAGGTGAAGGAGAAAAAGATACAATACTACGTCGCATCGATAAAAATCTGTGTATGTGTGTGTGTAAGGAAATTACTTTTTAATAATACATTTTGAAAAACTTATGGACAATTGCTTTATTTTTTTCGATTCATGCATGAAGTTTTCAGAAACCAGAACTTGTGAAATAAAACCAAATTGATATATGAGATAAAAAGCAGAGAAAGTTGTTAGAATTATAGTATTAATGTATAATGCTAAAATTGAAAAATTTACAAAAAATGAAGTTTGGCAAAGCTGCTCGAAGCAGTTGGATCCTAAGAAATTCATACATGGATTTACAAACAAACTTCTGGTCTAATCCCCACGTTCGCAAAATTCCGTATTCTGTGCCAAGAGAGCGTAGAGTAACTTCGCTCCAGGAGTTGTAAGTCTAGCATGTGGTTAAAATCTCATTGAATCTTTAATCCCTTAATCTCGCGATTGCGATGCAAGCGCTCTCGGCTTGGTACGCCGCCAGGCTAACTCACGGTCCATGTAAGTTGGCCGAGTGCAAGTGCACTCATTTGCTCGCGTGCTTGCGTACCAGCGTGGCGTCTTATCACAACGTATCATGAAAATCGCCTCGGCACGTTCACCATATGCTCGCCGTTGTACCGTTGGCAAGCAGCCGCTCCTTAGAACGAGTTGGTTCTCGTCGTCATCGTCATCGTTTTCTGCGAACGAGTTGACGATGCTCTCTTCCACGTCCTCGCATCCATCCAGATTCGTCTTCGTAAACGTGGGTATTTTGAGAGAGGCGATGGAAACTACTCTCAACCTCATTCAGCACAAATTGATTTATCGTTAACGGCTAATTCAATCATCTCTCTTCAGCATTCCTGCTAAATTCTCCGATCATCTCTCGGGACGATGACATTACTACAGGAAGATTTACGTCGTTCTACAAAACTTGATGATATGTTTGAGAATTATACATTTGCAAGTTAATTATTCAAATTATTTACATCCATTTACTCATCATGAGTCCGGCAACTATGCTCCGTCGTTTAAATAATGAAAATATTTGCACGTGTACGTAACAACGACTCCAAGCGAGTCGTAGGATTATTGCGCGATGCATAATAAGAATTGGCAGCGTGTAAACTTGTTTTTCGACGTTGCAGCGACAAGTTTGCCGCGGGCGAAGCTCGCTTTGTACGTTGAAATCTCTGTGATATACAAATCGTCGCGTCGTTTCCACGCAAAAACTGCTCTCTTGCTCGTTGCGCGTCCGAGCGACATTCTGAGCGGAAACACTGCGGTAATATGCGGCGCAGAAAAGCGGGACAACATAAAGGAGAGCAGTACGATAAAAAGAGTTGCGCTTCGTTCTTCGTTCTACGTAGTCGCACTAGTGACGATGTGCGGGGAAATCCTGAAAAGCACCGTCAGCACGACGCGTCGCGACGTGCGCAATACGGTACACAAGGGACAAAGAAATTGCACCGACCACCGCACGGCTGACCACCGTTGGTGCTGCCACAACTATTGTCCATTGATAGCGACCGTCGTTCTCTATGGAAACATAGAGATCGCTCTCATTGTCGCGTCTAATTGAGTTAACGCGAGCGAGCTTGCGCCTTTTTCAGTCGCGGAAGAATGTCAATTATCGCCGCCGAGTCGTGACAAGCGTTCGCTCTCTATTATCTTCGTTTCGCCACTGAGTATGCCTCATTTAATTGGAGACGCAGAACGTGGTGTGTGTATGGGGTGATACGCACGCGATGAGAACCAAGGCGAAAAGTATAAACACGTTAACAAACATTAACAGTTAGAATTAAAGGCCATTAAGTCCATCATACATAAACTTTCCATAACTCGTAATCCGTAAGCGTAAAGAAATTGACCAGCATTGAGTATTCCAAATGCCTAACTGGAATATGCTGATTGGTCAATTTCCTTACGCTTGCAGGTTACGGGTTACAGAAGGTTTGTGTGTGATGGCCTTAACACACAAAAATATTTAAGGACGTAAGACTAACCGTAAGGAAATTGACCAATCAGCATTGAATATTCCAGTTGCGGAGAAAAACGTGGAAGGGTTGAACCTAATTGGAATTGCTTACGCTTACGGGTTATGGGTTACGGAAGGTTTGTGTGTAATGGCCTTTAGTAAGCTTATTCTTATTAAATTCTACTTCTGTAGAGTCCAAATCTGTACGATATTTAACTATCAAAATTTAAGAAGTGCCAGCTCGTTACATTTTATCGCGCTGTGATGGAGCATTAAATCCTCGTTCGTTAAATTACATCCTACGTGACTTCACTTGTTAATTCGTTGACGATGCTTCTCCATCAGTGTGATTTCGAAGGCGTCAACTTTGGAAATTACGAGGAAATAGCAAGAATTAGCGAAACATACTTCTTGGGTGCATATCGATTTAATCGAATTACTTTTACTGTGCGTTTCTGTAACACCGTTCGATAATTGGAATGCCCTATCCAGGAGATAGATTTCGATTATGGGACGTGCGCCAAACGTTCAGAGGAACAGAGAGAGAGATAGGATTGCTTTATAACAGGTAAATTGAATCTATAAGGCTCGCGGGTGCCTTCGAAATCGATTTCCATTAATTCGTAGGCCTTTATGTTATATGCACGTTTGATATATGTGGTGCACCACAAATTATGCACTTTCTCTCAATTATTATAAATTTTTCTGCAAGTTTAGAATAGATTTTGTCGTAATATTCTATTAAACTCTGAAATTATCGATATCCAACAAAATTGTTGAAATTGTACGTATAACTTTTCAGATATCTCTTTTAATTTAAAGTGTGTTTCTTAAATAGTCGTGTTTTTCTCGCGCCGTCTCACAACTGTTCATATCTGTTTGTACTTGTTCAAATAAAGCGAACCTTCGAGACACTCGTGCAAAAGTGAATTCTCATCAACGTTGGCCATTTAACTTTTGAATTATATTACGAGCTCGAACGATCGTCGCTGCGGCGAACGTTCAAAAACAACAGCGACGTTATGAGTAATTCGCGTTACGACATCGTCATTGTTGTCGTCGTCGCTCATCGTTCGTCCCAAGTGAGTAATCCGTATCGCACAGTACGCGGAATTTACGGTCTCGTTTCTTCGTCGTGCTCGCGGAGAGAGAGCCTGTGAGTTTTACGATTCGGCACGGCTTCGTCAAATCTTTAATCCGCAGAGACAGGCAAGCCATTGTGATTGCTGACGCCCGGGGAAATGCTTTGCTAACTCGAAAAGTTCAACCAAAGTTCGTTTTGGTTTGAACTTTCTTAACTTTCTTGTTTGGAATAATCCGCTGCTCGTGTAATTGTTTGTTCAGCGTCGAAAGAAATCGTTCGACCGTTTGTGCGCGACAGGGACTGAAATGTAATTACACGACTTATAAACGTAGAATTGACTGCTTTATAATAAAGTCTATAAAAATTAAGTCGAGAAGACATTTCGTTCATAATAAAACTTCTTACGTATAAGAAAATATTGTGGATCTCATGGTATCTTCGCGTCTTTCATAATTTAGACGTTTTAGAGACGTACCTCCTTGAACGCTGTATATTTAATTATTCCTGCACGGTTAGAAAAGTTGTTTATTGTATTGTTCAAACAAGCTTGTAATCGAACACAGTTTACATTCAGAATTGTTTTCCTCGTCGATAATATTAGTTGTGGGAGGTCAGGATTCTGCGCAGGTGTTACGAGTAGGTTTTCTTTCGTGGGAAATCTCTATCCGGTTATTGTTTTGTTTGCGCACGAGAGTGTCCTCGGCATGGAATGTGCTGCTGCGTCTTAGTTGATGCGCTTACATATATATTATACATATAGACGGTCCGGTACCGAGAAGGATCTTACATCTCCTGATAGTCGATTTCCGGTGACGAACCACGAAAGTGATCCCAGCCGCCAAGTGCGTCGCAGGATTGATTGTCGTGAACCGAGAGACGACGATTAGAGCTTACACATTCCAGATGGATTACCATACGACGTCTTACACTTAAACGATGCATAAGCAGTTTTGCATACTGACGGCGAAGCCGTGCTGGTAAATATTGATATCGTCCTTGATGCAAGCGACAGGTGCCGGACAAATCACAGGGATGTTCTAGCGATGACTTGCCTGTGACGATGCACGATCGTAACGATGTACTGATGACTCGCAATTAGTTTATTTAAGGGCAGATTTCTTACACAGTATTCAGAGAAAGATTTTTATAAATATTAGGAAAGTTTTAATTTTTAATGTTTTGCAACATTCACAACGTCTTGATAATAATATTAAGAAACAAATTGTTCGACCCGTCTGGCAAATTCTGCGTGCCGCCAACTAGATTTGTCGGACATAGAAATACAGAAGTATCGCCAACTTTAAAATCGATATTGATTTTAATTTTTGCTCCTAAATTAGGTGAAGAATTTATTGCAAAAAATATTACCTCAGTCAGGATTCAAACCTGGAATAATAATATTAAGTTACTTATTACGGAGTTGAAAATCTATTGAAACAGAATTTGCTTGAAATTACAGATTTATTATTTATTTTGTGACGTTTAGTTTCAATTGTTTAATTCACGTGGCGTATTTCTATATTGTAAGTAATTAAATTTCAAATACATAATGGTATAAAGTAAGAAATCACTGTTTAATGTTTTTATAATGCTTCTTCAATTTTGATATTCAAAATTGACCCATTTACCCGATCTCAATTACCGGTTTAACCCTGAAACAAAATTCACAAGGGCCTCTTGTAGAATGAGACCGACGAGAAGTTAACGTTTCGCTTTGTGAACGGCAAATCACGAGGGGATTAAACTTGTTTGCCAACGGATAATTGCATTTAATTAGTAACCCATCGTGCCGAGTGCGCGAATCAGAAATTATCTCCTGTGTCTAATTACATAAACGATAGAAAGAGTGAGAGAGAGAGGGGAGAGAGAGAGAGAAAGAGCCGCTTGCTACGCAAGGCGCGGATTAGCATAGCCGGGCCATTAGTGCACAAGATCGTGACAGATCGGACAGATCGGGTTCGTAGTGAAAGGTTTTGCATCGTGAGGAGGAGGAGGTCGCGGCTCTTTAACGCCACGTCATTCTGCCGGAGATAAATGAGATTGAAAACAAAGTCGTGCCATTCCCCGTCTATCGTTTCTCGCGGCCGATCGAAACGGCTGAATTCGTAGTTTCTGCATTAAGCGTCGTCGCGTAGGTAGTCTCGCTCTTTTGCGAGTGAGCCGAAACGATCGCTCGATGGGGCGTGGCAGCGAGAATCAGCTTGCTTGCATCGCGATACAGCGACGCGCCGAGATAGAGAAAGTAATCCCGCAGGATTAATTCACTCGCGTAAAAGTGATAACGAGTCGATCGCGCTTGTAACATTCTTATCTCGACTCTTCACGATTGAGATTCTCGACGAGAGAGAAGAATATGTAATTCTGAACCGAGTTTAAATTTCGAAGACGCTTGATTCATGCCGATCATGACGTATGTCTGAGGAGAATGACCAAGCTGTGTTTCTCAATGGAAGTGTTGTTTCATGATTCAGTTGCGTTTCCGAATTCCTACAATTTATCTCCTTTCTTCCCCAGATAATCAGATTTCTCAATGTGGATTTCGATAATACTTTACTTCTACATTTTTTCACGATTATTTATCGGCGCTTACGACGATCAAGTTCCGAAATTCCGTTCGTTATCTAACTCTGCGTCTCAAACATCCCTGTTTTTTGCATTAGTCATCGGCTTTCCGTTGCCAAAGGCGATTCATAATACAGTCGAGCTGGCCGCGAGAACGCGTATTTTGTTTCGCCGATCACTGTAGTTTGACCGCCGATTTCTACGTATGCACAGCAATCGGCAGAAATTACGTAAGTGACTGGCGATAATCGTCGTTTTAATCATCCTTAGTACGATTCGGTGAACTATATCAGGAAATTCGTTGTATTACAATCGGTTTAGCGATTGATCAATTCTTTTGAAATTCTTTGTGCTGCACGCTGCAGTGTGAGCGAAATCTGTCGACTTTATAAAAAATAATACTCGAGATAGCACATCATGCCTTGAACCTATAGGGCGCGGCGCTTTTTACAACGAAAGTTTTCCGCGAAAATTCGTAATAACGTAAGACGCGATTCCGTGTGATTGCGGCAGTTATGTAGGACGATAAAAAATATCATCATGGGGGAGATTGCCAGCTATTTGCGCCGTTCCCGGGGATAAGCGAGCTTAAGAGGATCGTTATCCACGATCCTTAACTGAAATTTAGCAGAGACGATGGGGAAACCAGTTTGGAGGTCGAACAATCGGAGAGAACTTCTTCGATTTGCACAGAAACGTGATTTAATCCTCTTCGCTCGTATAAGACATAAAATACTCATCGAAGGGTTCTATCCTGGCACTTTAGGTGTTCTACGAGTTAGATTAGTATGAGTGAATGAGCTGTTTCGCCGATACATTGTATCATAGTGTAATTTTTATTGTGTATTAATTATATTGTGTATTAATATTAAATTAAAATACACAATATTAATATTATTGTGTATTTTAATTTAATATTAATACACAATATAATTAATACACAATAAAAATTACATTAATATTAAGTGTATTCTTTTTTGTTTTTATACGTTTTATAAAAATAATATATTTTATGGACACTCTCTCTTAGCTAATTCAGATGTAAGTGTGGGTACAGGCTGCAATGTGGCAAATTTATATTCTCGTGCCATGCACGATCCTAACTTGTATATCCTAGCATCTTCGCATACGAGCTTTAGATTATGTAGGAAAGAGCTACGTATACATTTTCCGCTAAGTCTGTATCGTCCACATAATAATCTGCGAAATTTGCCAAGTTTGACGTGATGGGCGGAACGTGCTCAGATCCTAAACTAAGGACACGACCCTGAAAATCGCTTCTTCGACGTTTGCGTCCCGCAACAAGGTTCGGGATGTCCCTAGGTAAGTAACCCTCCGTAACATAGGGCCCCGCCCTACGTCGACCTCACTCGTACCCCGCTCTCTTCTCACTCCTGGTTAGAACTGGAGTCGTCGGCAGGGCTGCCACCATCCCGGGGGCGCCGGCTCTCGCCCGTTACATCCCTGCTGCCCCTCCGTCTTCGTTTTCCTGGTACTCATTCTTTCCCTGACGGTCGAGAAGTGCGGATCGCGTTTTACCGCAGGACCGCGCGTAGAAAAAGCGGGGACGAAAAGCGTGGAGCGAGCTAGTCGGCCGTTGTCACGGCATTGTAAAAGCGAGGCAGATCGGTCCGTCGCGAGATATCGCGCACGGACGTCTTCCGGATAAAAAGGAGCGTCGCGGGCGTGTAGGACGCAGACACAGAAGGCAGAACAAAGGAGTGTCTCTCGACGGCGAGATATCTCTCGTTGCTGCTACTACTCTGCTGCTACCCGGCGCGCCGCCGAGAGAGGAGCCGATCGATCATTAACCCGACCGCTAGAGAGCCCAGCCACCGCGCCGTAGTCCCGTGATTCGTCCTGTGATTCGTCCCGCGTGTGCACGTCGTCGCCACGCGCTCCGGTTACATCTTTCACCGAGGACGCTCTGCGAGAGAAAGAAAACAGGCACGGTCACCGTCGTCACGTTCCCCCGTGCGCCCTTTCACGATTCTCGATTGGGACGCATCGACGTACCTGTGATACACAAGAGGGAAGAGGCTGACGATAGCTAAAAAGGGAGAAAGAGCGGTGTACGTGCGGAGAGAACGAAAGATAGAGAGAAAGGAGAAGACCAGGAGCAACGGAAGGTGAGGAAGAGAGGGGGAAGAGAGAAAGAGCGAGGGAAGGAGACAGAGGGCAGAGCGAGACAGAAACGGAGTTCTAGAGTAATAGAAAGAGAAAGGAGGAACGAGAAAAAGAGAGACAGAAAGAGCTTGAAAGGACGAGCGAGTGAGAGAGAAAGACGGAACAGCAGTGAGGGAGAGGGAACCAACTCGCGTTGGTGCGAGCGAGCAACGCATTGGTGACAGAAAGACGGACAGACGGACCGACAGACGGACGCTTCCCCTCCGCTCGTGTTCACCGCCAGTTGGTCGCGCGTTACCGAGCCAAGTGGATGTGTTCGCGATCGTGCTCCCACTGAAAAAGTTCTTCACGCCGTAACGAAAGTGAAAGAGAGAGAGAGCGAAAAACCTTTCTTCCTACGCACGTTGTATCGCCGTGATAAACACGAGCGTCCGATCCGTTGTATCGGTACACGCGTGAGCCTGTGAGAGACGCCGTAAGACATTGTGCTGCCGGACGTGTGCCCGGCTCCGAGCAATTTTGTCGAGGAAGGTTTACAAGGTGTGTCGCGAAGTGTGCGTCGTCGGCAACGATATACATCGTACACCGCGTCCTCGCAACAAGGAAAATATTTCCGAGCGCTTTTACCGCGCCGAGAATCGAGAGGTGAGTAGCAGCGAGATGCGACGATCGTCTTCGATCGATCGTAGATTTTCGCATTTTTTTCCCCCCCGGTAAACAAAAGGGAGCTGGTATTTCGTGGTGGGGC
This sequence comes from Crematogaster levior, assembly GCA_901521435.1. Classification (NCBI taxonomy): domain Eukaryota; kingdom Metazoa; phylum Arthropoda; class Insecta; order Hymenoptera; family Formicidae; genus Crematogaster; species Crematogaster levior. The sequence continues at coordinate 117,940 of CABEGB010000569.1, read as the reverse complement.
TCCCGGAGTAACTGTTGCGCGTCCAAGAAAGTTTTTTCGCGGGCACTCGCGCGTGCGTGCGTGAAGCGTACGTCCGACATCGTCCTCGCAGACCTCCTTTCGCCTCGACGAATTTTCTCGCTAGAGAGGAAACAGCCGGCGAGTCCGCGCGCACCAGGAAACGCCGAGGCGGAGTCCCAGGGATGTGGTCGCCGCTCCGGGGCATCCGGATTTCGACCGTCCCCTCCCCGCGCCATTTTGGAAAATGGGCAAGCCGGAACGGCAATCGATATAGCGGCCGGCGCCAGCCGCGTCGCGAAGGGGGACCTCGAGGACGTCGGCGTCCCACTCGTCCTTCCCGAGGATGAGCCCTTGGCGTTCTTGTTGCCGCGAGGTCGGATCGAGCCGGCATACTTTCCGAGATCCATTCCAGTCACCGAGTACGACCGAGCGAACGATCCCTTGAAGAAGCGACCGGTCGTTACGCCATCTTGATTTTGTGTCCCACCATCTGCTTGATGGTCGCACACTTAACCCCCGAACGATCGAACCGTATATACGGCACGTATGTACGTACGCGTGATTTTCCAGCCGACCTTTTCCGCGCTCAGGATCGCGCAATCGTGCACAACCGCTGTGCCGGTATTCTTTGCCGTGCCACCGCGATATTTCAGAACGGGGACGAGCAAACTTTCCCCACACCTCTTCGTACAGAACAAAGAAAGTTTTTTTAAAATCATTTAGAAATCCGACTATGCTTGATCAAGTATTTTAGCAGTTAGTTCAAGTATTTGCAGTAATTAACTTTGACCTATTATGCGGTGTCTGTGAAACTGACCAATCGCGGTGGATTATTCTTCTTACGCTCTGATTGGTCAAAAATCGACTTAAGTCTTACGTCTTAAAATCTCGTTGTTAAACATTGCATGATCATCACCCTTAAATCAACATTTTAATTTATTTCGTATCTCAGGAAGAGAAGCTTACAAAGGACCTCGCACACTTCTTTTGGAAAATGGCTTTCAGTTCGAATTGGCTGAAATTGTAGTATAATTGTAGTATAGTTCATTATATCTTGGTGAAAAGTGTCAATGGGTACAAGGTTGAAAAATGGATAGTTTCCGAGTTATAGAGCGTCAAAGATCGGAAAAATGGGTTTGTTAGGAAGATTGGGAAAAATGGGAAACCTGTTCATTTTTTCGACCTTTGACGCTCTACAACTCGGAAACTGTCCATTTTTCGACCTTGTACCCATTGACACTTTTCATCAGGATGTAATAAACTACATTATACTACAATTTCAGCCAATTCGAACTGAAAGTTTTTCATTTTTCATAAGAAGTGTGCGGGGGAGGGTTCTTTAATACTTTACAGCGAAATAATCGACTGTAATAAATTGCTGCGTGTGCATTTTTCAAACTCACAAAATTTTGTGTTTTCTCGTGGATTGGTTTTTTGTGATCGATAGAATTAAAAAGGAGCAAAAAAAAAAAGAAAAAGCGATCCGAGGATATATCCTTGCTATTTTTTTAGCGCGTGATCCGCTAGTCTCTTCCCTTTCGTTATTCTCTTTCGCTTTTGTACCAATTTTGTATAACAGGCTTCTACCTGCAATCAAGGCTTCCACGGAAGCGATTGTTGCTGCTGGGGAACAGCGGCTCGAGATAATACCAATCCTTTGCAAACGCATCTTGTTCTCACATTTTCTCCGTGCGCAGATGATTTTTCGCACCCGTTTTCATATTCGACACATACATCCCCCTTCCCCTCTCTCTCTCAAAACAATCATTTTCACGACAAAAAATGTTTATTTTCATACAGTTCGCTGGTAACGCTTGCATTTGCATCCAGTCATCGTCGTAACGACGTCGTTATCGTCGATTATACGTTCCCGTTAATTAACATCGCGTGCACATTGTGTGCAAATGAAGACGGCGGCGCCTTTCCCGCGAAAATCCACTCGCGGCATTTGCACGCGCAATTCGCGTCGGTACACCTGCACCGTACGTACGGTGCACAATACATCGATACTGGTTCGTGGCCTCGTCAAACGCACCTCTCGCGCGAATGCGATTCGCCTCCACCGCCGCTCCTCGTTGCAACGCGCCTCGGGGCCTCTCCTCCATGCGGGACTTGTACTGACCCCCCTCCCCCCCTCGATCCGCGCCCCGCTTCGTGCAATCGGCAGCAACCAGTTTCAGCAACAGCGGCGGCGGCGTCCATGCGATAACGGGTCGTTAACTTGCCCACATCTGCCTTTTTCTCGTTCGCGCACAGCCTCCAAGTAAGAGAGAAGGTTTGCTCTTACAGCGCGTTCAGCGCTGAATATGATTCCCGGTTAAGATTGAGTTAGAGACGTGAGGCTCGGGCTCGATTTCGACATCGCCAATCGACCGATTCGTCCGTCATTGTTTTTAAGGGAGGCTTTGGCTCTGGTGCCAAAATATCGAAGTTGAAACGCACTTCATGTCGCTTTCGCGCGTCGCTATTTCATTTGTCGATCGCACCAATTTCTGCCGATTTGATCGTCGAGAGCAAATTCCATTTTCTATTTTGTCCAGCGTCGCTTTTACGGGCGCTTTTTAGGACCCGCTTCCTGGGACTTTATTTCGCCCCTGTTGCGTTCTGGTCGCGTGTTTACACGGGCCGAGGGGGTGCACGCGCCGCAACCAGGCCAAAAATAGATCCATTCTACAGCGCGGTCCGGATATACACGGTATGCATACGCATTTTTCAGGCCCACTAACTTTCCCCGTCCGCCCTTTACGACGGCCGGTCGGTTTTCGGCGAAACGAGCGCGAGCGCGAGCACGTGCGAGCGCGTATCTGCTCACGCATGCGGGACACGCGTCGCTCGCATACGGGCCGGCGTGTGGTTCGACACCTATTCTTCCACGCGTTACGTTATTCTCAATTTCGATAACGGCTGCGAGAGAAAGAGCAGATGTCTTTTTTTTCGGGGACGAAATAGGGTCAGTACAATGAGACGAGGAACAAAAAGGAAGCACGAGAATATAGCTCGTCGTACAGTAGTGTACATGTCTACATTCCTAACTAATCACAATGTCAAAGTGCCATTTCAATAGACGAAGGACCGTTCGTTCGTGCTCTTCTCTTTGTTACATTTCGATTGGTAGCTTCCTTCGGTTACTGTCTTTACCTTTAACGATTATATTTGTTCCTCCTCATTCCATTTCAAGTCGTTCAATCTGTGTTAATTTCTGTTCGAGCTCGAACTATCGAATTAGACGCGCGAGGAAATAATGGCTGATTGATTGGGCGTACAGTTACACACAGCCACACACATATTGTATACACATCACACGTATACGCATGCACGCACGTACGCACATTTCGTGCCCGTGGGAATTAGGGGACGGACGCACTCTCGCGCAGTGTGTGTCGTAGAAAAGAATTTTTTGTTTATCACGGAGAATGCGTGTGTCATTTGGAGCATCGGATGAGTCAGCGGATATGACTTGAAGTGTTGAATCAGGTTGCTGAACATCGATCTCAAGTCTACAGATCTCATTGTTACAGATAGAGTATCCTTATTCGCGCAAGGATTCGCTTGCAATACGATGATGATGGCTTTCACGCGAAATTTCTAACGTACCATTAGCAATTCGTATAAATTAAGCTAGCTGTATCTGACTGATTTAAAAATTTGATTGAGATCTATCGCGTCTCCCCGTTTTACGGCGTGAAAGCGAGAAGAGTAATAGTAGACGCGAGTGAGAAGAAGCTGAAGAAAGAGCGCCGAGCGAAAAATCCGCGCACGAACACGCGAGTCATCGATGCCTATTTATGCACCTGCGCAACCTTGAAATCACCGTGAGGTATCCAATTTTCCGGCCGCTTCTTGTCGTCGTCGTCGTCGTTGTCGTCGTTTCATTATGGTCTCATAATAACTCGTTCCGTTCGTTTTCTTCTCGGTGCATCACTTATCGTTCGCGTTATCGCCGGCGAGGAATTCTCTCACACAACGATGGCCGCCGACGGTCGTTATGTCGTTGTTAACGCCTTAATAGACGGCATCGACCTCTGAATGCGCTTATTAATCAATTGAGCGATACGACCGAAAGAAATCTCGGCGCTCATTATATCTCGCCGCTCGTTCTCGCGGCAGAACGGAGCAGATAATACAGGGAAAAGAAGGAAGGAGCTGTTTCTTCGTCTTCGCAGGCTTTATTTCGCAATGCGCTTTCCGCGTTTCTTTCGCGCGCATATTTTACCTGCCGCGGATCGCGATTACCGCGAAAAGATCGTGGAATCTTCGATGTATCGCGCGACCGCAACGACTCTTTCAGTGCATATTCAACACGCCTTCTCGCGTGCGCATTTCCATCTTCGCAGCCTCGCGCAATTGCTATTTCACAACGCGCGCCGCGAAACTGTTTATTTGACGAGAGAACGTGAAAAAATTATTACGACACCGTAGTCGGATTCAACTTTTGTCAATTTTGTCAAGCCTGTCACACAGGTGTTTTTCGTATTCTCTTTACGCATATTTTATTGTCATTGAGAAAGCGAAGAATGGTTTTGTAAACGTTCGATTGCAAAATCTCAATTTGGTCAAGAATAATATCGTTCCGACCGACGGAACTCCGGCGAAACCTCTCGTTTTCGTCGTGTTCCTGAATGAATAAACACGGAATGTCTATCGTACTTTGGAAAATTGCTTTATACCACCTTAACGCGAGGGATGCGTGGTCTAGTAATTATTGCATAGCTCGTAATTTACCGAGCGTGCCGCTAAACACGCGCGGCAAAAACGTTTTAAAACGTGAAAAGATATCCGTTCAATTATCGTTACTCTTACGCAAGACATCTCATATTACCAGTTCTTGCACAGTCGCTCCCCTCTCCGAGGAGGATAAATGGTCGTCGATAATAGGACCGTGCATGAGATTGTTAATACGAAAGACAAGATGCGGCAAAGAAAGAAAGAGAGAGAAAGATTCGAAACACAAGAATAGTAAATAACAATGTAGTGAAGCACATACACGCTTCGTTGCATGGTTCGACTCAGAAGAGCGTGTCTCTCTCTCTCTCTTCGCATGGCGATGAATTTCCTTTCTTCGCCGAGACTATTTTTATCGCGAAGAACTTTGAGCCGAGAGAAACGCGTGTTGACGAGTGCACGCGTGTTCGTTCTTCTTCCATGCGCAAACAACGGGCAATCATGTTTTTCCAGAGACGCAGCGCGAACTTATTCGGCGCCAGCGAGGTTTATCTCGCGATGCCAAGTCCTGGCGATGTCACACGCCTCTAAATATAGCGACGCGTCCGCGATACGCCTCCGTGACCTTCCTCCACCAGCGGAAATTCCCGGCTTCGAATTATGATTAATGCGAAGCGGAGAGAAAGAGAGAAGCTCGCAGCTCGAAAACGAAATATATAACTGATTTTCTCGAAGACGATTTTCCGTTTCCCACGTTCTCCCTTTATAAATCGGCACGTGTGTGATCATCCACGACGCTTCTTGGATGCACGATAAGAGCTATTTCTTACCGTAACGACGCTTCGCGAGTTCCACGTGGTGCACACGAGCACGATGTGGGATAACATAAATATTTGTCAAAATTCCTGCTGCCGCTTAATATAGCAGACGCTAATTATGTCTTCTTGTTTTTCTATCTTTACGGATGCTTCGATGATCCTTCCGGCATGCGAGATCTTTCAGGAAGCCGCGCGCAAAACAATTCTCGGGTACACGCGCAATTAATAAATTGCTGATCACAAATGGAGGAACGTAGAGTCGAATATATCCTCGTTTGTCCTCGGTAAAATTACACGAAATGTTCTACTAATTCGGTAATCCAGGAAGAAATAAAGATGAAACGAAGCGGAACGCGCGCAACTATCGTCTCCCTTTCGGTAATGCGACGAGCTTTTGTATTGGAGCCTAACTGCAATTGGTTTCGAAAATTTCCCCGACTGTGTCGGAGGGAAATGTATCATTCGTTGGTTCATAGGGGTGGTAGCATTGTGTGTTCTATTATTTCCGGAGGCGAGGACGAACCATAATAACGGTCTTACTTTACTCATCGGTGAAGAGGACTCTACTTCGACAAAAATCACCTATTATTTGTAATCTCTAAGAGTACACTCTCGTGTACACGAGCTTGTCAACAAATACAAGTACAAACGACCGTTCATATCTTTCGATTGTTTTACTAAACTTCGTTATCGTGTGGTGACGGAATGTGTCAAAAATTACGCGAGCAGAGCTGCGCAGAACTCTCGTGCAGGTAACAATATTGTGTCATCGTGTTTCCGTCTCGGGATCCGTCACCGGACACATACGCTACAACCAGACGTGTGGTGTGCTAGCCGATACATAGTGCACAGCTATGTGACGCGCTAGGTGCAATGCACTATGAATAGGATACCTTGAAACAAATGGCGTTATGCGGTGACAGTGACATAGCTATGGTCGCTTCGCAGCTCTGACTTCGCATTGACGCGCGCAGTTCCGTTTTCGCAAAACGAAATCCAATCGCGAGGAGAATCAATTTACATTCCGTACTCTCGTCGCTCAATTAGCGCTAAATGTAACTGTTTGTTCACTGACTTTCATTCGTCCGGCGTAACTTAACTGCAACGTGTAGCGCGAAGAATGTGGCGGGCGAATTCATTCTGGAAACGAATCGCTCGGCTAGAAAGCAGAAAATCAATTTTGCCTCGCGTTGCGTGATGAAAATCGTCTCGTTAATGGGATTTTTTTCTCGACGAAGATTCAGGAAATGTGCGTGATGGAAATTCAGATGTTATTGGTGCTGCATAAGATTTCTGCACATAATCGAAATTCATGGTTTCTCGGTAAATATATCTGACAAGTCGCGAAAGTGGAAATAGATAGTAAATAAATGTATGATAACGAAGTATCATGACAGATAATGTCTAAGCGAGAGCTGCTTATACTTAATATTGATAAGAGTTTGACTTAGAGGAGTGTGTGAAGTTAACATCTCAACATTAAAATTTCTAGTTCTTTCTGAAAATTTCTAGTTCTTTTTTTTCCTTTACATGTGGAAATTATGAATAGTAATGCTGATGCGGGGAAGCGTGGAAAATGTCATTGTTTTAGTGTGCAGAAGTGATTAAATGCATTTTTTGCAGGTTTTTTGCTTATCTTGATAATTTTTATCTTGATAAATATTAACATTAGGGAAAAAAATTGTAAACAAAAATTGTAGTACTTGTCGAAACACAATTTTTATGTTTTATACATTTTTACTGTACGATTAATATTTTATCTAGGATTGCTCGATACTTCCTCAGATTACCTAAGATTGCCCGACACTTCCTCAGATTACTTAGGATTGTCCGATACTTCCTCAGATTACCTAGGATTGCCCGATACTTCCTCAGATTACCTAGGATTGTCCGATACTTCCTCAGATTATCTAGGATTGCCCGATACTTCCTCAGATTACCCAGGATTGCCCGATACTTCCTCAGATTATCTAGGATTGCCCGATACTTCCTCAGATTCCCTAGAATTTCCTGATACTATCTCAGATTACTTAAGATTATCTAATATTACCTCAAATTAATCCCGATTATCAAATACTATCTTATATTACCCAAGATTACCTTAGAGTATTTAAAATTACCTCAAATTTTTTAGGATTACCCGAGATTTTTCCAAAGGTTCTAGTGGAATCAATATGGTGAATTTGTATAGGTGAAAAATGTTAATATTTATCGAGATATAAGCAAAAAACCTGTAAAAAATGCATTTTACCGCTTCTGCGCACTAAAACAATAACGTTTTTCACGCTCCCCCACATCAGCATTACTATTCATAATCATCACTTGTTCCACATGTGAAGGAAGCAAAAATTTGGGAAAAACGCAAAATTCGGAAAAGCCCCAATTTTGCATAATTGTCTTTCTTCAGAGTTTCGAATAGTTCTGATGAGTGTTCCGGATAGTTCTGACGAAAAGTCTTATGACTGAGAGCGATCGGGTGACGAGATAACGAGATACTTATAATTTTTAATGATTTTTAAAGTTTTATTATGAGTCCAGAACTTTTTTATCTTTGCATTTAAATTATTTTTAATTATTGAGAACTCTTCGAAATAAGTAAAATAACAATAAAAATTTCTCGGAACTATGTATCTCAAAATTAAATTTTCAAAAATTTTTTTTATATATCAAAAACTCTAGATATTTGTAAAATAAAGCTTTTGAGCCGTTCAGAACTATCCGATCTCAAATTTCGATAAGAAGTTAGCACCCCATTTTTCAAATTTAATTTTTGAATGTTAATCAGCGGAACTCTTTTTATAAACTAAAGAGTACTCCTAATTTCTTTAAAAGAAAGTGGGAACTTTAATTAGAACTACGAAATTTTAATGTTGGTGTGCTAACTTTACACTTAGAGCACAAGTTATCGATTTTTTTAAACATTAACGTAAAGTGTCGAAGAGAACCGTTTAAGAAAGTATTAAATATATCGGTCACGAGGCATTTTATACATAGCGAATTTTGTGCGATAAGATAAACTTAGTACTTTAAATCGAAATAAAAGTATATTAATGTAGATAGTACATATTTGCTTATTTACTCTTTATCTATTGTCGTTACGTTGAACTTCTAAGTTCTAAGTTTTATCTATTTTATATTCTATTGTATAAGATACAAATATCTCTTATAATTTATTACGCTAAAAGAACATTTAATTATATTAATTTTTATATCAATGACAACAGTGTTTCCAAACAACTTGTAACTCTTATGAAAATATATTAAATATTACAATTGATAATTGGAATTTAAAAAGGTCTTTAAAAAATAAGATTATTATTAAATAAAACTTTTATTTATAGTTTTTATAATTTTGAATAAAAGAGTTAATCTCAAACAAATATATATCACTTATTGTCGCCAATTAAATAAAATTTAAATGCAGTAAAAAAGATTACTATTTAAATATTACGACGTTTCAACCTTGAAAAGGACCTGAATTGAAGGTCGAAACGTAATATTTAATTTGTAATCCCTTAAGGAATAAATTAATTTGCCAATTGTGTCGACTAATTAACTGTATTTAAATTTTAAAAGAGTTAATATTTGTTAAGGTATTTTTACTATAGAAAGATTACGCCGAATCAAAGTCTGTAATTTATTCATTTTACGATCGTCTCTACATTCGCTTTAGGAATGCTGCTTCATATCGTTTCCAATTGTTCTTTTTTCTCTCGAGCCTCATTAATTGACACACAAAAGACAACCTCGCGTAAATTCGTCGCGATCACAGCGTGGCCGTCAGCTACTCGCACGCGCACGCTTATAAACAGCGGCGATACGTACATGCGTGAGTCACGTGGTCGTTTAAATGCGCGTTAACGCGCGCACAACAAGCGAGTGGCCTAGGTAAGGCTTGGCTTTTAGCGCGCTTCGCCACGCCGTGCCAGTTTTTCACAGCCGTTCCCTTGGTACGGCGCGCGTTTCCGCTTTCGTTACTAGCGAAGTCATCGTCGCGGTACCGTTATCTTCGCTCGCGTTCCCCAACGACTTCCAACACTATTTTTCTTTCCCGATAATTAGAATCGCGACGGCGACTTTTCTTCCGAGTGCCACAGGTAATGCAATAAGAGCGAACTATACTTTTTCTTCAGTAACAGTTCATCAACAATGTACTCCGTACTTGTTATTCTCTTTACTCGGTGTCCTAAAAATAGGAAAATAATAGCGCGAATAATAACTCGAAATCGACGTTGGATATTTATCTCGATCACAAGGCGATATAGTATGTACAGTTATTTGTAACGTAACAATTGTGTGTACATGACGCTTCGTATAAATGATAGCTGCAATACTGTTGGCAAAAATGCTTTCACGCATTTTACTCGTATTTCCGCGTCTTTTTTCTTTCCGAATACATACGACGGAAACGAATATAAGCGAATCCTTTGGTAGGACAATGCCTAGTTGTTTTCCGATGAAAAAGCTTTTCCGTTGTTACTAGCTGTTCTTTGTTTCCTTAACTGTGTCTTTCGGTGTACGGTTCATTATCATCCGCTGTCATTGTCGTATATGACACGAATAAATTTTTAAGGAGAGATTTTTTATGAGAAAGAGAGAGAGAAAGAGAACTGCCCCATAATCCGCACGAAAGTCGCTATTAATTACGAAGGGCGTGGCTGCAAATCGATAAACATAAATCTTTCTTATCGGATTAATCTAGTGGCAGGTGAACGTAAGTTGCGTCATTTTCGAATCGCGACCGCTGCATTTCAGATCTGCTTGACTTTATAACCAGACCCTCATTCGTCGACACGAAGTGAGTCCGCCGAAAGGATCTCCGATGTATCTTTACTACGGTGAAAGTTACTCCCGCTCCTTTACGTATCGCGAGACGGATGAACTTACTCGCGGCGCGCCTCTGTGCAGATCGACGCGTGTAACTCCGTCAAATTGCAAAACCCGAACGAACGCGGATTTGCCAGTTTTTGCTCTCAGTCTCTCGACTTTTTTCGCTGTTAATTTTATCGTAATGTGTTCCAGGTCGCGTCAGTTTTACTTTTTATTGTGTTCTGGAAAATTTGACAAAACATTTTAATTAATTGCTCTGATTGCAGGACGGTTTAGCTGGACACCACCTGGTACCCAGAAAGCGAGTGAGATAAAGACAGGTGGCACGAAAAGGTAAGAAGCAAACATGGGAGCGAGACAGAGCAAGAGGTCCGTGGACATAACGACGACGCCGAAGAAGGAAGGAATTCCTGCCGAAGGAGGCGTCGTCGGCGACGCGGCTGCACCTGGCGACGGCAAGCTGGAGAGGATCGAGGAGGCCGACACGAAGCCTACCACTAACGGCATAGCACCGCACACGGACTCCGCCGAGGATAAAGAAAAGGACAAAGATGAGACTACCGAAAAGGATAAGGAACAGGTAAGTTTTTATCACCTCGACCACTTATTTTTTCAATCGAAATAGTAAGGAGTGATTTCGCACGGTATATATATATATATATATATATATATATATATATATATATGTTTATCTTTGTAAGTTGTAAATTAACTGATAAGTACAATTTTACATTATGTTCTGCAAGAAAATAACAAAAATGGGTTTCACCGAGAGAATTCGAAACTCATATAATATTTTTAATTAAATATTCTTTTTATTGACTAGAATAAATAAAGTTTGACTTTAAGCTTCTGTTCGTGCCGTATTATCTTAAAATCATGTTAATCGTATTAAGGTCAATTGTTTGCGCAGGTGATTACCCCGATTTCAGTCCGGGCGACATGATCATATTTGCATTCCAAGTTTTTAAGGCAATAATTTTTCATTATGAAGCATATATCAGTACACGTTATTAATGAGTATTTTGCTCAAAAGACCATACTATTGACTCGTATTTCCGACTTGAATGATTATACATGAGTGCGCTTATCGTTGGGTAAACCGCGAAATTATGCTATTTCGTTCGTTTTCACGCATATAATTATTTTTTCGAGTGCGAGGTAATTGAATATCGGCACGTTACGTGCCATGTTCTCTCGCTCTTTGCTTGATTACTGACATTCTCAAATCGCTTTGCGGTGAATCACTCACTCAATTATCGACCACTTCCCAATGATCTCGTTCGTACGGATTATACGCGAACGACTTACAATGGGCGCGTGCTGAATCACACGTTTGCTCGTAAAAGTCGTAGGTGCTCCGAAGCTTACCTTGATTCATCCGGTGGAGGTTACATGTGCCGACAAATCATTAATCTTAATCAATTCGTCGAAAGCAACGATATATCACCTTCTTGCACTGTGTCAGCTATAATTGTTGTCGTCTTCATTATTAAAAATGTGCGTGTGAAATAACTAATGATAATAAATCATCAAGTAACAATCATCGAATTACTTTAATAGACGTATTGTTACAACGTGTTGTGACGTTGATACATAATATCTCCCGAGATGTATAAAATCATAACACGAGTGATAATAATAATAATCGCGATATTCTCTTTAATTTAAAATTCCAATAAACATTGGTAAAACGTTGTTATTAATGACATCGTAATGTACATCTATTTAGTAAGTAAATTATTACATTACGATTAGTGGATTATATTAGCAATTGATGGAGCGAGAACGGTGCATGCAGTTTTTATCGTCCTTTTATCTTCCTCGTTCCTGTCGATGCATTCTTTGCCGCGTCCCCCCAAAGAAATTATTTGGCACCGGACAAAAGAGCGCCGTATAAACCGGACTTCATGCGGCGCGAATGCGTCAAGTGTCGCTTTTACGATGTCCGGGGTTGACTATTCTGGGCATGACCTAGGCGAAATGCTACCTCACTCAGAGACCTGAGAACGGCCTACCTTCGATAACGATCGATTTCCTGCTCGTACAGAGTTATAACTCATGAACGCGAGAATCAGCGCACTGTGCTTCTCTTCACAGGATCATTGCATCGCTTCAATGACCACTCAAGTGCGCGTATCGGCTTGATGGCTGTGATAATTGTGGCCGTTACATAAGATGCGTTATAAACGGAGAGCTCATACGCTCGTGATTAATTGCACATTACGCGTTGACGGATTAACACTTACAAAGTGCGTTAACATTACATAGGCCAGATAAGCAACACGGATGAATTCGCGTATTCGCGCTCATGTATCACGATTGATCGATCAATCGTTTTTGAGTTTCTAATTTTATGAAAATGCTACATCAAATTGTTGTGACTTCTTTAGTTTTTATGATTTTATAAAATCGTATTTTTAATCTGCCCAAACTAGAATAAATGTTCTCTGGGCGTTTTATTTTTTCCAACTTTTCCAACTTTTGAAGTAGCTCGACTCGAAAAATTGCTGCGTTTCCTACCAATTCTGTCGTGCCAGATTTCGAGTCTCTTTCTATATCTTTCTCTCTCCCTTCCGACTCGAATCTCATAAGTGCGCGGTTTATATCCCGAAGTACCCTCCCCGCTTATAGATGAAACTTGATATTTTCCCGTTTGAACAAGACCACGGCTGTCACGCACCAGATACGACGAGAGAGAGAGAGAGAGAGAGAGATAGAGAGAGAACGAACACACTTTACGACCACCCTTTCCTTCCTTTCATTTCCCTTCGACAAGTCTTTCTGCTCCTCTTTCGATCTCTCGTTCTCCATCGATTTCGCATCGGTTTAAGGCGTTACTTACTTTGATTACTCGAGCGAGAATCTTTTCCTCACCATGAAGACATTTTGAGGGTAACGTAGAGAATTTTGATTCAAGTCGATCTTGGCTCTACGTCAGCGGACGATTTCGTAGCAATATTTCGCATATTACTTTGATTTATCTTCTTTCTCTTCAATAAGTAATCGATATTATACAGTTCTTTCTTGAAGAAAAGATTTCGCCATGCTACAGCTGATACGCATTTTCTAGCACGTTCCATAGAGATCGTGTGAAAAATCAGTTTGATACGCTACGTTGAGTCATGCTATCCCGTTATCGTTCCATCGAACATGAATCCACTTGTCTCTCGTATATCAAGTCGATCATTTTCCCGCGAACGACAGCAAGTATTTCGATTATCCGTCTGATAATCGAAATCTCATTGCATCGAGATCCATCGCTTCTCGATTCGCGCTATCATGAGTGCCTGTCATTTGAATATTACGTTTGAAGATTAGCGACGAAGATTAGTGGCTCGACATGACACATCGAGTAGCTCGCGATGCCCGTTAAATTTTGTCATAAAAAATGAGCGAATACCGTTTGACTAACTTCGCCGTGTGCAAGCGCACACTCGTCGGTTCTCGCGACTAACTGTAATTGTAGCTGATGTACCGTCTTCGTGTATTTCTTCTTACCAGAGCATACCTAACTGTCCCAGACGAATAAATCTCTAACCCGCTCCCTTTTCCCCCCTTACGTCACTATTTCGCGTATCTCGATTGCTGGATCATGTTCAACTGACACCAATGACTCCATGCGTTACGTCGCATCCCGATGAATTTCTTTTTGCGCTTCAAGAGAGATTTCGCTAATGAAATGTTTGCATAAATGCGGTGAAGAGAATGTCATAAAAGCGATCCGATTATAGATTAAATATTCTTGTGTGTCTCGAGAAGTTTCTCCTTTCCAATCTCCACGTCTCGTTTGCCGTGTCTTTCATTGCCGTCATTGCTGCTTAACCTACCTACATTCAGATTTAAATATGTCAATCTCATTAACATAATGCCAACACAGTTTAGTTTCGATTTACCAATTTATACCCGCAAACGTTTGTACCGGTTGTTTGAGGACATTGTTATACGAGTGTCGCGGATCGCGCTCGATTTCGTGATTAAGCAACTTGTGTGACATGCGAGATGATACCCGCGTCTCATGAATATTTATCGCTTTTCCCTGGTGTCTTCGTTAGTCTAGAGGCAATGTATTACCTCTATTCGCAATCTCACCAAATCCCCAGGCAGGTGCATGTGTGATCTGCTTAAGAGTCAACCCGTTTTACTGAACACCTGCCCCCAACTACATCGTACTGATACGACGACGAGTCCGACACGATGCCTTTCGGCTTATTTTGAAAATGGAAATTTGCGATACGATCGTGCGTATTCGCAAAATAAATTGCACGTGCGCGGTCGATCGTACAACAGGGTATACTTGAATCTGTGAGATAATAAAGTAATGAACAAGGTGTGGATCGCAACCTTGGCCGTGACTCATCTAGCATGTCGCGGATGAGGGGATGAAAATTCTACCATGAAAAACATTTATATACTTATCTTGGCTGAGGTAATATTTATTGCAATAAATTCTATTTCAAATTTATATGGATTCCACTTCTCGAATAAGAAAGAAGGCTGTGTTTTAGACCGACAAACCAAGTCGGCGCGCAATCTATCGATTAAAGAAATGAGATGGTGTACATTCACATACAAAATAATATTAATGAGCTATACCAAGATCCTAGCTGCGACTGAAATTGGTGAAAAAATTATCAGTTTGTTAATTGATATAATTACAGTCGGATTCACACGTATTATTATTAGTGTTTGTATCCCATTTTTTTGAAAATATATTGCATAATGGTACTTGATAAAAAGTAGTTTTGCGTACGAAGACAGTTGTCGTTTTGTAAAAATTAAGAAAAGAGAATTATAATTTATATGAAAAATTCTTCTCTGCCAGTGAGTAAACGATCCCAAAAGAAGGGTAATTTTTGACAGCAAACTGATTATAGAATGTCTTTATTTAATTCCACAACGTTTCGATCATTGGTTCTGGTCCTTTTCAAGTGCTACAATATATTTTTAAACAGAATTATAATTTGTTTGATATCGAGTATCCGATATTATTGACGAAAAAGAAAAACCTAATAGGCTGAAATTTATTAATGATGTTTATTCTACGGTCGACAATTAAATTGTAGGATGCCTTGTATCTCGTAAGTTCACAAATCTTTCCGATTTCTATAATTAACTTGTAAGCTGAAAAACATCGACATAAACGTACATTATATGCCGTTAACGTAACACGGCGAAAAGATGTTGATCCGTCTATCGATCTCCTCCTCCTCGAAACGATGACTCATGGAATACCATACGGAAATTAAGCGAGATATTTCATGTACAACATTAATACCGCGCGAAACATCGTGGTATCTCGGCACCGCGCGTTTCGTTGATGAATCATCGTGCGTGTAGCTCGCATAACTTAGAACGGACGCGCTTTATTAATTAATACGACTCATCTGCTTTGCCGCCACTAATTGCATCTCTGACCCGTCTGAATTCCTACAAATTTTCTCCGTCTAGCGAACGTCGCGGATAACTCCCATCTCCTTTCGCGGTCTTCAGCGAAACGCGGTTTCTCGATTAAAACGTGGTAAATACCCCGATTCGAGTATTTTAACGGTCAAATTTAACTGCCTCTCGTTGCGTGCGATCTTTACTCGCGATCGCATGGTGTTTTCACGGCGGGCGGTGTCGCCTAGTCAAAATAAAAAACGCAGTTTCTCGCATACGTCGATCGCGAACGATTTTACTCGACGCTTGGAAATTCGTTATAGAAACTGTGTACGCAGGATAAATGGTGCGTATTCATATATGCACGCCTGCAGCGCTGAGGAATTTATTGTGGAAATCTCTCGGCCTTCGTTTGAAGCCTGCTGCCCCGTGGATTCCTTCGTATTCCAATATTGTGCGATCGGCTGCACAATGATCCGACATCTTTATCCGCCGCGCAAGGTTGCCCGCGCCGCGTATCTTTGAATATTAATTAATGGTAAACTCATATGGCCTCCAAATTCCAATATATCGGCCTCTCGACGAGACATTCATTATTATTACTCGCCTTGCGTCTTCGGTAATACGATCCGCGCGCGGAATCTTAATTCATTAGTTTGTTTTACACTGAATGCGACATTCAGACTAGAAAAATGCGGCTTGAAAAACAGTCGACTCGCTCTCGTATCATATATCGTACCTTATTACGATTTTAATTTTGTTTGCGGGTGCAAAAACAAAGTTCGATAGCAGAAACGCGACTTGATATTCTATCTTTAGATTCGATTTCAAAATCTTCGATCAATTTTTTGCGTTTTTTTGCAAATGACTTGGGTCCACTTTTTGTCTTCGACGTTTTGTGGTTCATATGCAGTCCCCTATATTCATGTGGGTACCATTGTATTCAGGGGAGGGGGGGGGGCATTTACGAGGAGAATATTCGGGCGCAGTGCCCCTCGTCTTTTTTGGGTCTCGTTTTCCATCTTTTCGTTCTTTTTTTTTCTTTCATCTGCCTTTACTCGTATCTCGTCTTTGAATCGTTGCGCGTCTCGTGAATGCAGAAATAAGCCGATATTTACATAATATAATGCACGCATAACGCGCCTGAGGAGATTCGCCTCGTCTCGCCACCGTTGTTGGAAGAAACGGCGATGCAGGGAACGAGAAGAGAAAGAGAAAGCGAGAAAGAGGCGGCAGAGAACGGCGTTGTGCATACGCGTTACTTGTAATCGAATGTGACAGTGCGTCGCGCCTCCCAGGTTTGTAAATCAGGAAATCCACCATCCAACGCCCACGTCGGATTTATATCGTTCTTAAACGACGCCATGAAACGTCACTTGATTGGCCGTTGCGTTGTTTTATCACATTGCGACGCACGTACGGTGTGTGTTTGCGTATCTCGGATAAACGTGTGGAATTGTTCTCGCGTATTTGCATCGATAATAAAGTAGCTCGTTGTTTGTACAAGCGACCAGTCACCTGCCTCCAGTTGCGAAATGCCATTCCACGTTGTTTCATTCGACTCGCACAATATTTGTCGCCGCGGCTACAGTTTTATCGATCAGGGAATTGGAAATGGAAGAAAAAGTCAAATAGCAAGAGTCAGATCTGGCGGAGAATAAAAATAAAAATTTGTCATTAAACGATTTATTTATTATTTTGTACTGTATTATATCACTCGCTCATTCTGGCCTTTTGTTTATTTTGAAAAATAAAAATTTTCCGATTTTTAGAATGAAACTTCTACAATTCTTTAGTGAAAAATTATTTAGTCAATACGAGAAAAAATACTTTAACTTATGGAAGCAGGATGACTCGCAAATTTAGGGAGACAATGCCGAGAGATCTTTCAGCCAGTTTCGAAGATGCGTTTTTAATGAAGCATTCTGTCCGCCTGCTTTGCGCCATGAGTCATAATTACATACATCGAGATAACGAACAATTACGTCGTTACATTGCAAGATTTTTTGCTCAAGACTTCGATAACTTTTTTCGCAAATTTGCAAGATAGTTTTCATGTTTTTAAGGATAATTTAATTAGAATTTTATGTAGATTAATAATTGTGCACCCAAACTCGGAAATAATAAATTATTCGGATTTAATTTATATTAATTAATGGAAGTAATATTATAATCCGATACTTTTTAATCCCTTTTTGCTTTGTTTGTCTTATCGTAACTAAATCTTAAGTATACAATTACCTCTATGTGATGCTTCGAAATTTCGAGACTTCAGGGCTCGACTCCCGAAATCTAATCGACTCTAGCGAACTTTCTCCGCGTAAGGACGAGCCGACAAGCTCTTGTCAGCTTCACTTTTCTCGGCTAGTTTAGTTGCACACTTCGCCGGTAAAATGAGAGAGATCGTCGAAGGCTTTTCAAGATCGGGACAAAGGAACCTCTCGTGTTGTGCGGCTCGTTGTGCACTATGCACTTTCCAGGAAAACTAACCCGATTCACGGAAGTTTGATATTATTTATAAGTGATGGGCCTCGGGGTACGATGGGAAAGAGTTAAGTGACTTCATTCCGGAATGGCTGTGGTACTTCCGGACGCAAGATGAGAAACTTTCAACGACTATACGAGTATCATCACGGAAACGTATACACTCGCGGGCAAAAGCCTATCTATATAATCAGTTTTTATTTAACTACAGTTACAGGAAATGAGATAATAAAATGTCGCGTAGCTTCTATTTTCTATTTTCGTATAAATTTGTATGAGATGTAATTAAACTTCGGGATAAATTAACAAGATAATTTGTTTGTAAAGTTTCTATAATGTTAGCTTTTGGTTCTTAATTTAAATTTATGAAAAATTGATCCCGATTCTTAATCAGCTTTCTGATTATTATATATAATTGTATCCTTTTCAAAAAGCTCCTGATGATGTAATTTATGAAACCTTTCATTTCCTTAATGGTAACATGATGAAATAAAGTAACAAAGTTGTTAACGACGTATACGATTTTAGAATGATGTAGAAAATGCCTAGGTCTCTCTTTAACGACTTTAAATATATCACATGTCGTGAGGAGTCGCGTTGAAAGCATCTATCAACTGATACTCTGTTATTTCACAAAATGGTAGGACTCGGAAGTATTACCGCGGGAAGTCGTACATTGTAGCTTTACAAGGTATCGATTTACAATATAGGATTTACAATTTACGACGTGGTATATGCCTTGCGAACGATATCGTTCATTTTTAGAGGTTCTCCTCTTCTCGTCTATGTTCTGCTTAAGGAAATCTCCACACTAGAATAAAATACTATTTATGACAATTTATATTATCCTGAGACTAATTCTGAGAATTCAGACTATTTATATTTGTCGTAATTGCAAGGCATTTACATTATTCATTATCGAAAGTATCTTTATCGTTTGAATCGAAGACATTCATTATTCGCGTAGGATTAAGGTTACGTCTCGGAAGACGAAATTCGAAGGAGACTTTATCTCTGCTTTCAGCAACCGCAAGAAGAAGTAAAAGCCGAGGAGACGAAGCAAGAATCGTCTGGAGACTCTCCTGCGGAGGTCGCAGAGGTCACGACGCCCACAGAGGCCACCCCTGCCAGTCCGAACACTGCCACTTCTCCAGACAATAAGGAAACCAAAAAGAAGGATAAGGTAAAGCGACTTACGATCCATCTGCGCTCGTCGATTAATGATGCTTGATGACAAATAAGTAAATTTTCCTCTTGTCTCGTCGTACATCGAAGCGTGTTCGTGTGTCAGTTGTTCACCTTAATTTACAAGTTTTACTTCCACGAAGCGCAATTATGCGCGATGAGTCTGTCGATCGCTGTCAGATGGTGTTTCCTTGTTTTCTAGAAGAAAAAGTGGTCCTTCAGGTCGATCAGCTTCAGCAAGAAGGACAAGACTAAGCCGAGCCGCGACGAAACACCCAAGAATGGAGACGTCACCAAGGAAGAACCACTCGCAGAGGTGAGTCGCGTATATACGCGAATACATTGTTACTCTAAATGATGAGGCGGTAGAGAAAATTATTGATGAAAATACTGCGTTTTTCTAAACAAACGGAAACGTTATTTTGAACGTTCATTCATTTGTTTAATGGACATTATTTTTTTATCGCTACGATTGCAAAAGCGAGAGAGCGAGATGTTATATTTGCGAGTAATTTTTTTCCGTTATCCGATATAACTCGCTTGGAAATCTGTCCCTCGGCATTAATTCGTAATTGAAACATTTTAGCGTAATTTAACTCTTTATGTATAAGTAGATAATTTTACCTCTCTGTACTAAATTTCATAACACCGATTACACGTTTTCGCGCTAAACAATTATTGCACGTATCGAGTTCAATTCTGCTCGGGGCTAATTGCGCCGCTCTTTGATATCAATGCCGTGCGTTTGCGTTGCGTTATCCTCGAAAAAACAAAGTCGTCTATTTTCAATTTTGCCGATATTTCCACTTCTTGTTATCGGCGCAACGACGCTCGTGACGCGTTACGCAACGCGCGCCGTGATAACGCGCGACATTATTGTCTGTTGCGAATGAGACGTTTTTGCATTCATCGAACGACTCTCGTGAAATATTATATGCATATCGCAGCGTTTGAACAAGTTTCAGAACAAGGTAACGTAGATGGTGCGCAGCGCACAACGCAGGGAAAAACTGGGCGATCGGCAATGAAACGCCGTGACCTCGTTTCGACTTCCTCGATCTTTTCCTGACCGAATAATCGATCCAGCCGGCTGCGTCGAAAAAGTCTCGGCTAATAACGACCCATGTTTGATCAAGCGTAGCACTTCGTGTTTCCCTTCAAGTTCGTGCCGCGATCCGCGTGCACCGCGCGGAGAGATAATCGTGGACGACCACGCGATAGCCGTCACGGAATCGAGGGCTCTCAGACGGTGCTTAATTGGCTTCGGGACCCGATAAATCTCGAAAGCGTTCGCGATTATCGGAGATTTATTTGGTAGGAATGATCGACTCGACGCGACGGGCTTGCGTTAACAAAGTTGATATCACGAATATCCTCGGTTTGCGTGCTTATCAGCGGGACGAGGGCCATCCTCGATATCTCGTCATTGTCGCGCAGGGAAATGATGAAGTATTATGCAGTTACACGTTATACCTTGTGACGCTGACGGCGCAACTATATATTACAACGGCGCGACGGCCTTTCACGAGCTCCGTGAATGATGGAGCTCACTTTGTAGATGTTATTATTAATCTTCGTCGTGCGGCTTAACAAGCCTATTCCACGTTACGCGCGCTTTATACCTCGATCAGCGCGATTATATCGAGTTATATAGATTAGTGACGATCGTCGCGTGAGAGGAATGCATTGGGAACTTCGATTGGTTTTTGAAATTAATAAATCATAACGTAATGCGAATGACAAGCGTAACTGCAACAATTTTGTCTGTGATACGATTCGCACATTTCTTCTTGACAAAATTTGTATATCACATCTACAGATATCGGATGCAAAGAGTTATAAGAATGAAACAACGTACTTCACTCGCATCCACCTGCTACATCCTGAAGAGCATACTAAGATGCTTAATTATCCCGAGGCGGTAATGAATCATCGTAACTCTTTCCGGTTAACGCAGTAAGGCAGCTGCGATCCGCGTTCGCCAGCAGATGTGCAATAAGTAGCGACGCTTTTCTACCCGGTTCTCTCCAATTTCTTCCTCGCTCTCTACAGCTTCTCGTCTTATCTTGCTGTCTCGAGAGCGTGGCCGTGCGTAGGCGAGGCGCGTAGCCGCAGGACGGACGGCTGATCCTCTCGTTTCCTTCATCATCGTCGCCACCTTCCTCTTAGTCTTTCTCTGCAGTCTGCAGTTTTGCCGCATTCGCGTGTGTGATCTCCCTTCTCTTCCTAGTCGCCGCGACCTCGACGCGACAGAGAGTGGGAAGAGAGAAGAACAGCCGTGACTCATCTCTTCGGTTCGTCGTACCTTCGCGCGCGCAACTTTCGTGATAGGCCGTCGTGGAAAACCGGCTTCTCGCCGCGCGTGGTTAAATTATCTCCGCCGATCGCCTGCCTGTCTACCTACCAGCCAGCTAGCTAGCCAACCAGCCGGCCCTGATTCTTCGTCGCAGCCTCCGACTTCGATCTGCAACCCGATAAACAATGGTTCTTTGCCCGATATTATACGAGCGCGAAAATTTTATCGTGCGTCGGATCGACGTTAAAGTCGACAAGTTGCGACATAAAAAATTTATTTGATTATTGACGTAGACTAATGTCGTAGCGTCGTTATTCTACCGCATCATCAGTCGGTTTGATGAAAGCAGGAATCCGAGTCGTTGAAGACCCCTTCGATTGCGTTGGGGTATGGTAATGGGTTTTCATTAGCGTTGTCACGTTATTTATAGATCTCGAACGACTTGCGGTACATTTTACTTCATCGGCAGACTATCGGCGGATCATTTTTACATCCGTTCTCGCGGTCATTTATCATCGCGAGTGATGGATGCGGTCGTATCGCTCGGACAGTTGAAAACATGAATTCTCCATAGCGCGGGCTGGACCGAAGATCTCGCTCGCAGAAGAATTCTAGATATTTATAGCTCGTATCGTCTTATTGCCGACACTAAATAACCTTGATAAACCGGACATGTTAATCATTATCCTTAGGACGAGTTTGACAGTCGTTTATCTTCTAATTAATAATACACACTTAGGCAATTATTGTCTGCATTGTATTTGTTCGATTATATAACGATTTTATGGTACACCCGATGTATCGCGGCATCAGTGGATACCGGGAGAGAGAATGTCTCATTCTCATGCAACCTTCGAGTCATCGCGAGTACTACCGCGAGCTTCAGCCGCGACTTTCACTCCCTTCACGGCCCAGCATTCCGGAGTCATTAAGGAATTACAAGTGGTAGTGTGCAATCGTCGTATGCAAGCGCTGTTGTGTGCACCTCGTAATAACGACATGACATTGTTGAGCATGTTATGACGCGGTCGTGCTGGTTGTAAAGTCCTATTGCTCTTGTCGATCAGTTTACCCATTGCACATCGAAAAGCGCCTAGCGCACGGAATAACATTTTTTAGGTAATTAGTGGAAAAAGTTTATCTATATCTAATGATGACTTCCAACTCGTTACCGATTCTCGATAACGTTTTTAAACCTTTTTCACCTTTACAACGTGAAAAACGGTACCTTATCCAAACATGAGTATTTTTTCAAGTCCGACCACTTTTTCATCGGTTTAAAATGGTTAAAAAAGGTCTCTAAAAATTCATGAACATACTTTCAAGTTTCTAGAACGTCTGTACTTTATTTTGGAAAAAATAAAATACATTATAATGGGAGAAGTTTTGGGAGTCTCGATCAGACATGAAGTATCTATGTATAATTATATTTATATTAGATAATGCGTAAACGCTAACATGCTAGTTAATCAGTGAGGTACTCGAGTAATCAGTGAAGTATTCAAGTATGCTGGTTAATTAGGTAAGGTTAATTAGGGAAATTGCTCATTATTATTCTACCATTAAGGAGATTGTCCGAAACGCATTATCTAGCGACTTTTTCGTCGCATAGTTTCAGCTGGACTGACACGTTTTTCTATTTCTACGTAATATGTTCGTTCCGCCTCAATTGGCGGTGAAATTTTCAATTCAAGGCAATTAACTCTTAATTCTCTTAAATTGTCTCCTCACGCATTCTTATGTCTAAACCTTCTCTGGTATTTGCCATGTCTTCATCGTCACGTACACGGTAAAGGAAGAAGCGGGTCGAGGCAAAGCAATCGTATTACTTAACATTCCATAAAGATTAATTTAAAGTGATGTACATCTGTCGCGAACGGAATGTCGTAAAAAAAATAATACATTTAGATGAATTAAATTATGAATCCGACTTCGATGCAGTAATCGCTAAAAATTCTTCTGAAAAGTCCCTGTTGTCTTTATTTAATGAGAGAATTTAATTATTTGCTCAACTGAATCAATTTTAAATTCCTCCATTGGATTTCATTAACATCTTTATATAAGTCATATAATTTCTTTATTATATTATCTTGTCTATTTTAATAATAAATAAATAAACTTAACTAATTTATTTATGTAATTTTATTGCATAAATATGATTCTTGTCACAGAATTTATTTGCTCAAATGCTTTTTATGAAAAGTGAAAACGTAATTACTTTCGCGCAGGCTAAAAAAGCAATTAGATCATTCGATAGTTCTACGATAAATCTTTCCGCTTGACACTGTATCTCGCGGTCAATTACCTTGTCTCCCTTCACGAGCGCGTCGTCGCGACTCGGATTTGCGTGTGCGGTGCTTTTTTGTAGACGTGACCGACTACACTCCGCGTGACGCGAAATGTTAATGGGAGTGCTGCGTGCGTGCATGTTACCTCCTCATGGATCTGAAATTACGACGATTGGATGAAAGTGTTGATCGATCATATCGCTCTTCTGCACCGTGATGTCGCTAATTATTTCATAATGTCGATAGCACGACGTAATGTCGATATTCGGTCACGGCTCTTGGCCAATTCCCTACGAGGAATGTACGACATATCGGACGGGGATATCGGTGTCCAGCTCGGGTATACGAGCACCAGTCAGTAGCCATGTCTACATCGTGTTCGGTCGCTCATTGTGTTCTCCAACAGTACGGTTCAATGGCCCAAACTTCCCGGATATACTTGCCTACGGCGTGCTATTTCGTCGCGGAAAGAGAACTGTATCGGGACGTGGGGATCGAAGACAAAAAGCGCAGCTTATATGACAACAGAGACGGCAAGATTAAGATGTATGTCGAGTAAAAATCGATTGCGCGTGTAATTGCAGGAAATATACGCGCGTGCTTTTCTTTCCTCGATTCATCATTCCTCCCACGCTCAGTTCTTTGCTCGTCGTTACGTGCTTATTTATGATCGCTTAAAACCTTAAAGGCGAACGCGACCGACGAGGTTCGAGGATGAAAGCGGCGCGAGCACGCGTGCGAGAAGAGGGCTCGATTAAATGAATTTATATCGTCGTATGAATTATATTGGGCGGACAATAAATATCTTGTTCATTTTTAGCTCCTGGGATCGCGCTCTTATCGCGGTCACATTGCGAGTAAATTATACAGATAACGACGTTAACGAGTCGGATGGATGCTCGATTGAATTCATTAATTCGATAAAATGCGTGAATAATTAGTCTTCCAACTGTTATTTTTCGTGTAATTACAATCTTTTTTTCAGTTATGAACAATGTGTGCTCGTGCCATTGTTAGTTAGTGTTGCAAATTCTAAGATAATTATTTTACTCCGTGATATCCGTGATTTAAACATTAATGATAAAATAATATAATAATAAATACAAGGATTAAAAATTTCTTGTATTTATCACAAATCAAAGTGACATTTTTCGAACATAACGAATGAAATTTATGAAAATAAACTGTTTCGTTTGGCGCTATGGATACGATCGTTTGGATAATCCCTCGTTTCAGCTTTCAGAAGAAGAGAGCTCTGTGTTTGGGATTTCCTCTTGACAGTCTTCAGAGATGATACACTATTTCTCTTGAACTATCGAGAAGTACTTCTCGTATCTCGAACGGTTGTTTTTGTCAATGTGGCGGTCCTCGTGTAGATGCTCCAGATCTCGATAGGACGCCCAGACGACGACCCTCTTTTTCAAAGTCCCGTGAATGTGACATTGTCTCCAACCTTCGCGCACAATGCCGCTGCATGTTCTAGGGTGTGGTCGTGCAACTCATTCTTCTCGTTCCACGAACTTTGCCCCGACTGTCGCCGTGACTTTCATTGCGGGGCGACCAAGTGGTATTAATTAGTATCGCATGGTACGTGCGTGTAGACTGTGTAGAAGGAGAGCACGGCTGTTACAGAAAGTGCAGGGGGAGCTGTCGTGAGCCAAAGTTAGCCTTGCGTGACTCACCCCTCGGAGGAGAGAAAACACCTGTGCGAGGGTTAAGGCCAACCTTACGCGCAAGAAAAGACTTTGTTTCAAGTGTAAAGTTTTTCGTCTCTTTTTTTTTGTTATGTACACGAAGTTGACAGGCGTGTGACGTGCAAAGCGTTGGATGCGTCTTTTATTTTAAAACAAGATAGAAGGTCGCTGGCCGTGATGCGTAAGCATATCTTTGAACGGCAATAGAAGCAAATTATCATGTGCTTTCAGTCAAATTAAAGAACACCTTTGTGATCAGCAGAAAGTGGAAATTCAAATCCGATAAAGAAATTTTTGCATATATTTAGGAAATGTTTAATTACTGTTTTAATTATTGCATGGTCCAACAAATATCAACTTTTTAATGTGAATTCTAATATGATCTTATTAATATCAACCTAACGTTTTAATGTAATAT
The DNA here is from genome assembly GCA_901521435.1 of Crematogaster levior. Taxonomy (NCBI): domain Eukaryota; kingdom Metazoa; phylum Arthropoda; class Insecta; order Hymenoptera; family Formicidae; genus Crematogaster; species Crematogaster levior. Next base: position 91,883 of record CABEGB010000569.1, on the reverse strand, counting down.
AATACAGGCCTGTTTTGCTGATTGGAATGTGACAATGATTTCTGACGTAATGTTTCGCGCTGAAATCAAATCCGACCGTAGAATTGCTCTATGACGTCAGAATTTTGAGATATCCTAATCTAAATGTGCGAAAAAGGCCGTTTTTACGTGTTTTTGATGTTATATCACGTCTTCTGAAAATTTTTTCACTTACTTCCGCTGATACTATGTTATAGTACTAATCTCTCTCTTTAATTTCATTTTTGGTTTGTTACAATACGATTTTTTTTAGCGAGATGTAAATTGAAGTTTAGTTGAATATCACAGGACTATTGAATTCTTTTCTTCGTAAGTCTGGGAGGATGATACATTTATATCTTTATATGATACATTTATTTCTTTTTTCTTATCCTTTACAAGTTTTGCTTTGGAATTATCACTTGTCTAGGGTCTAGTATTTGGGGTCTTTTAGTTTCCTACTCATAAACACTCAGGCCCTTGGTTTTAATTTTTCCAAAAAGTACTGGAGTAGATCTTTCAAAAAAATTTTGGTTTGTCCCGTTATCATTTTTTCAAACCGTGATAAGTTAATTTGAATTTTAAACTTTTGGAAACTCATGCAGCACCATGTATTTTACCTTCATATTGATTACACAACTTCCAAAAGTTAAATTTTAAATTGACATATCTCGGCGAAGAAAAATGATATCGGGGCAAACCAAAAATTTTTTGAAACATCTATTCCAGTACTTTTGGGAAAATTAAAGATAGTGCTGATTAAGGAAGGCTGACGAGACTGTAGATCGTCGAAAACAGCCAAAAACAGCGTTTTTTGCACTTTAAAGTTAGAATATCTCGAAAACTTGACGTAATGGGGCAAAGGATGACGTATGAGAACGGATTTGAATTCAGCGCGAAAAATTACGTGAAAAATTATTTTCACATCCTAATCAACTCGCGACACAATTTTGCTTGTGTAATTAATACGAATTACTTATGTATTGATGTACCTAGTTAATCTTTTCCGTTAAATTTGCAATTCAGAGAACTACTACTGATGTCCGTGATATTCGCTTTCTTACACGACATGTAATCTCGTATCGATTGCGAAAAAGATTTCACCGTGTATGTGACAAGACGCACTCTGTCCTGTCGGTTGTAAACCCGTCACAGCGTTGCACATGCAACGATGCGTGCACGTGCAGTTTCGTCGATGCACCAAGAGAGTACGTATGACCGTTGCGACAGTAGTGATAGTCCCGGACTGTGGTTGGAAACCGGTTTTCATATGCGGCGAAAAGCATTGCGGTGGTGCCCGCTTGTTCGATTTCATTCCTAATGACCCCGATGAAACTTATCCCATGGTCCTTCTACCGTCCATGTATCTCGCGATACAGTATCACGTTCACGCACGCGTACCCTTGGAAAGGAGCACTTCCTCGTGTCTTAATTTCTAGAACGGTCTCATATGTAAATATAGTCGAAAAATTATCGAGAAATTTATCTAATGAAAATTTGTCAATAAATCTTTCTATTTCTACTCGTAGCTGTTGAGTAGTACATTATAACTTTAAGACTACTGACAAACGATTTGTCCATGTTACAGTGTAACGTAAATGTAAATGACATTCATGTAAAAACGAACGTTCGAGGAATGTCGAGAGAAAGAAGAATAGCTTTTGAAAGAAAGAATTTTTCGTTTGCTTTCTTTTCACGTTCCTAGTGGATTGACAATATGATATTAGAAACGTGCCACGTGATGTACCGACATCTAAAAGGTGTTCTTACGTGTTGTCAATCGCATTTCGTCTTCGGTTATGTGCTTTCGTTCGGAAGCGTACGGTCAGAAGCAATGCGACAGGTGAAATGAAAAGTTCGAGACTCGCACAGATTCACGATAGGGACGAAATACTGCACTTCAATCGATCCGATTTTTCCGTCCACGGATATCCTGAAAGCGTCCAAAGTGACGACACGATTTCTTACATTCTCCTAACTTTTTTCCTCGAGAGTTGCTTTCCGCCCATCATTCATGGTAATGTTGAAGCCACCGATTTCGCCCGTCAGACTTTGCGAAAAATTTTTCCAAGTATTTAAATTCTACCTATCGTAAAAACCGCAGGATTGTGAGCGAAGAAAAGTTTGCCAGGTAAATTTCCGCAGCCACGCGCGAACTTTCGGTCGTAGAAATTAAGCGAGCAAACTGCTGCCTCGTTCGGCGATGAAGCAAAGTTTTTCTATGCGGAAACGTACAAAGACTCGGTCATTACGTTTATGAATTGATTAATATCGAACGGCAAGGTACGACAGCGTGAACGTACCGAATGTTGCTCGGCATCGAACGAGCTTCCACCAAATTTCAAGGGAGGCTTAACGAGTCGGGAAAGTTAACGAGGTAGTGGGACTCTAACGATCACTTTTCAACGCGGTACTTGTCATCGATTGAAATTCCGTTAAAAAACCGCGACGAGGAGGAGAAATGGGAAAAGGAAGTTGGAGAAGGGTCTACTCTTTATTGTGACGAGACACAAAAGAGGTGCATGACCGCGTTCAAAGGACCTACGGCCCTCGACCTTTTCGATGATCCGCGCGTGAAAGACGTATGTCGATGGCCGGCCTTTTCCACACAACATTCTCGCTTGCAAACAGCAGGATCGCATTACAAAGTCAGAGCGGTCGAGTAAATTGGAAGATTTCTTTGAGATCTCGCAGATCCTTGACTCTCTTATTGCACCAGATTTCAGATTTTATTTGATCAAAAGCTAAGATTTAATATAATATTTTTGTTGTTGTCTATCAAGTGGATGGAATTTAAATTTACAGAAATGCGCTTAGCAGTTTTATGTGTACTGAAGAATTCTTAGTTATGCTAATTTAAATGTTCCAACCCCAAAGTACTTATACTTAGAGTTTAACTGAATAATTCTAATGTCACTGAATTGTCTTGTGCTATTTTGCGGTTTCTTTTGTCATTACTGAGGCAAGTAGTCTCTCGAGGAGCTTAACTTGGAGAAGAACAATCATTCGTAGATTTCAAGAACTCGAAGCTTAACGTTGTCGCGCTTCCTTTTGTATTCCGTTCTTTTCCTTGTCTGTTGCTCGGTTCTTAACTTACTGGGGAAAACAATATGCAATTACAAGCTAATCAGACTCGAGTGCTTGGCGAGCGGCCAAGGTTGTCGAAGGCTCTCGAACGTGTCCGAAAGCCATTCGAAGATTGTTCGGATTAAGACAGATTGTGATCTGAAGAACATGCTGTCAACGGCAATGGGACTGTTTCGATTTTCGAATTGAATGTTTCGTCTTGTTATTTTCTTCGATCAGTCGATCATTCTTCGCATTGTCATTAAAAAACTCAATCTACAAAAAAGAGCTACAAAAAAGTTACGAGCACAGTTAAAGACTAATAAAGACTAAGTGGTCTTTAAAACTAATCTTTTTATTAAATTACAGATTAAGATTTCATCAAGAATGTAATATAGAATACATTAAAATACTTTTAATCAAGTATTAATATGTTTTTTCAATGTTACATTTTTATTATTAGATATGAGGAGAAGAATATGACGTAATTTCCGTATGAATTTCGATACGATACATTTCTGCGAATTTCTATAGTGTTTTAACCGGAGGTTCATGGATGGCTGTAATTTTTGCCTTTCCAAATATTGGTTTAATCGTAGTTCACTCTTTTCTCTTCGTCATGATAACGAGACGAACGATCAATAAAAGAAAATTTCTATCGAACAATTCTTGGTTACCATCTGAAGTCTGTCAACCACTAAAACGCTTATTTCCTGTTTAATATTTATTAAGAATATTAAAAATTTCAAGTATAGAAAATGGAAATATCGAATGTATTACATTGAAAAATTTATGTAGAGTTGGTGGATTCTCCCGAATCTTCAAAGTTTCTTCTAGAACAGTTTGAAGATAAATGTAGCTGTGTATTTTCTTCCTTCGTCTTTATCCTGGAAACACACGTGCCTTTTGAGAAACTTTATAATGTAAATAAGGTGATCGAAAGCAGACGGTCATGAAAGACGGAAGGGTTTCCTTCAGGGAAGGTAATCAAGTGCATCCTTCCTGGAGTAAGGGAAGAGGGGGAAAAACTACGTCGCTCTTGCTACAAACCACGAAGGAGCCTCACATTTTGATGAAAGAGCCGACATTTCTCCTGCCGGCGACTCCAATTTACTTTCGTAACGATAGGACCGGAAAGACTGACGGAGGGGAGGACGAGACGAGGAAATAAATGCGTGACGGTGCAAGCCAGGAAAATTAATTTTGCAAATGCGCGAAAGATATATCTACATTCATAAACAGATTGATATCGCCGAGCACAATGAAAAAATAAACCGCTCGTTGTGGCGAGTTATTCGTGTTCTCTACCGAAATACATGTGACGAATATCGAGGAGAAACTGACCCTATACCCTATTACGCCTTCCTGTTTCACATTTATTATTAATCGTGGTTTAAATTTAGTCAAAGTATGTCAGTTTAAAGACCTCGTTACTGCGAAGAAATGTTCGTCGATCTGCACATGAATTTAAAATGTGACTCGTTTTTATTTCTTCGTAGTATTTCTCTTTATGTCTTTTATGTCGGTTTCCTGACACCAATAATAATTTAATAGCACCAATGCGTCGGCGACGACGCTGATAAAAATAAATATTTCTTATGAGCGAATTTACTGCGATATTATGTGGAACGCGTATATTTTACGAAGATCGCTAAGATCAACATAGTTAGATTATAAAGTTCAGTTACTTATCTTAAAAATATATAAAGTATATAAATATATAAAATTCATAAAATTTATATGTATATATAAGTATATATGCATATGTGTGTGGTGTATATATATATGAGTGACGTTATTAAAAAAGATGGTTTACATGTTAATTGAGTTCTAGCACGTTCAGTTCTTTACATTATTATTATTATTATTATTATTATATACATTTACATTATGAGAGATTAATATGTAATGTATAAATTGCTTCATTCGGAGTACATCGAAATCCGTTTGATCAGCTCGCCGCAAAGCGGGAGTTGAAAATCGACACTCCGGACTGTCAGTTTCGCACAACATTGTTTTGCAGCATGTCGTTGCCATCGTTGCGAGACTCCGTGGCGCCCATGCACGTATTCCTCGCGCGTACGTGCAGGGCCCAGGGATAGGTAAATCCCGTATAAAGGTATAACGATCGCGTGCAAATCGCGATCTGAAATACGCGGTAGCGAATTTCCACACCCCGTCTAATGCCCATCGCGTACTCGTCCTTTCGGATTTGGGCGTCGTCGTCGTCGTCGACACCGCCACCACACCGCCGCCACCACTACCACCATCACCACCACCATCACCACCATCGCCGCCACCATCACCACTGCCGCTACCACGGCCGTCGTCGTCTAGTATCGAGCGTCCCGACGCCGGGACGCTCGGAGCTGTTGCCATGCCGACCGACGGGGTTACCAGGGCTTTTCGCATTCGACGACGTGAGATTCGATCCATTCTCGAATATGAACAAAAGACTCGATACGATCCTCTTGGCGTATTAATCGAATCGCGAGGAAAGGGAAGTTTTCGGAGTTTTATAAAAAAGATCAATACGTATTCACACACGTGTGTTTTAGGCTGTCGAGAGCCTTTCTCCTGCGATATTGCATAACATGATTAACCTCCTTTTTTTAAGCTTCCTCTCGTATTATCATGCATGAGGCAAAAGACATAAGATGTAAGGTATTCTCCGCCTGTATTTCTGCCATCACGTTTCTCTCAAGTGTCGTATAAAGCTCTCGGATGCGGCTGGATTTAAAGATGGCGAGCGAGCGCGAGCTAAGCCGGCGTTACTGCTACGAACGTTTTACGAACGTTCTTACGAAGAAGCGTAAGAGGCATATTTTTGCAACTCGGATCGGTGGAAATGCATGTTCGAGTGATATCTTGCAGCACGAGATTCCGCTTTTTATTCACGAATGCGGAAGCGGAATCGGTGCCTGGTCGGGTAATGGGTATGGCCTTTACTGACTTTTATGTGTCTGCGATTCCACCTAACAGTTTCATAACGCGTTAATAAAGATCCCCGACTCCTCTCTCCGCATTAGTGAAATAAAATCGTGCGATATATCTCGCAATCTACAGCGTGTGACAATTATCGTTTAACATAGCGAACCAATTATTTCGCACATGTACCATCTATCACAAGTATCGCAATTGTTAATAGGCTTAGCGCTAATCGGGATTACAGTTGCTATCGGCCATATGTATAAACAAGATATCACATACGCAGTTTGAAAGCGTATCTCTCGCAACGAAAGCCGTAATGACAATGACATCGATAATCAATTTAGATGGGATACACTGTTAATTACTATCAATTAATTTTCCTCCATTGCGGGACGACAGAACTGAATCGTGTCGCGACTGTGCGTGATAAATTCCCATCTCGCGGACTAATGCCTTCACGACAAAAAAGAAAGGAGAGAAAAAGAAAGAGACTGTACGAATCGAACGTTCGGTTTCATTAAAAGTTTATCTGTTAATTGCGATGCGCCGACCTGGCGGCGCGTGATTTCCCATGAGGTGAAATTCTCGCGTCTGAGAGCCCTTGACGCATCTCTGAAAGCTGCGCAGGATGCTTCGCGACACTCGATAACGAGTTTTCCATTCGAGTTATTTTTCTTCTCATTCGTGGACGAGATCAACTCCCGGACTCGCGTCGCGTCGCCGAAGGTCGAAATTGCGAAGGTTGGCACTCTCGGAAACTCGCATTTGCTTGAGAATGATTCACCTCGGCGAAACTGCCAAGTATGGTAACTTCGAAATGCAATTCCGTCATACTGGTTTCACGAGATTTTACCCGGCAGCTGTCGCGATTTTTGTTATGTCTTTTTATCTTTTTATTTCTCCGGAAGTCCTTTATCATTTCGTTAAGAAATTTTAAATTATGGAATTTTATGGAGAGCGAAGGAGACGACATTGGTTCGCTTCTCCCCATTCCTTCCCCATCTCCCCCGCACAAATTTAATTTTTATTTTTATTGATTTCTCTTTGATCTACTTTATCAAATCTTTCTCTCTTCTTTATTAGAATTATAGAATTTTTTCTTTTTTATTATCGCAATGCAAAATTAAAAAACCAATACATTTCCAGAGGAGTAATTAATTGTTTTGAAATTTTTGTTTTGTATTGTTAAATTTCTTTAAATCTTTTTTTCCATGATCACCGAGATTACGTCCCGAGATTGCAGGAGTTTTCGAAATTCCTTCTATCTTTCTTTCGTGCGAGAGCCGATTTTCACGAGATAAAAATTCTGGCTGCAAACGTTCTCTTGCTCGCACGTTTCTTCTAGGGAAGATAAACGAGAGTTAGTCCTTACGTAGTTCCGTAATAACAAAAATTGGGAAATCATCACTATTTCCGCGAAGAAGGTTTCGAATTCCGTGCATTATTCCATTACTTGTTCTTTACGATATCGGGATATTGTGTTCAATAAGTATTGTCGAAAGAGCGACTCGGCGTCTCGTCATTTGCTCGAGATATAGCTTCCTTTGAAAAACTGTGACGTTATCACTGACCTCGCTTTCAGAGATTACAAGAGCGACGTTTTTTGCCATGGATACGGCAATGTCCTCCCTTCTCTTTGTTCGTTCTTGCTCGTTTGAGACCGAGGGAAACTCGGTGAATTGCGAATTTATGTCTGTAGATCACGACGGTCATCTTTCGCTCCAGTTTGCACTTTATCAGCCTTTCCTCCGTTTTCTTCGCGCCGTGGCTTTTTCGCTGCAGTTTCGAATCGATGAGCCTCATTTCTGTTCCTGGGAGTGAATCCTCCCACGAGATTGCGAGCCGTTCTGCTGAGTTTCACATTGCAATTGGGATATTACTAAGCGGGAATTCCCTGATTTCCCGCGACTGCAAATTCAACCTTCCTCGGACTACGATAGAAAACTTATGTGATCGCGAAACAAATGTTGACCCGCGATGCGATTGTTCCTACATCATCGCGCAATTATTACGTGCAATTATTTCTTATTCCATAACTCGATTTACATTGTAGGATAATTTATTATTTATTATTATCAGCAGAAATACGACCAACAGTAGCTGTAATGCAATTTGTAAGTTTTTTGTTTCGTTAATTTAAAACGCTGCTTAAACAGGATTCTTTTGTTATTTCGATTTTCTTATACTAACAAGTTGTAAGAGTAATTAATCGTACAGAATAATGTTTGCGGAAATGAATGGACCATAAATGCATGGTTCAATATTCATTGAGAAACATTTCCAGTGCTCGTAGCATCATCGGAAGACGTGCTCGAGAGACGCGGTAGTGATTCTCAATTATGCAAGGTAGCTGGCCTCGACTGCACGTACTCAAGATTTCACACGTGCTGCAATGATCATATTATCCGTGCTTCTCGTAAGTTCTGAAGGACATGATTTCTTTCGGATACCGAAAGAAACTCAACCATCGCGCATGCATCTTTTACGACTCGCGTTTAATTATTTTACTGCGCTTCCCGTAGAAACAATTACTGGAAGTGTGCATCAATGTTTGCGCGAGAGGATAAATTATACAAAACCATGGGAGAGAATTATAATTTTTTAAAAGGATTTGCGTAATTGATTTCTTAAGAAATAAGAAATGATGTAAATGATTTCTGAAAAAATAATTTATTTAACATACTCGCTAAATTTTTTTTCATTCAATCACTCGTTCGTTGTTATCTTGTTATGTCTGTTTAATCATATAAACCGTCTTGACTGTTACACGATTCTACGTAGAATCCATAAAGTGATAAAATCGATATCTCGTGTACTCTTCTTGTTGCATTTCGCGATTCTCAACAGGCTGGAGAAGGCGGATAAAAAAGTGAATAATACCCGAGAGAGTGCTATTCTATGTATTTATATCATACGCTGATACCGTTGCAACTACACGTCGCGATAAAAACATCTTCGATAGAAAACGCTTAAATATTTGAAAGTTTGGAATTTAGGGCACATATTTATGTAAATCTCTCCTGTGTCCCTTATGTGATCCCTTATGTGAATATTGTTTTTTAATTACTTAATTCGTTTATTCTCGTATTCGAATTTTGTCGTGAAAATAAAAATAGTTTCTATGAAGTCATAAGATTTATTCATCGGATACCTTTATGTATGAACCATAATCGAGTAGCTCAACGTCGACTTTACACTGATTGGACATACGTGTCAAAATATTGTCAAAATATTGTCACGTGTCAATGTATGCTCGTTAAATGCTCGAATTTTTATCGTCACATCGAGAATGTATAGAGTAAGGCGAGGAGTAGTGTTGATCCGAAAAGCGGATTATAGCGAAATGAATGGGTGAAACACTACTGACATATTCGTTATAACTCGCCGGCATCGCCGGCAGGTTCATCGATATGGCGCGTGGTGGGAAGTCAAAGCTCGACTAACGAGCGAAAATTGAAATGTGATTTATGTGTTTTGCATCCCTGGCTTGTAGGAAACGATTCACCTCGCTTTTATTTCGGAAATATGCTCTTCCGATCCAGAATAACCATTCGCTGGTGCACTCTCGAAAAATTTCAACCCCGAAATATGTGGATGCTCAACGATGACATACAGATCTACGTGTGTAGCACTACGTGTAATTCAATAGAAAATCGTATGAATAATTGGAACAGATTTCAAAGACCTAAATGGAAGTGTATGCATTATTTGGAACAGCGTTTTTGGTATTCCGGCTGGAATAATTTTTTTCAAGCGCACATACATGAAAACGTGACAGAGCAGCGTTTCTCTTTTTTTTCGGGCAATAAACCGACCGGAAAGTAGCGCTTCCCCGCTATTTAACACATACGCCTTTCTTCATTATCGGTAATTATTAGAATGTTCATAACAAGGAGTTATTCCGGACCTCTTCCGATATATTATAGCAAGACATAGTAGTAGACTCCATCTATTTGAATGTTCGCTTGATGTCCGTCTCTCTTGGTAAGCCTGCTTTTTCCTCTTCGTCTCTTCGTCTAAGAATAATATTGAGGCTTGCGGTCGATGCTGCCGCCAACGATTCCGCGTCGAAGCTGTGCCAAAAGAGTGCATCTTGTATTTAGACACGATGTTCTCCTAAATCACACTGTATTCCAGCCAGAGGTTCCATAATAACTTTAGAGTTAATTTGAGACAGATTTTACGGAGATTCATTTATCACCGGCCCAAATTTTCAATGTTTTGCATTCCTGATTGTAAGATAAATATCCGGATAATTGAGCTTTAAAATAAAAATTTATACCCTATATTATCTTTTATTAGAGGAAACGCGTGCGCTCGATTTCGCGAAATCACTTTGTGAATTTTATTTATCGCGCTATTCCGCATCATAGTTATTATTTCAGCCGTGATTTGATAAGCTTGTGTCGAAGCGCAGCTACAAGAGATAAATAAATGCACTCCCGTTTTCGAGAGAATCGGAAAATTATATTGTTGCCATCTGCGACAATATTCTTTACAACATCCGCGATTATTTTCGGCCTTCCGACACGTGTTTGCATCAACCGGCAAAAGCGGAACAATAAAATCCACGATAAACTCAGCTGGTTGGATGCGGTCCAACTATTTCTATGACTGCGACCTTATCGCGATTCGCTTTCTCGTAGATCGCCGATTGCATTTTCAAGCGAATGTCCGTTGCCTTTAAAACACGTTTAAGAATCATGTTTAAGAAATGTTTAACGGCCATATTTGTAATTTATCGCGCGGCATTGATTTTGTGTACGCCGCAATAGATCTAGCGATCTGTTATTATTTATTGCACAAGCACATTCTCTTTGTTGTGACAATTCGCTTTCTTCGTGAAATACAAAACATGCGACCTATGAATGAGAGACGGAAAATTTGGTAGACCGGAAAATTTTATGAAATGTTTTTTTAGAAACTGATTTTTAATATTAAAAAAATTAAGAAGATAAGAGAATCCTTAGCGAAACAGAAGAGAATAAATTTAGCGCTAATAAGAAGAAATGCAAATTTCCGTCGTCGTTCCGCTCGCTTCTTCCATTTAGCGCCCTCCGTCTCTCTGTCTTTCTGCCTCGGTCCAAGAATAGAAATGCGCGGCGGTTTTGCGGCGTAAATTTTTGTCCGTGGCGACGCATTGGTTAGCAGCCGTGCGTTTCTAGGATGAATCGGACTCCCCTTTCCTTTCCTCTTCGGGTACCGTCAACTTCGTCTCTTTTACTGCACTTTGTCGTTTTCTTGTATCGCCGGTATACTCAAAGATCTTTTCTCTTCCCTAGTTTCACCACGTAAATAGTGCGCTTTCCCTTCTCTCAATTTTCTCGTCCCTAATTCGTCATTTTTCTCGCTCGCTCGCTCACTTTGCAACTACCCGTTATACAAAGACGCGGATCAGCTTTCCTTGTCCTTTGCTTCGTTCGTTGATATCTCTCTGGAGAATCTGACTCCTCCGGCACGACATGTGTACTTATGTATAATTATATGTACTTTGAAGTCATCTAGGAAAACCGTGAATATTTTAAGCCCAGGTAAATTTATGCGCATAAAAATATAAACATCTCCTACGGTTTTGCGTCAGAAATAACGTTTCGTAATTGCACATATTAATGTTCTATTTTAATAATTTTACGTGTGTAATTTTAAAGCCAATGTTAAACAGAAATTAAACAGCGATCTGAATTTTTTTTTGAAAGAGAAATTAAAATTTTAAGAACAGAATCTTGCTATTTTCGAATAAATTTTGAATTTGATAAATCTACATTTATCAGATTCAACGTTAAATTAAAAATTAATAGTAAGTTGATTAATCAATACTGAATTTGTCTTTGTAAAATTCAGTCATTAACTTCAGTACATTAACTTAGTACTACCTTGCATCTCTAGTTTCTTGCCGTGGCGGCTAGTGACTAACTCCTCTCGCGAGTTTCTCTCTTCCTCTCTCTTTCTCTCTTTCTATGTGTGACTCTCGTTTCTCTTCTTTCGCTAGGAGACGTGGGACGATCCTCTATATAAACCCTCACTGAACTCGTAGCTTGGCCCAAGTAGTTCGCCAACGGCGAACAGTTAGTACGGATCTGTCTCCGTTCTTGTGTTGTGTGCGCGTGTGATAAAGGTAGTGTCGTAATTATGATATGCTGATGTTCATGGACGATCGAGGTCTTCCGGTTGAAACACTTCCTTGTTACAGATATTTCACAATATGCATTCTACAATACGTTAAACAAAGTTGACATTTGAAAAAATTAAATATTGCGTCATTACAAATAATGATTAACGAAGGATATTTAAACATTATGAATGTTATTAATATTTCACATCATGTGATTCTGACGCAATTTAATGCTACATGCAAATTGTGATCTTTTTCATGATTTTTATCGATAGAACTTTTCTGCGTAGAATAATTCGCTCGGTGATTCAGCTCTATTAATAGGGAATAGCAAACTACTCAAACTAAACGTAGAAGCAATTTCCAGTTTTCTAAGTATAAATCTATATATTCGTATTTGACGTATTTGACGAAGCAACATGCATGACAGAACACTGTTTGATGTATGTACTAATATGCTCTTCTATAAATATTTCATTGTGTGATATTAAACAAATATTTTGTATTTATTATTATTTATATATTTTTTAAATTATAAATTAAAAAACCAAATATTTTCAAGGTTCTTAATTATTATAAAATTACTATAAAATTTTGTTGCCCCACGCTTTTGGTTGTTTGGTTCCCCTTATTTTGGTTATTGGACACATTCACAACAAGCAAGATTTATATTTTATATTTTGTTTTAAAAATAAATATTATTGCTTCAAAAATAAATTGTAATAACTATTATCTACGAGTTACTTGGACAAATAATTTTTTTTACAAGACTCGATCGTTCGTTGTAACATCAGCCGGGGAAGATATCTTAGTGACGAAGTTGAAATCTGAGAATTATGCAGGATTAATTAAAGATTTATCTCGAGATGGAATACATCCTAAGAGCGAGGCGCAGTTTGAGCAACAGCATGTGCAAGGTGGCGAGTGTCCTTGCATGCGCAACTCGGCGAATATTAGCTTACGTTCCACTATTGGGCATTACTGCAGTTCCGGTAGCTGCGCAGGAAGAGAATACAAACCTACCTACGGTACAGTAAACTCTATCAGTGCGCTCCATTTTTTAATAAATTTTTTTTTTTAAATTAATTTTGCCTCTAACGTTAACACATTTAGGCGATAAATTAATACTTAATTGGTAAATACGCGCGGTTAAATTTAAATGGATGAATATCCGGTCACGGTAAACCGACACTCCTGCGCTCGCGTGAGATGCAAAGCGTACGAAAATAGAACGAATGGGCGTAGGAACGCGAAGACGCGAGAGAAAAGCGACGGAATGCTTTCTTGAGACGAGGCGCGTCGACCGAGGCGTCAGCGATGCCAAAATAGCGATTTATCCGAGGCTAAAGATCACGCTGCCTCGCTCTTCGGTCGAGAGCGAACTCCAACTTATTTTGCAGTTTATTCGAGCACCGCCAGTCACAGATAGCAGAAATTGCACCAGTGGAAATAATTTCATAATGTACAGCGCAACGACGATATAATTTACGATCTATGAAATTTCTCTCCTTCTAAAATATTTTATTTAGTGTTTTCGCGCTTGACCTTTCTCAACAGCATCGGCGGTGAGCCACTCGCGGTTGTACAGGTCATTACCAGGGATTACGGAATGGCTGGCTCGGTTTCCGCTAAGGTTAAATTTCAGTGTTATGATGGCCTGCGGGGAAAAATGCAATTTATGCCCAGCCGACGTTCAAAGCGCGCGTTAAATCCTTGATTAGCTATGAATTTCCAACGAGATTTATCGAAATTTATTACGACCCACCGAGCGGAAAGCGACGCGCGGTGGTTCGCTCGTGCCGGGGGCAAGGTGCTGCGAGATTAAATTATCATGCCGAGCCGTTTTATCCCTACGAACGTTTATCCCCGAGGGGCGAATTATCGCAGACCAGGGAACCCGAGGAACTTACATTTGTGGGAAAATGTATAAATGCCGACTGAATGCTTGATTCAACAATTTTTCATTGCTAACTTCTTTGTCGTGAACGAAGTGAAGGGTTTCGTGACATGAAGAAGTACGTCCGCGAAGGTATCTCTCTCTGGATGTTAAGCCGCATGTAAATGTGAGCCTCGCGGATTATGATTTCTCTCGTTCCCGCGCCGAACGCTTCAATTACGGCGGTACAACAACGTGTCTATGCACAGCCAACGGATACGTCGGACCTTTCGTCACCGCGAAGCGTGAAACACGCGAGACGCTCGCCGCGACCTAAAGAGCCGTTTACACGCCGGCTGCGAGCTGGCTTCTTACGTCGGCTTTCGTGTCAGATTTCTATCTGCGTGGATTATTAACCGACTCGAGTCGCGTGCCAAGGCTCGCGAAAAGCCTGGAGCCGTCAGGAGGAAATCGACCGCAACCTCGCGCCTCGTTCGCTGAAGCCGCTCGAATCGAAGTTAAGCATGCAGTATTTAGGGCGAAACAAGGGAAATCGCGAAGGTTAATTAAAATGAAATTTAATCGCGATACCTTGAATTTTATTAGTCTGCTAAATGCAGGGTGTTCTCCGCAGATTCAACGGTGTTTAATCCTTTAGTCGAGTGTTTCGCCACGCTTGTCGGTTATGCCGCGCATTACTCACAAAGTGGGAATGTAAGTGGATCGTCGGTCTGATCGCCGATTTATCTTACAATCGCATTAAATCAATGGCGAAATCGGTCGTGCACACGGTGGAAACGAAACGACGAGCATTTCGAAACGCGGTTCATATCGATGCGCTGAGATATCGAGCGACCGAACAATAGACGGTTCTCCTTCTTTCCCTTTCTTTTTCTCTTTCTCTGTTCCTCCCTCTCTCTTTCTGTGACTATGACTATCGGCGTTTTTCACGCATACATCGAAACGCGCGCCTCTCCCTCTCGCCGATCGCGTTTGCGTTGTTTGCCGGTGCGCGCGATATTACTGGCGGACATGCTCCGGTGAACCGGATAAATGCCCGTAATTTATATCCGCGAAAGAATGGTGAAGTTAAAACAAACGTTAGTTTGTTGGTCGCCCATATCGCGAGCCCGGCGTCTTTCAGGCGGGGTATATATCGCTTCTTCATTGACGTGTTAAGGTGCTGATAAACGATGTGTGGTTCGACGAGTCTATCAACAAGTTAAGAAAGGAGAGAATTAATAAAACGAACATAAAAAGAACATGAAAAGAATAAGAATGGCCGAGCTACGCGTCGTTTAAGTCTCTAGCTTTAGAGATAATGAAGACGTAAATATATGGAGTGTGCTCGATGTCATTCGCAGAACATGCCGATATACGTCAATGAGTCTTTTACGAAACACCTGCGAATCATTAGCGTACCCATTGTCTAAGTCACGCTCGTTAAATACGCAAGATTACTTCCGGAACGTCGATGGCGTAGCTGTTGCCTGCTCCGTTTTCGTCCTGCAGCCATCAAATCCCGTTTCAAGGGACATAAAATTCAGAATTGTACATAAGGCAGTTTTATCATTGCGAGCTTAGTTCTCGTTCATGAGAACTTAAGAAGCAAGAAGCATCTTCATAACATTATATTTTATTAACATTTCGAAAAATCTGTTTGCTTATAATTTGCTGGAATATTATTGCGTCAATGTGACAGAATGAGATGGCAGTTGCTAATGCGATGTTTCAGTGAGTCGCTTTAATTTCTTTCTCAAACAGGAAATTGATTTTGGTGCTGGCGAACGCCAGCTGTCACGGACGCGATAACACGTAGGATAAATTCGCACGATCGAATGAACACGTTATTACGTTACTGACGAGGGATTGCTCAAATTTTCTTCCTCCGACTTTGTTAAAAAATCCATTTTTTGAGTTCCTAATATTCGTGAATTTAACAAAAAGATTATAATTATTATTAAAAATTAAAAACAATTTTTTGCATATATGAAAAATATTAATAAAACGACAAAAAGCTAATTTATTCAGAGAACAGGGAACAACGAAGAATAAAAAAGCGTCAGTGTTAAACATGATTGGCATTCGCTTTACAAATATATCAAGTTTTTTTAATTGAAAATCAGATAGCAAGGATTTATGAATTTGTTGAAAGATCGGTTACGAGGGTCGACCTAGGTGTCCGCAAGACTAATGCATTTCTAATGTCCCACGTGCTCGCGAGGGTTACGGCGTTTCGTTGACTCTTCTAAGGCTGTTTTATTCCCAAGGTAGTTTATCGTGCGGGGGAGTATGCTCATTTTTGCGATCGTCAGTGTTTTACGGGAGGATTAAAAATTTAGCCGTCGTTTGGCGTAAAATTAACTCACTTCTGTCTGTCGGAAACGCGAAACACATTTAGCTGGCGTAACGTTAATGGGGTAGCTATAAACGGTACACTTTCCAGTGAAATTGTTGCAAATTGGCTGCATCATTTAACGGCATTGAAAGATAAATATCCGGAATACATGAGTAACTTAGTACTCGATTCCTCTGGCCGGCTTTCAAGTAGTTGAAAACGTCGCAAACTACGCTCTCCGTTGAAATACTTGTAATAACATCGCTCAACACAGAACCGACAAAAGTATTATGCATCGGGAAAGTATCGTGCTTTCTCTGTTTGCTCGCTTTTGCGATGAATGCGTTCGCTATTCGTAGAATATTCTAACTACGCGAAATGCTTTTCTCCAATAATATCTCTCGAGCGCAAAATTTCACAATTATTGAAGCGCATAAGGTTAATGCGCGTTAAATTTTCAGACTAAATGGATGATATATTATTTTCATAATAAAATCTATTCGTATTATATATGTATTTATCTATAACTAGCGTCCCCTGTCTCGGCTTTGCCCGAGATAATAGTGTGACCGAATCATACACATTGAAAGTGATATATTTCGTAATTTAATTACAATAAATTTGTTGATCGTACTCGAGGCATAATGGCAACCGAGTAGAACCGGCGAATAAATCCGCGAATACAGAAAAGAGACAGTGCTCCTTATATAATCTACTTGCGGGTGGATGAAGCCGCGCGCCGTCTAGCGGTCATCACTGTACTACACGGGTTAATACAGCCGTAAATGATGAAAAATGAAAACATCAATTTCTGGATAATGAAAATATTTTTAGACATGCTATATAGCCTATGTCCATCCTAGTGTATATGAGAATATGGTATCAAAATTTGGAGGAAATCAGTTCAGTAGTTTTTGAGTTATGCAGTAACAAAAAAAACAGGCTTTCTCTTTATATATTAATATAGATATAGATATAGATAATCTCTTTGATCTTCGCGGAATCAAATCAAGGATGAATTGCAAGGGTAAAGATCGCAGATTTTTAATTTTCTTGTTAGAAAGGAATCGAGTGTATTCTTATTGCAGAGAAATCAGCAATTGGCATGTGATTATTTTTCTGGCACAATCACACTATTAACCTAGTCAGAATTGGTTGTCGGCCAATAGCAGTTTATATTGTGTATATAGAGAAGCGGGTCCGCAATTTCTCGATCGATTTCATCATAAGAGGATGTCGAGCAGCCGGAAGTTCATTACCTCGGTACTCACCTCCTCGCCTCTACGGACAATGCCCCTCAGGGTACACGACCCTGGCCGTTGGCCAGTTTTGTCGTGCGTTTTTACATTTTGGTATTAGGCCAAATTCTTGCGATGCAAGGATCCATTTACGGTCGCTTTCACTCTGGCGATGACGCGTCGCGTTTAAATATCATCGGCGAGTCGGAAGTGCAAGAATCTCGAGTGGAAAGTTCTGAATGGAATTTGGAACAGGAAATTAGAGCGGATTTTTCGGGTCGCATAACATGGCTTTCATAAGCGCAAAATATTCTCAGCAAAAGTAAACTGCGATATAATCACCACCGACTTGATATTAGTCACAGAATTAAGTAAAATAAAATTTTCATAATTGATATTTAATTTAAACGTAAAATGCAAAAGAGCGTTGAAGATTAGGTTTATAAAAGATCGTTTGGAGGAGAGCGTCAAGTTCAGCGTCTCTTTATAATATTTATCGAAAACATTTTCTTACGGCCCTTTACAAGAGTTTTCTTTACAAAAAGAATAAAATCGTAATTCCCGGGTACAACCAACGTAAAAGCTGCAACAAATGCCTCTTAAGTACCATTCCGTTGGGACTTAAGTACCACGTTGTAACTCTTTAAGCGAGAGAGGCTTATATCCTTCAGGAAAATCCACGACGGGAGACTCGAGAGGAGAGCGGCGCCGGCGATCGATATGGAACGCAGGATAATAAAGCGCACGACGCATTTCTCACGTCCGGTTTCTGTTTCCCTCTCGGGTTTCAAGAATTGATTTTGTCTCGGCTATCCTCGTCGCCTTAGGTTGCGCAAGGTACCGAAGGTATTATCGAGAGTGTTTCTCGGCACACGCCAAGCGAAGACTAATGATGACAGTCAAACAAACGAGTCGTCGAACGAAATGGTCATTTATATCAACAAAAATAAAATTCCTACATATTTTAGCCGTTGGGCGTTGCAAGCATAATATTTTTATCATAAATTTATTGTGATACATATGAATATTTATTAGTTATTTAAATATATATTTCCATGTTTTACATTTTTGCGTACGAAAAGTATTTTTTGCGTTTAACAGATTGAAAATCAACTAAGTAGCAAATAATATTAAATCAACCAGTTTGTAGTAGCAACATATACATTTTAATTACTATAAGGACGTGACGAACGTCCGAGGAATTTCTGAGCGCAATAACGCGTCGGCGTGTGTCGGCGGAACGTGCCTCTACTTTTGTTCCGCTGCGCACTTCTTCATTTCTATCTCTGCATATTACGTTACCAAAGCTGATAACAGAATTATGCGTATAAACGATACGGCACTTGCCGCGTCACACAGTTCGTCTCTTCTTTCATCAGCGTGCCTAACGTCGTTGTTCACGCGATAATTGCTCTTTACACAAAGATAAATTTGACGAGAAATCTCTAGCGTTAGTTCGTGCTTTGTTGACAGAAATAATCGTGATTGTTCCGTCTTAAAAAAGAGAGAAAGAAAAAAATTCTCATTGACACAGTGACACGATTGACACGGCTCTAAAGGGTGAGAACGTTGGTAACTCGGCACCCCACCGCGCACCCTCTTTTCACCTCCCTCATATGCACTAGGGGTACATCTCTCTACACCCCGTTTCTTTCTCTCTCTCTCTTTCTCTCTCGCTTCCATTCCACATCGATGTATCATTAAGCTTTCACCCTCATTTTTTTATTTGAGAGCGCCCCTTGGAGAGAATGCGCGTTGCAATCATTCGGCGGCCCCTCGCAACGAACAAAAAAATAATCTCGCGCTTGACTGAACTGAAATTTTTCTCCATCGCACTGCATCCACGCGACTCACCTTCTATTTAGGACCGAACGACTGTCAAAACGGATAATAGATATTTCTCTATGCGAGATTATTGTTGTCTACATTTTTCAATTCATGTAAATTGAGACGAATATTAAATTATCTGTTTATAATAATCTGTTTGTGCGAATAATGCACTTTGTACTTCTACGAGATAAATGTAATGAGATATTGCAATATTTTTTTGTGAAACAGTGATGAAAACAAATAATCTTAAAATGTAAAGTTTTGCATTAAATGAAGGTTTTAGTTGCGCCATTATGAAATATCTAACATGTTCTCTCAATTGTTCAGGGTGGCGAAGATGCAGAGAACGCGACGGCCGCCGCGAACAGTCCGGTAGAGGAAAAATCAGCTGCAAGCAGTCCATCAGCGGACGAGCAGGTAGCCGCACCGACAGCAGTAGCCGTGGTTGAGCCGAAGGAAGAAGCTGTCGCAGCGTCGCCAGTAGCCGCCACTAGCCCGGTCGAGGAAAAGAAAAAGGAACCCACTCCCTCCGCCCCCACTCCCGTCCCGTCCGTCGAGGATAAGAAAGAGGAGGCGATCGAAAAAGTCGAGGCCGAGAAAAAAGTAGTCGAGGTCAGTCAGTCAGCCGGCGGTCACTCCGTAGCGGACCCGGTAGAGATTCCCGTCTACCGAGTCCAATCAGTCGCGACGCCGTCTATCATTGAGAGGAAAGCCAGTGAGGACCTCCCGTCCCTGCCCCCGTCCAGTCCACCACCGACCCCCATAGATCCGTCGCCCTTGCAGCAGGCTCGGCAGGCCGCGGCGAACGCCACAGCCCTGGCCGAGGCGCTCAAGCTGCCTGCCGTGGCTGTCGACGAGGAGGAATCGATGCTGGCACCACCGCCCGACGTCGCATACCCGTCGTCCCGCGAGGATGTCCTTCCCCAAGAGAGCCGCGCGAGCGAATCCACCACCACCGCGTCCCTGACAACACTTGATTCCTCCACCAACAACTTGCCCCCGACGAAAACGACCTTTGTCCTCGCGGAAGTAGAGTGCCTGCCGGTGGTAGAGGCTGAGATCGAAGTTGAGACATCTCAAGATATCGTGAAAAAGGTAGGGAAGACGTTAGGAAGTAGCCATGATAATAAAGACACCGAGATCGAGCTAAAAGTAGAGGGCAATGTTGCGATGAAAGAGGAAGTATCTAAATGGCAGAAGAATGAGGCAGATAGGACGAAGGAAATTCCACCACTAGCGATGGAGTGCGACAGGAAAAATGTACAGAACAAAAGTGCAGAGGAAGTTCCTGATGTTGTTGCGATGGCTAACGTTATAAATGAGGCTTTACCGGTCGTGGAGTGTCAAACAAAGAGCGAGATAAATAGCGATGAAGTTGCGATGAAGATAAACGTTCTATCTGATGTCGGACATAATAAAAGAGTCGAGGTTGAAACGTTATCGTTAGCTGAGATTGAAACAAAAGGCGCTTACCCGTCGGTAAAGCAATATTTACCGCCTGAAAATATGAGGAGTTTTTTAGATAAAATGCAACACGAATCAATTGAGAAATTATCAGACGCGAGTCTCCCATCTGTGTCTGTTGATGCGGAAAAATCGTCGGAAGTCAGTTCTGCAATCTTTGCAAAGTTTATTGAAAGTCCATCGAAGGAATTGGAGCAGTCGTCGACAGTAGCGGAAGTTGTGGAACACTCGAGCGAAATACCGATCGAATATGAACACGATTATGCGAAATATGTGCCAAAGGAAATCGGAAAGGAAGAAGAAGAAATCGCATCGGTTGAATTATACATAAATTCCGAGGAGGGTCCATTGTCAGTCTCGCAGGATATTCTGGTGGAAGCCAAGCCAGCGCTGATTATTCCAGAAGATGATAGCGTGGAGGAACTTACCGATACCACTGAATCTGTCAAAGTGATCCCCGACACCGACGAGGAGAAATTGGAAAACGAGCTTGAATCGGACACTGCGTTGCCTACGGAAGAGATTCTGATCTCGGAAGAACTGGAGGACATGCCCGTCTTGGAAGACACGACAGTTGAGCCATTAAACGAATTCGTCAACGTGTCTAATAGTCATATGAAAAACGAAATAGAAACGGCCAATAAAATTGAAAGCACGCTACCATATTTGCTTGAAGATTTAACTGCTTCCATCTCTCAAATACCCGAGCTTCAGAACGCAGGTGCGATCGAGACAGAATCAATTGTTAATAATAAAGAACCTACCGCGATATTTACTTCGACCATTGAGGCAGGGCCATTGAGGTTTTCACCCTCCAAACAAATTGAGTTAATCGAGGAGACCAGAAGTCATCATCTTTCATCACAGGGTCGCACAACATCGCCGGAATTCTGTCCCTTAGACGATTTGGAATCGGCGCATCGTTTACAATCACTGCTCTCAGACGCTCCAACGTGCTCTCTCTCAGAAAAGCATTTGAATGAGCCTCAGGCGCTAGTTCTCTCACCCGAATCCGAAAGCGTGCCGATCTCTTTGGAAGATCTACCCCCGGCGCCCGAAGATACGGGAACGCAAAGCTTAGATTCCTTCGATTATCCTTTACCACCGGAAGAACTCTCTTGTCCATTATTATTGATTGCACCCCTCCCGAACATATCTGTAGCCGAGCTACCACCAGCTCCCGTCGAGCACGCGGCCAGCCCAAGAGACCCGACAGAGACGCTCCTCACACCACCTTTGAGTCCTAATTTCCAAGAATCTAATATTGCACCCGGCATCGCGACAGAAACCGCCACGAAAGATCGCTCGCAAGTTCCTTCGTATTATGAGGACGACAGCAGCAATCGTGAGCAATCGATGTTGCTGAGCGAACCGCTGACGATGTCATGTAATCAATCAGGCGTTGAATTGAAGGAGAGACTGGCGGCCGAATGTGTAGTGAAGACCGAAAGCCAGGAAGAGGCCTTGTGTCAGTTGTCGAACTCCATCCCGTCGACTGCCACCAAGGAGCATCATCAGGTGACTAACATGCAACACAACCTCCTGGCATGAATGCGGCCGGCCAAAATTCTTTGGCGGACGCCTCGTTCCACGTATATCTTCGTCGTACGGTTCGCACAGTACTGTTTCTGTGGTCTTACAGCCTGAAAATATCGGCTTTCCCAATTTCCACTCTTCCCAGAATTCCCCCAGTGCTCTCTGTTCAGAAATTATTAACACGTACTTTGAACTTCAAAAACTTACCTTCTCTCTTCTTCCCGTCTCTCCCTATCCAGCGAACAGTCTCGCCTTTCACCAATCTCTTGACGAAGAGTAACATCGAGTGACATGAGACCGACAGTTACGTACGGGAGAGACCTTACACAATTCTCGACTCGAGAACAAAATTATACTTTTTACTATTTGGGTGTGCCGATGCACGACCGGAGCCGGTCGTCCTCAGAGAGCCCGCTGAATCCATTTTCCGTCCCGATCCCCGTTGTGTTTCAATGCCTCAGGTCTCGTCTCGTGTGTATCCTTCGTTCTGACGTGATTAACATAAATCTTACTCTATTATTCGGTGTCCTCTGAAGCTTCCGCCCAACTCTTAAAAAAGCCCATATATATATATGTATATATATATACACCATGACTACCACAATTGCCACCTGTGTTGTTTGCCTCTTGGTTTTCTTGACAATATTAACATGACCTTTCATATAATTAAAATTGATGCATTGTAGTAGTACTTTTTACTGGCGCAGCGAATAGCGGACAATTCGCGCTGTTGCGCTAGTTAATACATTTCCGTAGATTATTTATCTTTTTCCATCTCGAACGCTCTCTCATACTAATAATAACATAGACGCTCGAATACATTATATTAGAGGTACCTCTAGCGTGAATCTCATTGATAGACGTAAAAGCAGTTGGACTAATGGACACGCGCGTGGTAGCTGGCGTTTTAGATTTTTTGATAGACATGCTCATTAGAAGAGCTCGATTACTTACTGTCGTACTTACTGTTCTCGTAATTGCATCTGTTGTGTCGTAAGCATCTTGCGCATGCCGAGTTTCCTTATCTGAGGGTTCGTCAGCGGGAATTTTCAATTCTTTGCGCTGCCCGAAGCATGACGAAACGATTCTGCTGAGGCATTTCGTTGCACGTTGCGTTTCAAGCAAGGAGGTAATCATCGATTGTCTAGACGAACTGCTCAGTAACGCAGACCAAACTGCAATATGTTTTAACGCACATTTTTATATCAATTAATTATATTTCTATTTTAAACAAACAATATAGAATACTGCTCGTTGAAATAATAATAAACAAACTGAAGGGTTAGGCCAATTACGAGTAAATTAGTTAGATGTTCTGTAACTTATTTTTAAAAATAATGATTACACGGGGATCTTTACATGTTTCAAAATGTGAACATTTCGACTACACGTCTTCATCAGCAAAAAATCGAACTATAACATCATGCGGAATAAAGCACGCTGTTACATATTAAAAACTTATATACTTATATATTGATGAAGACTCCGTGTAGTCGAAACGTTCACATTTTGAAACATGTAAAGATCCCCGTGTACAATATATATATACATGAAATTACTCCAGAAGAGAACTGAAAGAATTTTTTGTGTGTATATAATATATATTACACATATTATATATATATATATGTATATATATATATATATAGTATATATAGTATGTATATATAATATTATATAATATTACATACATATACACACAAAAAATTCTTTCAGTTCTCTTCTGGAGTAATTTCAGAGTAGAGCTATTACCTTCTACTTGAACTGCAACATATGCTATATAATTCATCTCGTGACACTCAAATGATGCACAAAAGGGGAAGAGATTTCATTTTATGAACGAAAACTGTTCGGCAGAATCGGTCTTACGTCCTTCGTTTTCGTTACAGCATGCTGGGATTTGGACTTGAAGAAAGAGAGAGCGAGAGAAGTGATGAATGAACGAATACGTGACGATCGCATAATGAAGAGACTTGTGTTTTACAGAACGCTCCGGAAGTCGAGGCGCCGGTAGAAAACAACATCGCTCATGATACCAGCACGACGGAAAGCGCCGATGAGGCTCCTAAAGTTGCGCCTCCAGCTATCCCGACTGAGGCACCCGCTTCCCTGCCAACAGCACCAGCTATCACCGAGGACGTCGCTTCGGTCACCAAGGTATATACGTATATATATATTTCCAGTCTAGTCACAGTCTGAAGATTATAATCACGTACGTCTGTGCTATTATTAGCTTAGCTGGAGTGAGTCATTGTCGATGATGCACGGGATAGCATCGATCGATCGTTTCAAGTATATACATATGTGCGAGTCTCAACAACTCGTTACTCACTTTGTAACTAAAGATTTTACTTATGTACGTTTACAAAATGCTTTGGTGAGAAATTTGAAAGATGGTGACGATAAAATGAGAATATTATTGTTAAATTATATAGTTATATTTTGAGGGATAGGAGTACTTTTTGTATCCTTGTAAACTTTTGTCTGTTTAAAAAAAAACTAATAGAATAAAATAAATAGAATAAATAGAATAAATAGCTATTTATTATAAATATAGAAGATTATTTTATTTAAATGAAATATTTGGCAATTTTGATGTGTGATTCTTGTATATACATGATGATCGCCATTATGCTCGACGAGTACAAATGAGTCTGAAGGTCATTATCGAATTATTGACCGCTGAAGATTAATGAGCGAAGGGGCCATCTGATCATTAATACTGCGATTACACCTTTTTATAGTGACTAAGCAGTCATAAACGCCATTAATGTTTTTCTTCTCTTTCTCTCCAGGCCATCGAGGAGATCGACATAAGTGATAAAGCAGTCGCGGCGGCAGTGAACGAAGCTATCGAATGCAACACGAATGTAAGTTCTTTTTTCTTCACAGAAGACTCTTGCAATATCGATTCGCACTTAAATAGATAAGCCATTAATCTTTTCTTTTTCAGGAAATCATCGCTGATGCGCACCACCAAAACAACATAAACGAATAAGCGCCACTAATCGAATTGTATTTTGGAAAGAAGAAAGTTCTTTTCTCTCGTTAAAACCAAAAAAGTATATTATATAGATATGTATATTTGGACCATTCCTGCAACAGAAAATAACGTTCTTTCGTTACGAGCAGCAAAAGGGGAAAACGGGGCGATGACGATAACGATGACGACCGCGGCATCGCGAGAGCATATAGACTCTAATAGTAGGCCTATTAATTATTAGACGGTGTTTAACGGCAGGGCAAACGAGAATACGTACGTGAAGGTCTATGATCGTTTATTTAAGAACTGTTTACGTTCACGAGATCATTACATGAACATTATGTATGACTTTGAAGAAATACATAACGTTTGTGCACGGTCTCTCATGAATTAAACGATGTTTCATTCCTTGTGACACGCGGAAAGGGCTTCAAAGCGCTGAAATACTTTCGGATATTGTCCAGCCGTGGGTCACAACGATTGTCCCTGCTATGTAGAAATTTTTAAAGTATCATTAACTGTTACTGAAGTAAAGTCTAATGCTCGAACATCGCGCGACGGACAAGCGATAGAAGCGATTAATTAAGATCGTCAAGATGATAGGGCGAGAATCGTTCGTCGCGCATTCCAGAGGAAATACTCATTGGATGGCGCCCTCCCGTAATTACATAACTATTATACTCTATGAGAGCGAAAGAGCGTGAACGAGAATGAAAGTAAGACAGAAAGAAAGAGAGAGCATGAGAGAGAATGAGAGAGAGAAAAAGAGAAAGAGAGAGAGTCGAAATATAGAGGAAGAAATCGAGAGGGCAGGCTGTGTGTGATATAGCGATTGACGGTGTGAAAGGGGAAAGAGAATGATAGCGTGCGAAACGAGAGATGGGGATGCGTCTTCGCCACGGTGAGAACAAAAAAAAGATTGAAATATGCGAGCAAGAAAAACTGAAAGGAGAAGCGGGAAGATTATTCAGCGACACGCGACAAAGTTTCGTACGAATAAAAATCGCACTCACATCGGCGACTTCGAGGGCACCCGGCACATTGTTTCGCTCGTATTTCCTTCGCGGTCCTTGGTTTTCCTTTTTCCGTTTACATCTGTACAATCGAAACGTTTTATGTTGTAACGAGGAACTGCACATTTTTAACACAATTTTGATAGGCGCGCGCACAATGGCGCTTTGTGAGAACACAAGAAGAGACACGTTATACATCAACACATGCAAAGAGGACATTTACACCGCGTATACGTATACACGTACCCTGGAACATACAAGATAAAATATATACAGTAAGTCGAAAAAAAAAACGAGATGTAAGTGATATATTAATCTAGACTTATAGAGAGAATGCGTTTGTGTAAATTCGGCGTTTGTTCGAACATTGCTATTTCTCCATACGAGAGAAAACACTTATGACGAAGCCTATCGTAATTTTTATGATAATCATTAAAAAGTATCGCCTAATTACAATTTACGAGATATGCACAATTTACAACTCTGGAACGGTACCTTTGTCAAGTTTTCATACGATGTTTCTACGTTTCTACGTTTCTACGTTTATACGGATCTCCAGAAGTAAATGAGCAATTACAAGCTTTTTTTATCAAGATCGTAGCATAGATCATAAAGTTGTAAACGAGAAGCGCATTATACATACGTGTGAACGCTCCCCGATATCCGGTAATATCGTCGAGCGATAAAAAAGGATAGAATCGAGTCTTCACTCGTATCCGTAACCAGCATTAATTTCTGAATGGTTACATACATATTTACGTAAGGGCGGGAAAGAAGTAAAGTTAAAAGTTGTATAGTAAAACCACTTCATTAAATATATCTGTCCGTAAAAAATAATCTTTACAACGAAAAATAAATCATCGTCTTCTTGATAGGACGACACGTTTTGGCGACGAGAGCGAACTTTTTATCGAAATTCTTCACGAGCGAACCGAGACTGATAATTATCCGTGCACCCATAACATTCTAGTGATTGTTATCACTCTGAGGCGCCGTCGAGACAAACTCGTTTATTTATTTTGCGCCGGAGACTACAAAATTGTGAATGAGATCTTTGAATCGAAATCGCCTCAGACGCGAAAGTACAGTCTCCAGTATCTTCGATCAGCAGTTATAATAGTAATTAAACTATTCTACATTTATCTATAACCTATAATAAACTGTGAAACAAAGTATACTGCAAATATTTATTTCATCACAGAACCTGTGTCCTACACGATATTACATACAACTTATTAATATATGCAGAGTTATATACACATTTCTTTTTTCTTTATAAAAATATTAAAATATGTCACACTAGTTTTTCTAAAGTGTTTATCATCGTATCTAGCTCGTCTTTATTCAATTCCAAATTTATGATGTGTCGAGATTTCTTATCTTCTACTATGAGATCTAACTGAAGCAGAGATTCTCTTAATGAGGCCATCTTGCTTGAACCCATCACCAACTATAAAGAAATAAAGTCAAGGGTAAATGTAGAAATTAATTGATGAATGCAGATATTGTTAGAATGGCTGTTAATGTAATACCTTCAATCTCCAGTCGTGATCGATCATCGTTGGCAGTTTCCTCTTGTAATGTTCCCTTAATAAAGCGTTTGTCAGTTGTTCCCTGCGCACTTTTAAGCAAGTAAGAATATTCTGTTGCACTTGCTCGGGTAACTCGTGATATTCTTGTGGCATCTAGGAAACAATTTTCCAAGATTTACTATAAGAATATAAAAGAATTCAAATGTAGAGAAATATTGTCCTCATATCATATATATTCCGAATTAGAAGGTCCTAGTTTCGAACTGAGATGATACCTTTCGCAATAAATTTTTCTAGTGATTTAAATGTTTATTAGCAACTGTTAAATTAAATCAATTAATCGATTTAAGTATGTAGATTTACTACTGTTTCAACAGAGACCTGTCTTTTAAAATCGACAAATAATCGATGCACAGTCTACTTTTCACCACCAATATATCAATATTATAATTTCAACAATGTAACTGTTATGTACAACATGTGTTACATTACATTTACATTCCTAGCGAACACCAATAGTAACGTTACATCAATGTTATAATTTCCTCAATGTAATTATTATGTACATGTTATATTACTTATATATTGAGTGGGAAAA
This sequence comes from Crematogaster levior, assembly GCA_901521435.1. Lineage (NCBI taxonomy): Eukaryota > Metazoa > Arthropoda > Insecta > Hymenoptera > Formicidae > Crematogaster > Crematogaster levior. The sequence continues at coordinate 63,369 of CABEGB010000569.1, read as the reverse complement.
TATAATATTGATGCAATGTGTTAGCTGGTGTTTGCTGGCTTGTTGAGTGGAAAATTATAACATTGATATTAGTATTATTAATTAACATTTTGCTAGATTGTTGGTGAAAGTATATAATATTCACAAAGAAATATTAGGTAGCAAAATTCAACTCGAATCAAGAATGGCAGACTCTCTAGTTAAATTGTTAAATACTTATCGGCTCTATTTCACTTATCATTATCATTATCACATCAGTTGTGCTGTAGTATAATTAACAAATATGATAAGACATAGTATGATTGGCATGACAGTTGATTTTTCAGCAACTAAACCTTTTCATCCACCATGTAGAGAGAGGCAGGATTCCGCAACAATGACGATATTAGTTTGTAAACTCCTTCGTACTCCTCTTTCGTCCAATCCATGCTATTGACGAATTGTCGATACGATGGTCCTGGACGACCGCAGATCTCATTAACGCATGCATGCAACAGCTAATACAGAAAGATAAAATAGTTACACGATTAGCAGAGCGAAAATAAGGCCATTATTGCATTACCAACTTCTTTCAAGACGTCGCTCTTTTCCTCACTAAAGAGGCTGATGTATAACGATTGAGTGCTCTCCATGACTGTTCTCCTAGCGCGTTCCTTTTACGACAATGTCAATGTCAACGCGAAAACATACTAGAATTTCTAGAAATTTGCTAAACCTCACAATTACATTACTCTTTCAATCAAATGCAATTTTAAACGGTGAGAATGCACTTTTTAATGAAGATGTTTAACGTGCCGTTAACCGAATATTTTCGGTTTTTGTATTTTCCATTTTTGGACACATTCGATACTTCTAAGAATACAGGAGTGACAGTTGTGAGGTTAGAAAAACAGTCACGTCATCTATTGGTGCATTTCGGAAATATGAATGCACATATATCTGCATCAATTGATACGATAAAATAATAGATAACTAATTTACAAATTGTTTTATTTTGACTTTTTTGGAACAGTCAAACGAAAATAATAGGAATTGTAATAATGATAATAGTTTAATAATTATAATATTAGAAATTATATAGTAATAAAAAATTTATTATAATTAAGAATGCAATTAAGAAAAATAGAAAAATTTATAACTTGAAAACTTATATTAATAATAATTAATATTTTCTAAACTTTTTCAAGTTTTTAATTTTTTAAATTATATCTTAATTATTTTTCTTTATTTACTTAAATTTTTCTTTTTTACTTTTTTAAATATTTCAAGTAAAATTTGTTATGTGAGCAGTAGTCTAAAAATGAATATTCTAACTTTAGGGTACAGTGAAACAAAGGAACTGTTTCTTTCTTCTCTTGTCTATATTCTTTGTTTCTCTCAGTGAGAAATGATTCGTCGATCGACGTCGAAACCGAGAGACGCCACGGGCCGGTTTTATGTGATCCCTGAAAGCGATACGCCCTCTGTGGACATTAAAACGTGCACATTGAACTACATAGCCAATGTCCACGAATGTTCCCAATGGTAACGCATAATGTGCACATTTCTGGTTGCGTTCCGTGCTATGTCTACGGATAATGGTTCTGTTCCGTGCTATGTCCACGGATAATGGTTCTGTTCCGTGCTAAGTGCACGAAATGTAGATAATACAGTTTTATACTTCTCTGTAACAATAAGATATATGTATATCTTAGACTATCAGCGTTATATATTAAGTAATATAAATTAAGATTGAGGGGGAAAGATTATAATAAATTATATTTTATTTCTATTTATTTTATATTTATTTTTAAAAAATATTTATATCGCGATGTGTACATATAAATACTCTTTCATCATAAAATATATATTAATATATTATATTTTAATTTTATTTATTATAAAAGTAATAATGCGTTGTCCCCCCGCTTCCTTTTCCTTGTCCTCTTCCTCGTCCTCGGCCTCGGCCTCGGCCTCTCACGGCTATAATTGTTCTCGCAATTATATCATTTAATTCTTCAGTCTGAAACATAAACATTAACAAAAATGTAAATGATAAGAAAAGCATATAATAGTATTATAATTATAGCGTTGCTGACTTAATGTGAATCTAGCCAAAATGATAAAAAAAATAAAACGAAGCAAAAACAATTAGCGCTGAATTTGTACTAATTTGTACCGCCCAAAATAAATTGAATTAATTTGTAAATTGCTATTTTAATATCAAATTTATTTTTTACACATTCTTTAGCTGCATTTTTAAAAATATTATTTAAAAGTTTTTATACATTTTCAATATATTTAAAAAATAGATAATTCACAACAAAAACATGTTATATTCTTTACAGTAAAATGCCAGAAAAATATTTATTAGTTTACTTTTTAAAAGAAGATGAATAAAAGTTTTAAAATATATTTCTTAATTAAATCATAAAATATTGAACATTAAATTATAAAATATTATTAATCGTAAAACATCAAACACAAGCATTTTTTATTGTAGATAAATTAATACGAATTTAGTGCTAATAGAATTTACTTTTATTTTCCGCTTTTTAATTGTTTTTATTCTGCTAGCTTCATTTTATTAAGTTAGCAGGACGACCACGATGTTTTCTTAAATGACACGAGAGTACAAAATTATTTTTAGTGAAACAAAATAGTACAAAATAAGTTATTAGGTTGCATTTGATTTTGCTGATTTAATTCTTGCCAGTATAAGAGAGCTAAATTGTCATAGTTATAAATATAAAATATGATACTAAATATACATTTTTACCATTATACAATATATGTATGTGAACTGTATACTGTAAAAACTATTCTCTATGTAATCGCGAAGCTTTACGAAAACGCTATAAAATTCAAAATCAACACAGCTTACGACACAGTTACAAAAATTAAAATCGAGATTGTACGTCGAGAAGAATTGAAGAGGCCAAGTTTCTACCGGGAATAATTCAAAAAATCGAGCTCGAGATTCCGTGACAAAATCACGTAAAAAAAAAGTTACGCGCAGGTCCACACATCGATGATTCCACGTGGCGTCAATTTTATCAGCGATTCTCGCGTGCGTAAATTCGTGAGAAAGCCGCGAGTAGCTCTTGTCGTTGCATTGTCGCACCATCCGTCGCGTGCTCGTTTGTTTGTTGCAGATGCAGTCGCAGCAGTTGATACGAGCCACCGTCGTCGCCGTGCTGCGTTCTCCATTTACGTGATTCAGCGATGCGCGATGCCATTCACGGGCGAAAATATGAAAACCCCATTATGCGTGAGCCGCCGCTGCAGTCTCGCTTTTCGAGTCTACCTCTTTTCCCCCCTGAACCCGTCGCCCTTCCCGCCCACTCGTTTCTATTCGGATATATGTTTATCATATGTTTTCGCGTTACGCATAAGTTCCCGCGCTTTTCCAGGTGAAGGGCTCTCCGACCCTATTCGTATCGTCCCTTTCAACCTACCCTCGCCCATACCGCGCGAGATACACGTGTGTGTGTGCATTCGTTCCCAACTTTCGGCGAGAAAGATGGGCGTTAATTAGACGCGCCGGTTCACCACCACGCAGATGCGACTTTGCGAAATGACGCGAAACTCGCGTTCGAGAAGTTATGCCGATGAATCGCGTGGTATTACTCTTCCGGCCGTAATGCGCGTAGTGGTTTTAAGCGTCGACGAGAATGCCAGCGTTTCATTCGTTTCCCTCGCTAATCGCCGGGCATAATTGCATCCGAGTACCTGAATGAATCGAGAACCATTTTTCTTTCTATATTTTAACTCGTGCGACAAGTGCGGATACGCCACTCGTTGTCTCGCAGGTTCTATACACGTATATCTTTTATAGAACGTTTATCTCAAAAAGTGATATCTCGAATTAAATTTTTTTTTTCATTTGACCCGTAAATTCATATTTATCCTTCGAGGCAATTCGGAATTGATATAAACCCAGGAACACTGTGACCTCCATTTTGTTATTTTAAAAGAAATACATTTTTGAAATATCTCATTTACATTCTATTGTTAACTTAGCGTAATATATAAATTTAAATATATATATGTATATTACCGTTACGTGCTTTATTGGAATACAAAAATATACATATTTTTATGCATCACTAAATTAATCATCGTATGCCATTTTTGTAAAAATGCAAAAAAAGTCAGTATCCAACGGCGGTTTCTTCAACAAAGCTTTTATTAAAATACGATATTTAATATAAATAAACATGAGCTATTCCCACTTCATCTCTCTCACCCATCTCTACACTTTCGAAACAGTTCCATACTATATAGTTCCACACTAATTTACAGGTAATTACATTAATATGTCGGACCGGAAGCCCCACACGAATGCTGGTGATTTTCTTCGCCTAACGATGACAGGCGAACTGACAGCACCCGCGGCTGCATTGGCGTGTAGTGACGTTTCGAGAAGGAAGATCATGGCATTAATTAGGTGCACGCACTGATATGCTCGCTGTCCATTGTTGCGCGGTCGTTTACAACAAAATTGATCCGATATGATCGCGAGAATACAAATGATTCAAATGACTCGTTATCGTGTTATTAAACGTCGATTTCTTTATTTGTTACTCCGAATGTACTTGCAGTTTTCTTTTATCGAACCGTATACGCGATATTGAACGCAAATGTATCTGTCGTGCGGTAACTAAACCGCTACGTTTTAATGAAATTACTTTTTAGCGTCTTTACGCGGATATCTATTTCCGTAATAAAGATAGAAGTAAAACGGTAATCCTATTCACCAGTAATTCACTCATTTGATATGTGTGTGTGTGTGTGTGTGTGTGTGTGTATGTGTGTAGGTATATATAAAACGATCTATAATTGGTTTTTATAAAGTTTAACAAATTAAAGTTCCTCATATGCAATTAAAAATTTCCCCCTTTTGCTGGATATATTGAAAGTTATAAATCTCATACATGCGCCATACGAATAGAGACATCAATCAAATTTCAGCGGCTAATAAGATTAGGTATCAAGACCTCCGATATACATCAAGCCATCGGTTGAAAAGAAATTAACGCGGCAATATTAACCTTCCAATTCTGAAGTGATCCTATTCACCCCATTCTACGGTATTTTCCGTCGAATTTATCGCGCGTTTACGTTCGCGCGCCGCCCGCCCCCGCCCGGCGCGAGCAATTAATCGTCATTGAAGCAACTAAACGCATTATCTTTCGAACATATTTCCGTCGCAGTGGCGGGCACGAGCGAAGGTTGCGCGCGCACATAATCACGCGGGATAGAATTTTACGGTCGAGTCGCGATACTCTCGAGATCCGCGAGAGCACTCGTGATTTTGTGCTAAACAACACGGCTGCGTAGTTTAACTTTCGCACGATTATACCGCGAGCAAAATATATATTGTGAATAAAAAATAAATTTATATACAATGATAATATACCGACGCGCGAGAGTCTGGCGTATTGTAACAATATTATATATTTTTTCCAATTTATTATTTTTTTTCAATAAATTTGTCATTTAGTAACATTTATTTTTCTTATTTTGAAACAAGCTATTATATTATGCCTTTGTTGTCCGAAGACAGATATTGTTTCAACGATCGCTCGAGGATTAAGTTTTTCCGAGGTAATATATGCCACTATGAATCATGTATGTGTACGATTATATCACACTCTATGGTCATACTGTATTATATTATCGAAGACAACAAAGGCTTAGTGTGATTAGATTTATTTCAGGTTATGAGCTCAAATACGCCTGCGCTCGCTCAGATCGGCTATGAATAATAATCGATCGGGCTCGAAATTTGGCAGGATTTATTGCGAATTCAATTACACTTAATAGATTCGATTACAATCCGATGGCCCCGAAATACCGTGTGAGTTATGAGCGACCCAATTGTGTTTTTCTTCGTTGTAGTAAATTGCAGGCGACAAAAAATCGAAAGACGCATTATAGCGATTGCAAGTGTTACAGACATTCTTTTTAGCTTTCAGCAGTTCGTCGATGATCGAGATAAGGACAGGCCACATGAGCTCACGCTTCCTCGCATCGCGTTATTAACTCAAATCGAGAGATGCTTTCGAGTTTCCGGACATGATGGCGCGATCGCGACTGCCGGTTTATATCGCGAATTGGCGCCGCAATAATGCAACGTCTCCCTCGGCGGAGCAAGGAGGGCGACGAACATCGGCACGTGAAATCGCGATTGAGATGCTGAACTTAATTATCCAAAACGTTAATTTGCCCGTTGTCCATCGGCGCGCGTCATTACCGCGTCGAAGAAACAGCACGCGGCGGCGGCGGCGGCGTGGATATGTATCGTGACGAGCTCTATCTTTACAGCATGAGATAACCGAGATAAGACCTGTACCCCACACTCACACCGTCGTCCGAGAGGTAATAAAAATGTTGGCAGGAAAAGATTTTTATCGCGGCTCGGACGTGCCGCCATATAATCCGCGGAAAAGCAGCGGAAACGTCCTACATGCGGTGAATTTAACTCTTTCTTTATCGCGTCAACGCGACTTTCGAGACTTTCTGCTGAGAAGTTACAGTTTAAAGAAATCCTTCGAATTATTTCGTGGTAAACATTCTGTTATTCGAAGAAAAATTATATCCTTGAAAATTTTCGAAATTTATTATTATAAATTTTGATATAACTGCGTTCATCGCTTCAACAAGTGTTAATGTAATTTGATTCTTCGCCCTGATTTCTTTTAATCTACAAATCTTAATTCACGAACGTTTAGGAATATGAACGATATATTTCATTAGAAATAGTAAGGGCGTATTTTACTAAACACGATATCGAGAGATATCGTCAACTAAAAAGCGACAATAAGCCGCTTCGATTATCCTCTGGTTTCTCCATCTGATGCTATTACGTCGCTGTTTAAATAAAGAGTTAAGTATCGCGATATTAAAATTCTCTGTAAACGATCGTCGAACGAGAGAAATGTCTGGAGGTCTGCGTGTCGCACGTAATCCTTTCGATTCGTCGCTTTCCACGGAATCGACTTGTGTCGCGAGGAAGAAAAAGGGACACACTCGGTGAAACGCTCAGGAAACCCACGGACAATCTCTCGCCGTTCACGACGGCGGCGCTTTATCATAAATTATAATTAACCGCATAAATATGCATTCGACCGTGGCATAATTCGACCAATAACAGTAAATTACTCGCGAGGCGGAGCGAGCGACTCGTCGCCCGGTGCCGCAATCCCACCCGGTGTATGGAAAGGGCGACCCAACAACTACGTTGCCCTCCTCCTCTCTCTCTCTCTCTCTCATTCTCTTTCTCTCTGTTTCTCTCTCCCCTAATACACCCCCTCCTCCTCCCTCTTGTTCTGCAACGCCAGCGAGCACCCACGGTAATGCGATTAATTGGTATTGCTAATCGCCGATAATTAATATAAATAGATGAGTGCAATTATTAGCAGAACGGCGGAGAGACGGGCGGGCGGGTACATATCCAGCATATCCAGGTGCAATTCGTTCCGCGCAAGCCCATCCGTCGGCCTCGTCGTGCTCCTCCGCGCGCGCGAGAGAGAGTTATGCGATGAAAACGCCGGCGCTTGCGATGATTCCGACGGGGGACTCGGCCAGCCCCAGACCTGGGGGGAGAGTAGTAGGGTCCGCTAATCGCCACCGCTGCCGCAAACCAAATTCGAAAATCCCTCCTCGACGTTTTGTCGCTAAACTTCCTCAAACATCGGTCATAACCCAAATATTGTTTAATTGTATATCAAAATATTCCAAATTTCGTGTTTACAGTCGTACGGCCTGCCGTGTAATTGGGGAAAAAAACACCATCGCCAGCGCAGCGAAAAACAAACGAAAGTCGAGTATTATTTTTTTATTCGATCCAAATTAAATGTAGTTATTATTACGAGCGATTGAGAACGGATCGAGGCGCGCGCGCGACGAGCATCGATTCTTCCCGCGACAATTGGCGAGTGTGCTTTCACCGTTTCACCGTTAGTTTCACCGTCGTGTTAATTGTATGTAATTACGCAAGAAAGTATATCAAACTCTATTTTTCAATTATATGACTACGTACCATAATTATAGAATAGAGTCCAAATACACAAGCGAGTACTATTGTGTTGCTTATACTCCACACGGGACAGCTTGAAATATCTTTATAATTATTCTCTCTTCAGCACACAATTATATTTAATAATCAGCCATGAGAACATTGAGATTAATTTAAAAAAAACTCAAAGCAAAAGGAGTGATATTTTATCTTTAGATTTACATTCGAGACGGCGAAAAGAGGTTCGCGCGACAAGCAAAGCAGAGACGCGAGAGGGGTGAAACGCGTCGCAGACTTCACGCACAATTAATTTCCTCAATAATTCCTAATCGACGGCAAAGCTGTGAACGAGGCATAGGCAACCGAGATTCCGGTGCAGCTGCATTTCCATCCTCTCCTGCCCCTCTCTTTCTTTCACCTTTCTCTTTCTCGCTTCATCTCGCTGCTTCCCGCATCTTCGCTAATAATTATGTGTACGTTAATTAATTGACTAATTATTATTCCGACTACGTCGACCGGGAATTCCACGGCGGGAGAACGATGCTCGTTTCCTTGGCGCGATCGGGGCGGAGAACGAGCGATCATTATTTCCTATAGACCCGCCCGGGTATTTCTTTCTCGTTGTATTTTGCACATGCATACATACATACGTACGTACCGTCTTTTCTAGAATCGCAACTCACGTTGCGTCGAATGGTATATAATGCGATTTTAATCTCCCTCAGCCTCCGTCTCGGAATTAAACACCGAAGGTATCGAGTATCACGCGAGACTGAGGAATGGGTTATCGCAATTTAACACGTAAGACTCCTTAACTCTCTATATAATGCGCATTTAATCTCTTATTAACTAGAATCTACCTTATTATAGACCCTGGTTACACGAAGCGCAGCTTCGAATAATAACTCAAGTTCTAACGACGATTGGAGCGTTTGCGACGAAACGGTAAATATAACAGTGCAGCTATTGTTAAAAATAAACACAATAGTAGTACTAAAAATAGAAATACACCATTGAGATATCCTGTACAAGGGTCTGTACATAGTTTGCACGTTCTCGTACAAACATTACGACGACAGATGCAAAATTTCGATTTATTTAATGTTTTACTCAGACTCTCTTTCGCCTTGCCAGAACGTTGCGCGAACGTGCCTTTGGAAACAGACCTGACGCCGATGAGTCTAACGACAGACGTAGTTAAACGCTTTGATATTAACACGGGTTTAAGGAGTTAACTTCCTAAACGTGTCGTTAGAGATCGCGAGCGTTCCTCAGGCGATACGGCTTACGCCCGCATCGACAGGTCGTCGAATCGACAGCCACCTCTCTCCATCTCCCTCCTCCCTTCCCCATTGTCATAACCCATAGAGGCGACCGTAAATCGGCGGGAAAGCTGCAAGAACGCTCGATATATCAATCCACGTCGGCTCCTATTTGCCGGTAATTAATCACACCCACATCCAACCGGCGTACTTAGCATCCCCGAGCATTAGAGATAAACTTTCGGAGAGAGAGAGAGAGAACGCGTGAACGAGCAGTGTTATGATGTATCGTTTTCGTATCTCTCGGGTTATTGTTCCCTCTCCCCCCTCTCCAAGAAAATATGCCCGGCAACCCCTCGGCCCCTCTGCTTCACGTCCGACCGCATTTCGTTCGCAAAGGAAGTATACGTCGTTAACAAAAATTTATTAACGTGAAATCCGCGAGACGATCGGAAGACGGCGGCGGCGTATTGCTCGTATTTCGCTCGCTGGAATTCCGCGCTCGAGCGATATTCAAATAACGATTTTGCGATTTCCTCGCGCTCTTCCTGCGCCGCACACCACACCTTTCTCTCTCTCTTTCTTCTCACCCGGTCTCTCTCTCTCACCCGGTTTCTTTCGCCTTCCTCTCCCTGTCCTTCCCCCGCGTTCCCTGCTTATTCCTAGAAGAGAAGACGGTAATTGGCTGAGAAACTGCGGTAGCTGAAGTCTCGCGTTAACCGGGGGAAGTGCACCTCTCTCTCTTTTCCTCTTTCTTCATTTTCGTTATGTTACGCGCGTTACGTATTCGCGTGTTCGGTGGATGTACTACTGTTGCTATGATAGCTATTATTAGATGGTTTTATTGCGTGCACCGGGCGTAATAGGATTGCCGCCGAGCGGCTTGGAATCCGTTGTCGACGTTACGTCGACACGACCAACCGTTCTATTTCTATTACGTTACCGGTAAAGGGCTAATATTTTCGTATGCGATGTGCATCACGCGATTATTATTATCGCTAAATAAATCACTCGGGATATAACAAAAGTCTAGTCCGCTCCGTACCGCATTAACTCTCAATGGCCTAATATAACTTTAAAGGTAATATATAGCGCATATATATAATCTACGTAGTCTCCTCGTATATTTCCGAAAATTGTGAGAATTATAGGATTGTTCTGCGTTTCTAAAAGCATTACAATTAGAAAAAGAATAGAAGAAGAGTGCACGTTTACGTTGACTGTGATTCAAATGTAACTGTTGAGATTTACTAAATTCGTGAGAGAAATTTCTATCTAAAATAAAGTTTGTACTATTTTTCTGAAAAAAAGAGTACTAGAGAGAGAGAGATTACGTCAGTCACCGTTTTTCGCCTCTCGTATCGTCGGTGTTTCTGGCAAAGCGCCTCGCAATACTCGCGGTATCTCGGGTACGCGCGACAGCGATTTTCCCCTAAGAGTCACTCCGTTCTCATTTCACGGGCGCGCGTCACCTCGCGAAGTCTCCCTTCAACTCCACTCCCGACTTTCTTTTTTCCCCGTGACATTCAACAGTTTGTCCCGACGACGAACCATCCGCAAATTTCTCCATTCACTTCGCCGAAAAAACGAGCACGCTCCGTCGGAGGTGGTGGCGGCGGAAAAGAGAGAGACGCCGCAAGAATCTGAGGGTTGGAGGCAAAGAAGTGAGAAAACGGAAGTCGGCGCTTGAAATAATGCGAAGGCTCGTTGCCTCCTCGATAACCCCTCCTTTCATCAGTTCTCGTTATCCTCGTTTCGTTTCTTTTTGTTTCGCGCTCTGCACCGCGGCCGATGAAAAAGCCACCTCAAGTCACTTTTCGCGTGCGAGCTTCGCCGAGTGGAGGAACGAGAACGGAAGTGAGTGCCAACATTTTAAAAGCCTACTGCGACATAATTCTCGTGAACTCAGAAAGGAGAGAGAGAGAGAAAAAAAGAGCGCCGCACTTGTATTTTAATCAATATAAATAAGCTTCTCTTCGTATTTTATTATTATATAATAATTTATAAGATTTACCAAATTTCCGTCATCTTATTATTCGCTGACATTCTTTTTCAGTACTATCTCTTAATGCATAATTCAAAGGAAGTTCATCCTATTAAACGTAATAAACGTTGCATCGTGGAAACGAATTGGAAGCGAATTAAAGATTGATACAATTTAGCATTTACGCCGCACAGACAATTCAATTTGCTTTTGTATAAATTAGAAAGCAACTTCTATTCCCCGAGTCTCGCTGTAATAGAGATTACTGCGTTGATTCCCGTTGATAATGTTTGTAACGTTCGACAAAAAAATGCACGGAGAAATTAATGAGGCAACTTCATGCGTAGCCACGATAATTGCAAGATGCAATACGAAGTGCCATAATGAAATGTAACTTGAATGTTGCAGCATCATCTCAAGGTTTTTTTAATTGCTGATGCGTGAGATAACGGCGCCGCGTGCAAGTTAATTGCTAATTCGCGCTTATGGCCAATAAATTCGTAGGCACGCGTGTGTAATAGATGAGATCCCTAATGCATATATTGTCAATATCTCACCTTAAATTTCGATTTGTGATTTGTGATGGTATAAATCGCAGCTGCCGAAGCATGCAGTACAAATCTCGGAAAAAGCTACTCGGACACGCGTCGTCGGACAAGTTTCATTTTACATCCGGCAGGATCGCGATTGCTAATTTTTATGTAAATTACAATCAGCGGAGAAGGCACGTCGAATGAGTCTTGAGACGACTGGAAAATCTTTCGGCTAATGGCGCGCCGATAATTTTTATAATCTAATTACAGGCGAGCAATCGCACGTTGCAATCGGAATTTGTGACTGGCGATTACGCGACCGTAATTAGTGATCCAATCAATTAAAAATATTATCGATTAATTTCGCAGTATGTATAAACTCGGATGCCGCAATTTGCATTTGATCTAGCCGCAACTTAAATATATGACGCGCAATTAGTTGGGCCGCGCGAGTCGCAAACGCATGATTGTAATTTCTGATTGGGAAGGATGGGTTAACTGTAAATCCAGGGTCGTAGGTCAAAGCGTGGCAGTAAAGCCCGGACATTCTTCATTAACTTTTGCAGCCGTAACGTTACTCGCCGCGATTTTCGTCCTTAAGAATGTGTTCGGTTTCCGAACAACGGGGCATTGTTAATTCTCGGGAGCCGGGGCATGGGTTTTTTTTAAAACCCCATGCTATAAAAAAAAGAACGATGTTGTAAACGACAAATCGTAAAAAATAAGATCTTAAACGTCCCAGTTTCTCGTATTCCAACGTCACTCGTATATCATTAACATCTCTTTTTTTTCTACGCGGCAAAGTGCACAGTACATCCCTCCCCTCTCTTTCTCTTTCGCTCACTCTCTCTCTCTCTCTCCCGCCGTGAGCAATAACGCCGCTGTAAGGGAACTTTTATATCGGCAACGTGTCGATATCGCTCTCTCTGTTTCAAACAATCGAGACAGAAACTAATCGCGGCCGATTCGAGAAATTCGAAACATTTTTATCCGGCGACTGCAGTCAACGAGTCGGCGGCGAGCAGGAAAGGACACCAGCAGCGTCCGAAGCGAGAAGGGGACTCGGGGGAGGGATGGACAGGCTACGGGGACCAAAGGGTGTTTCCGCAGGCAGAGGGAGTAAAGGGAGACGCTTTCGCGATTTTGAAAAAAAAAAATCCATTTCATGATAGAGCCGCCACGGAATAGATACGGGACGCGACGTAGGACGGCTGTATAGGGTATCCACGATTGACGATACGAATCTGCCTATCTGCAGGTATACGCGAGCGTGGATTCCGCGACCGGCTATCGTGTGTGTATGTGTGTGTATGTGTGTGTGTGCGCGCGACGGATGTGTGTGCCGTGTGCCTATGCATACGGACACACGCGAAAACGCACGTCCGTGCTGCACGTGCGTGAAGTTACACACGTGGGTGGGTATCTCCGATATTTATGGGCAATATTTCCGATTCAGCTGCTGCTATCGAAGCCCTTACCAGTTCAACATGTCCGCAATAAAAAACTGGATAAAATTATATCCACATCTCGCCACGGTTTCGACTCGCTGAAACTCGTCAAAAGTTATGGAGCGGGCATACGAGGAATTCTATTCTACTTTTTATCCCTCCGTGCACTCTCTCTCTCTCTCTCTCTTTTTTTTGTTTCTTCCCTCTTTTTGCCGATGCCCCTTTTTTTGTTATCCCTCTGTCGAAACGCCCGATGGCAGACCGGGGATCGATCTACCTCGAGCGCATAAAAGCGCAATTTTTATACACATCGCAGGCTTAAGCCGATTCTTGTTCACGATTTCGGAAGGTTCCGTCTTCGATTTGATCTTTTATGGACGAAATTACTTTCCTGTTCCGAGAGAGCGTTGTCTATGCATTTTAATATCTTAATACATATTATATAGAAGAAAGAGACTCTCTTATCTTGTACATTTTTTAATGTTAGAATTTATGATTTTACACTATAGTAAATTCTATGATGTAATCTTTAAAATTAATATAATGGAACAAATACAATATATATATATATAATACTTATATATTTGTACGTTATCTTAACTACCAATTCTCAATCACATTTGGCATACAAAGATTAAACATTAATATTTCATGTAGTTCTTTAATAAAGCACGCGATTAGTATCATAGAACACATACGCTACATGTGAATAAAAGATTAATTTCTAATTAAATGCATGAAACTCTTAAGACTGATGTGATAACTACACCCTGTCTTATTCCATTCAGGATTAAGCAATCCTGATTTTAATATAAAGTAAGCAAGATTACGACTCAATGCGTCGAAAGTAAACAGATAATTTTCTCGTCTCGTCCTTCCACGAGAGTTCCTCGTTACGCTTCGTTTCGCGAGGCTGCCGCGCGACTCGAAGCCGGTAATAAAATAAAATTGAAATAAATGTATGACCCGTGGTTCGAAGCAACGGAAGCGTAACGATCGCGTATACAAGGCGGCGGCAGCGGGGTACGACGGACTCAGACGTAAAAATTCCAATTTGTTCCCGGAGTACCGCACGCCGTTAAAGCCGCGACGAACCGGAGAAATGCGTGATATATTATGAAACTTCGGGGGGAGAGAGTCCTGGAAAGATGGATTCCAAACACCGTGTCGTTCGAAAGTTTTCCCTTCACGGTGGAAAATTCTTAACTTACGAATTTCGATCTCATCTCGACCTCCTATGTGGTGTTCCTACTGAAGAAATCGCGAATTGAAATTAAGAGAAAAAAGCGAATTTATGTTGCGCATTCTCACACCAACGGCATCAAGTTTCCTTCCTTCGAGAAATATATGAAGTATTTTGTAAGGATCGCATCCAACTTCGGGAGAATATAACGTAGACCTTATGCGATGGTTTATTTATGTTAAACGAGTGGATTATGTTAAACAGATATTTCCCCATCTACAAGAAAGAAAATTACGGATTCCAGAATTGCGAAACTCTTTGCAGATTGAAATTACGAAAGAAAATAAATGTTCACATTGTAGCCGATCCTAAATCTCCCCTTGGATCAGATATTCAAGATATCTCGATGGTTTCGGAACATTATGGTATTCTAAAGTTTTTCTTTCTGCAGCGGAAAAATTCATAATTTACGGTCTCGCAAATTTTCGGCTCTTTCTTCGCGGAAAACTTCGTGGAACCAAAGAAAGGGAGAAAAAGATAAGTATAATTCCGGTTGCTCTATCGCACTCTCATCAGCAAATTTTTTTCTATCGCGAATATGAGAAATGCAGGGAGAGAAAGAGAGAGAGAAGGGGAAGTGAAGGAAGAGAGGGTAGTTTTCCTTCCATTCCACGTCTCTTTATATTTTTCCCCTCTTATGTTTACGAGACAGAATCGAGCGTAGGGCGCATGTAGGCGTGCACGAAACGAAACGGAAGAGATACGTAACGACGACAACGAGGGTTGCGCGACGAGACGGGGACCGGGGCGCAACGCGGCGGGACGAGGTAGTAGGAGGGGGGAAGGTGGAAAAACTTTTTAAATTCGAGACAAAATGCTAAAAGTTCCCCGAGGCCATGCATACGAAGCGACGGTCGTCGGGATGAAATGGGGGGACTGCAAGAGGAACGGGGGAGAGGGAGAGAGAGAGAGAGAGGCTGGTGGAGCGGGTAGCAGCAGGGAGCGACCATTAACATAAAACAGAATGTGGGAAAAGCAAATATTGTGATAAAAAATAATAATAATAGGAGGAGCGAGCGAGGGGTCGCGGAGGTAGAGGCGCCCAACCCCCGGGGACGAAGCAGAAACGATGGATACTTCGCCTCCGTCGTTTTCTCCCTTCTCACCCCCCTTGTACCCCCTCGTTTCACTCTTTCTCTCAACCCTCCTCGTCATCTCCCCCTCCCCCTCCCACGATCGCTCCTGTCTCTCTATCTCTTTCCTTCCCGTATTCTCGTATAAATACAAGTATACGGCCGGAGTTTTCCCCGGGCATTTATGAAACTCATTCGCCTAGAACTAACTCTAATAATCGTTGAAACTAATACACCCTCTCGAGTACGTGTGCGTACTCCACCCCCGCGCGTTCGCATCAGCAGGAACCGTCCTCTGCTTCGGCAGGAATGATCCGAAAAAAAGGAACGGAAATGAGGCACACGGGGACATTTTTTCGTTTCGTAGACATCCAAGGCGTAATATTTATAATTGAGAGATATTACGACTGGCATATTTTTCATTTTCTTCTTCTTTTGGTAACAATAGCTCCTTATTTTTTCCTCTAGAGACGAATCGTAAATTCTATTGCTATCCGCTTACTTTATCTGCCGTGACAAAATAATTTGCGTCTGAATATTTTATTTAACATAAAAATCCTTCCAGAGAATATTGTTCACAATACCGTAATATAATTCCACGTATCTACGTGCGAACTAAATAATCGGGATGAAAAATGCGCGCAGTAAAACAACGAGGTCGCTGCTAAAATGTCCCCGCGCGATACCCCGGATCCTTGTTTCTCGCAGGTTTTACGGTGAACGAGTCCGCCCGCCGCAGGATTCGTTCCTTTTTTTGACCGAGATGAAATCAAAGAACGCAGGGGGAGGTCCGGTTAATGGGGGCGAAGGTGGGTCGACCGAGCGGAAGGGGACCGGGGGGAGGAAAGGAAGACGGGACGGCGACGTAAACCGTAACGATAACGATTATGGACGCAGTTACCGCGGGGCGTCCCTTCTTAACGATTACGTGCTCGAAAATTATTGCGTGTAATAACATTCCGTCGTTATTACTATTATTGTTATTATTATTATTATTAGTATATGCTGAGAAGAGGAGACTCTCACCGAGGGACAGGGAGGGTAAAAGGGGGTCAGAGGGGTGGAGGCATATGCAAACCGGACGTGTCTTACGACACGGATTACACAGTTCTCGTCAGAAAAACAAGGTAAAGTAAGATAAATTAAAATAAAGGTAAAGAGTAAAAGAACAATTTTCTTGTTTCTCCCCAGAGAAATTCCATATTACAAGAATGCACAAAATAATATTAGGATGCGATCAATGGACACTGATACAGATAGAGCTTCATACACATTTAGCATAAATTACGAATGAACGTTACCACCCAGCTCGCAGAGCGTTTTTAGCGTAGTTTGCACATGTTGGGCTTTTATATTAAACGATAGAGCGAAATGTGATTGTTTCCCCAAGTAATAATATGTATTCGAATAGTTTTTGCACTCGGGCTTTCGGGTCTAAATTAGAACGCGGAAAGTATGAGGGTCTCGATAAAATTCATCGTAAAAAAAGGCGGCTTCGATACGAGTTCGCCTAATTGCTCGTATTTTTCTAATTGCTCGTATTACCCGAGTTTATCGGCCGCTTGTCGTGAGAATGGCGATCGTAATCATCTAACAGGTCCGATTCGTCGTAGGTAATGTGACGAAGTGACGATGCTGCGACTGGTTAACGAATCGGCATCGAAAAACACGATATTCCCGCAGAAAAAAAATCGCCTCTCATAAAAGTCATCGAACTGGCGCGAATTACGCGCCGCTCGACTGTTTTTTTTTTTCGATGTCAACTGATTCAAAATTCGGCTCGATATATCGGCCGTAAATTTATTAGCCTTACGGGCCACTAAATTTCACACGAATCCATGATTGCCCACGGAAATTCGATTTCTCGAACGATCATGTGAAATGCGTATTAACGAATGATGTCGCGTTTGCGAAATGATCGCGCGTCACTTCTTACCGTTCCCGAAATAACTCGAAACTGACATTTCCAATCTCTTTTTCGTCTTACGGAACTGACTGGCTTACGCGAATTTCCTTCGCAGAGTACGATTCATCGGCAGTGTAACGAGAGCCCGTGAAATGAAGAGCTCTATTCCCGCGGCAAAATATTAATTAGCGGATTTAAAATCACGGAGGCGGAAGCGGACGTTTGCCAATCGGAGGAGTTCGGACTTTTTCCGCGCACTTGGACTTTTGCCTGTGGAAAGGAGGGGTTCTTTTCGATGGCTGTGGGCTAAATGATTCGACATATTTGCTTTCCATAGGATGTCCGTCTAGTAAAAAAAAAACACAGAGCAGGATTCGACTTGCATCAGATGTTCATTAACTCGTGACGTAGCCATGAGCTACTCAACTACGTTTTTATCGGACATGTAGACGTCTTCTCTTGCTCTCTCTCTTTTTCCGCCTGTCGCACTTTAATTTTCACCATGTAACCGAACGAAATTTATGTCGAAACGTCAACGGTGAGCTTATTCGTTTTTCGTTCTTAGACAGAGTCGATGGACGATGGGGTATGAGAGAAAGGGAGAATAATATCGGAAAGAGCGATAGTAGGTCAGAAAGAAAAAAAAATCGAGACAGTCGATTGACGAGCGGCGGCTTTCTAATTGAGATCTGTCGAAAAGGGGCAACTGAAGCGGTTATCGTTTTCGTTACAAAAGAATTTCTATCTACGCCGCTTTCTTGTAATTAAAGGGCGAAAGTTAAAAAAAAGTTGAAATCATCGTAAAAAAAAAGAGAAACACACTTCCAAGATAATAAAAATTTTCACTTTTTGATACGTATACCTAAGTAATAAAATATTTATAGATTTAAGATTAGACGATGTAATAAAACGCACGATGTTTCGCAATCTTTTTTGTGAAAATATATAACCAATAAAATACAATGTTCTTTAAAAAACAGCATATAGAAGAAATACATATACAAGATGTCCAATAACCATTGCGCCGATATATTTTAATCGTGATTTCTAGAAAAGAAAAATTCCAGTACAAAAATGTCAAAGTTAACTAAATATCTGTATTATAAGTTGACTAATGTAAAGAGTTCGTGCTTATCAAATCTAAAATTGTGCTATGCATATCGATTTATCATTTATCACTGATTTATTCAGTTTAGATGGTTTCACTGGAAATCAACGGAAAACGATCTGCTTTGTGATTTCGTAGAGTGAAATTTGTTTCGACCGATACCAAATCAAATTATCAATAAATTTAAACGAAAAATTGGATATAGACTACAAAAGATTAAAATAAAATTAATAATAAGTGAGAATAGGATCACAATTGACTGACAAAGTGTCGGCGCGTAGTTTATTGAGTTGAGAGAAAATATATAACATTCGCATGGATAATATTAATAAGCTAATCAAAATTCTAGCACGGGCCGAATATGGCTATCCAATTCTACTCGTTGTAAAATAAAATTGACATGAAATAAAAATTAATGCACTTAATAATCATCAATGTGACTTTTTAAAGTAAATTAATTAAGATGTTATGAAATATTTTTGTTTTTTTAATGTGAAAACGTCATCATATATATATTAAAAAAGTTTTTGTGTATGTGTGAGGTAAATATTTATGCAATTTTTAATCCTGAAAAGATGAGAAGGCCAAACCATAAATTAAAAAGATATTTAAGAAAAAAATAATAGAAAAGAAAAAATAAAATGACTCTTACATATATAACTATTATTAATTCTTCTCTATTACGTTTTGTCAGAATCAATAGTTTATTTTTATTTCGAAAGAAATTACAAAATGTGTATCTTCTCCAATTTTTTCGTCCATCAGAATCTTAAATAAAAGCTTTATTATATTCTAAAGAGAGAGAGAGAGAGAGAGAGATTTTAAGTTTTATTTTGTTCTTTCTCTTTCTATTCATTTATCACACAATTCTATTCATCTCAATAAAGTTCAATTCAAAGCTTTAATCATTTTTTAAAATAATATATCATACTTAATATTAAAATTATAATATAAATAATAGTACTGATATACTAGTACTTTCGTTAATATTTTAAAGTAAGTTTCCTAAAAATTTGCCTATATGTAAGTACTTCGAAAAAAATATAAGAAATTATATCTTTATCAAATTTAAATTTTTCTTTAGTGTAAAATAGAGTATCTCATTAAGTTTATTGCTTCTTATCAAACTTATTCTATAACTTTTGTAAAATATTTTGTATGATTTTATATTTTTTCATTTACTCTATAAATTTTTGATAATTTATCTTATAATAAGATTCTGAAATTAAAATACCAAAATGTGTCCAGGATTAATTCTAATCCCCCTTTCATTTTAAGATAATAAATCTATGAGATCTATCAATAAAATTTTCATGTCTTTTTAATTTGATACATACATATATACATATGTCTAATATATCTATGTACTTATTTTATACGTGTGCGCGCGCACCGCACATATATCATATAATTTTCAGAGATCTATTATTTTAGATTAAAATAAAACATAATTTCTTATTCACGATTATACGATGCGTAACAGTGGAGTAGATGTAGAGTTAAAGCTATGTTAAATTGTAGAATACAAATACATAATACATAATATATAATACAACATACATAAATTCATAAATCCAAAATAACAGTAAATATACCCAAAAATAGCGCGTAAAATAATTACAAACAATTGATTCAGGAAGTATACAATAATAAAGAAGTTACTCACCTCATGGTTGCTTCACCGTTGCCTTTATCTCCCTCTTCTCTTCCTCTTAGCTTGCTTCGTTGCACTCACATGTAACACTCACTCGCGAAGACACGGTTAATTACGATCGCACGCGCACGAGTCGTATGAAAACGCAACAACATTCGTTTTACGACGTTGCGCTGGAAGAACAGCACGAAACATTTGCTCCGATGGATCGCCGTCGCGATCGTCTCGATACGAGTCATTAATCACAGAGTTAATTAAACTCACGGTCCGATATCTTCTGATTTTAATAATCACAGGAAACAATCGTGTGTGTGTGTGGGGGTCCCGCATTTGTATCGCGTACTTGTCACGAGCACGTTAGCCTCGCCACACGTATGCTTAACATACATTTATGTCTAAATAACACGCTGTACATCACGAAGAATGAGTTCTATGAAATATTTAATGTACTAGAATAAACGTAGACCGAATATTCCACACCTTGGTGCTTTCCAGATTTGTAAGTGATACGCGCGATCGATGTATCACATTTTCCGCTACTCGCACCGCTAGATCCGGAATAACATGCGACTCGCATGTTATTCCGATCTGGAAACAGCACATATTAAATTTAAACCGACGGAAAAATATATCGAAGCGTGACGCGAAATATGCTGCAATCTGAATACCGGCGGAGAAATAGTTATAGTTTCTCTATTTACCTCGCGTTTTTTCTTCGAGCGAATAAATCGCACGACACCTAATTCGATGAGCGACCATCGTCTTGATACGCTTATAAATCAATCGGAATTAATTAATGCGTCAATTGCGTGTTAAGGATCGCCTCGAGGGATAATAACTCGCGACACGCGGAGCGGCTCGTGGCACTGCCTACCGGTCGAGTGCCGGTGAACGAGTGATAGTGCGGCGACCTTGTGTATACACTCTACGCTAGCTGCGTAAACACAGAAAAAGTGCCAGGCGCCGCGTATTGTCCACTACGAAATATTTAACGTTACAAAATAAATGTACGCTGAATTATTCCGCTCTTAGTGTACCACGCAGTAATTTTGATGAATGGCTTATTGTCATATATTCGAAGACTCATCAGAAAATCGTCCGAGATTATTCTCGATTGAGGGGAAAAAGAGAGAAAGGCGATGATATTAGTAATATATTATTAATAACATCACTTCATATTATATTATTATATTATGAATTATTTAATTTTTTCGCTTGATAAAAATTTAATCAATTAATCTATGGGAAAAAATTATAAAATCTAATATTTATTTGACGAAAGCTAAAATTTACTATCGTCCTGGATTGAAAAATATTTATGCATATTAATAATTTATGTGTCGTTATTACTACTTTTGAAAAATTCATGCTCCGAGAGGAATAAAATTGTATATTTTAATAAGTAAATGAAGAAAATTAAATTGGATTGCCGCAAGAAATATAACGACTCTCCTTCTTAATTTACTAAAAATCGCACAATCGTTACTCTCAGAACGTACAAAAAAATAAATTAATATAATTTAATTTTTATTTTCTTATTATATGCCAAGTGATAAGTAACCTAATAAAAAGTAACCTAAATAAATAAAAATATTTTATTCTTTGACTTTAAATTTTACACTTTATAATTGTTTTAAATAATCAATTATTTCAATTATTTAAATTTGCTATTAGTAATCAGCTTATCGATCCGACTACGATAACGTATCTACACGTGAAATGAAAAAATTAGGTGAGCAGTATAAATCTCGTATTTTCTTAGTTAAATCAATAATATATAACAAATTAGTACGTACGTACAGTGTTTATTTAGCATCAACTCGATAGCATTAACCAATTTTTAATTGTAAAATTATTATGACCTCAACATTTTCATATTAAAATTTTTATTTCTAATTAGTCTCAGCATATAGTAAAATTAAAATATTGTGCATGCGTGCGTACGTACGTGTGTGTGTGTGTATATGTGTGCGTGTAAGAGGAAGGGAGAAAAAAAGAGTTGTGTGTGAACCGTCCACATTTAAAATGTCTAAGCTTTGCTATATTAAAACTAAGAATTCACATCTTTATTTTTCACTAAAATGTAACTTTTCATAGATTCACTATAATTTTCAGCTTCTTTCGTCTAACGTAAAAATTAAGCTATTGAAGCACGAGTGATCACATTTAATGTTGAATATGCTGTGTAATGCATGTACACGTAGATCCAGAAAGATATCACAATTAACATAACTTAACAAAGTTTTCATCACTATTCCAAATTTGTGATAAGAAACGTTTGTATACATTTCAATGTTAAAATCACGTACCATGTCCCTGATTTGATCTCGTCAAATGTATCGATGACAACCAGCAGCGACGGAACGCGGCTCTCTTCGGTCGCGTTTTGCCCACTGCCGTATCACGCGGTCGATTCGATCAATCAAGGCCGACAAGGAAAAAGGGATGCAGAATGCAGAACGCGGCCTGCCCTGCGTCATGATTTCCCTTCGTTGCGGCGTTGCGATGCGACGCGGCGTATGCCGGATGCGATCCGCGCGTCGGAATGAAATTATTTCTGTTACCGGCGGGCGCATACCACGAATTAATAATTCCCAATTATCTCGAATCGATGTATTTAGCAAAATTACCTAAATCGTTACATCCGCCCAACAACATAATGCGGGAACTGAAAATGAAACTCCGCGGACACGGCCGCCCGACAGCCGTACAGAAATTAACTCGCGCTCGAATTACCGATACCATACCGCCATATGCCCGGGTTTTAACGGGGATCGGACTTTTCCGGAAACTCTCACGTCGACTTCGCCGGAAACAACGGTATTTATCTTGGCTTAAAAAAAACTCTTGTTTAATTCGCGCGTTTCTAATTCTTTGTAAAAATTTATCTTTACTGCCCCGCATAATGAAATTTTTAAATTAAACACGATTACTACATTTTACACAGATATAAAAAAGATTAATATAAAAATAATATAAAAACTTCTCCATTGTTTTAACACATGTATTTTTCTCATTGCGAGAGGTTGGACAATTCTCAGAATAAATTATCTACACATCTATCGTATCGATCTGTAATTTACTGGCATTATAAACGACCTTTTTAAATGGGGACATAATATCACTATTACGCGCACACACACTTGCTTCGTCTCGACAAATAAGTTCCTTGATACGTCCTCGAATCTACCCGCCTCGCTACTTCTTATTTCGAGGGCCTCGACGGGGCAAAGGGGGAAACAATCCCGCTGTTCGATGTGTCGCTGGCGCGCGTAATGACGGCCAGCGCCGCGAATTAGAGTTGGTGGGCGTAAGGGTGGGCGCAATACAATATAATATTCGGAGCGATATAAAATTACGGATAATTGCTTGATTGGCCTCGGCAGATGGGTGTAATTTAGAATATCCGCCGCTTGCGCGCGCCTGCCGACTAATCAATTACGAAATGTTTCGAGGGCCGACCGCGGCTAATAAGATTTACGATTGGGCGCGCGAGATCGGTTCCTTCTACGATCGTTTCCCCGATCCTTTCCTCCGTTCCCCTCTCTCTTCCTCGTTGGAATCCCCCCCTCGGCAACCGTTTCGTAAATTATGG
This sequence comes from Crematogaster levior, assembly GCA_901521435.1. NCBI lineage: Eukaryota > Metazoa > Arthropoda > Insecta > Hymenoptera > Formicidae > Crematogaster > Crematogaster levior. Next base: position 39,582 of record CABEGB010000569.1, on the reverse strand, counting down.
GTTCGGACGCAGCTAAACAGCTGCAACACGGTCTCGCCAATCTCTTCTTTGACGTATTTGCGGTTAACGACTTTAAACCTAGTTTTAGATAGGACGATATTTCTAACGTGTGTTTCTGACGAGCGTCGAAAAGTTTCGCCGTGAAATCATTGCGAGACTGCGATAGACAGTTCGAATTCGGCACGAAGGATTGATATGATGATTCTTATTCAATGAGATGTCAATACAATAGCACATTGTTAGTATCCAACATTTAAAGTTAAAAATTTTAAGTTAAAAAGCTTAACATTGACATCAACATCGATTTTCGTTGCGATATAAGCAAATCTCGAAACGCACACAATTGATGCTAATGGCAAAAATATCTTCTTTCTATTTATAAATCATTCTTCTATTCATCTTGCAACTTTCGAATATCTCAATTGAGCTTGAATCTCTATTGAGGACTGAGACAGTGAAGTCGGAGCCTAGAGAATGAGATATTATCTATCTTTTTAGTACTGAACATTCTATACGGGATAATGTTGGACTAATGCATAAAAAAAGATTGCAGAAAAAAACTGCAATTTACATAATTGTTGCTCGTGCAAATACGAGTTAATAAATCTCCGTTGAAGAAAACCGCAAGTGGTATATTAGTATCGTTTACACGAGGGTTAAGACAGGTGAATGCCGCGGGCGATTGCTATTTCTCACCGAGGAAACACGGCTTGTCGGAGATACACGCCCTGAAGTGGCTCGTCCGGGTCTCAATTAGCGTAACATTTCGGCGGCCCCGGCATAAGGCAATAATCGCTCGCGTGTAAACCGATATCTATTCCTCGCAGCGCGTGCACGAACGCATCGTTGTCCGCGCGCGAGAGGAGAGGCGCGGGAGGGAAAGAGAGTGAATGCAACTCGCGCGCCCCGCGAGGGGTGTGAGAACAGAGCGCGTATATCCGGTTCCTCCTGCTCGTTCGCGATGGAGTCGTATCGGAGGGGATGATTCCGCCGAAATGCCGAAACCCCTGACACCCCAAACGCCGTTAAAACGCCTCGCTACTCGTGTTTAGATATCGTTAAACCACATTTTCAACACTGCCATTATGTAAAGCACGTGGCGGAGGCCGATAAGTCGAACAATGGGCTCGGCGCGAGCGCGGTGACGGAAGCAGGAGAGGGTTAAGGACTTTCCCGAACGTCCATCCTGGGTCGATCTCCGCCGACCAATCGATGGACCAACGAACTCCCTTCCCCATTTCTCCCCCTTCGTGTTTCCTGGAATCGACTTATCTTGCCGGGCGCGAACTTCGTCATCGGCGGCGAACTCGCGGAACTTGTCGGCGAAGCTCGTACCTTAATTATGCTATCCAGGTACTAAGTGTAATTAGTGTCCCATTGAAAATAAAATAAAACTTTTATTTTCTCTCTCCTTCTCCACTCCTCTCTCTCTCTCTCTCTCTCTCTCTCGGTGCTTATTTTTTCTTCGTCTTTTTCTTTATACGCCAGCAGCGCGTTAGCAATTAAAGTATACTCGAGCAAAGAGTTGGGCGAACAGAGGAAGAAAGAGAGGAGTTAGGCGCATGACGTTACGCACCGTACAAAATAATACTTTTTATTGCCGCGATCTTTACGATCTGTAGCGTATCGAGTATAAAGAAGATAATAAAGGAAGACGCGCGCACGCTCAGAGATAATAGTCAGCATTATGCACGCATTGCTCAACTGCAACGTCATTTTTACGACCGATTTTTTTTACGATCTCCGCTTTTTTCCAGAACCCGCGCGCTCGCATTCGATTCGCGATCAAACTCCTCGCGAGTAGTAGTTTCGTGAATTATATGCAATTGTTGCAATTTTTTTTCTCTACAATTTGTATTTTTTACAGCGGAAAGATCAGGGGCAAGGGGTTTCTCAGATGGAATCATGGCCACTTTTTCTCTTCTGATCGTAAACTTTTTGATTTATCGTGAAGAGAAAAAAGGAAACAATTTTTCCGTAATGATATTCTCTAACCAGAAGCCAGTTGTGCGACAAGAGTTTAAATAGCAGCTGGCCAATTTTAAGCGAGACTCGCGTGCGAGTCTTTTACGAGACGGAGACGTGGAGTGAAATAGGTGGTAGGACGAGTAACTTGGCGGTGAAAAGCGCATTTTCCGTCGCTCCCGATAAACTTGGAGGGCATTAATTGTGCACGCGTAAACTCAAATTTCATCGCGCGCGCGGCACACAGAATCATCTTCTTCGTCTCACTCGCGCGGCCACGCGAGAGAACGCGATTTCTATAGTTGAAGTCGAGCTTTTTCACGTCGTTTCGCGAAACGACGCAGGAGGAAGGTGAAACATGTGCCGGGGGTGGACGGAAGAGATGGAAGAGGGTGCAGACGCTCCCTTTCACCGCCACGTACAAAGCTCCCAGCTGCCTCCGCATACGTATACACACACATACACGCGCGCGCGCACAGATTTGTTTTATAATATACATCTATGCAATCCCTAAAACACGTGCAGGGTGTTTCATCCCGTCGTCTTTTATTTGATACCCTTTGATGCGTTTGAAGGGTGTTTTGCTTATTTCTTCTCAATTGTCGACGTTAATTACTTTGGCAATCAAGCTGAACTATATGTTCTGCTATACAAAATAAAATCGTCAGTTAAATCAATTAAAAAGATTGTAAATATTTTAAAATGTATTCGCAGAGTTCTCGAGTTCGCTTGAGACACTAACTCGCTCGATCGCGCTACCCGAATGTCGCAACGACTGTCGTAACATTTTTCTCACCTCGACTGCCAGATCGCCAGGACACCCTGTATACCCGCGCACGGAGGATACAGCCGGACGCGTACGTCTATATTCCGGATATAAATTGTGGCAGAAGCGTACGGGGTCGGTATAAGTATAGTTACGATAAATCAGGCATATCGACGTCCGGCATAGAATTGCAAATGAGCCCCTGCCATCTTTAAAATAAAAAGTTATAACTGCGCGCGCTCGCTCGTTCGTCCGCGAGCGCGCACGCCGCGCCGGTAGAGATAGTCGGCAGACTTCCATGTGCGCGTACGTATAATGCATACAATCTCCGGGCAAGCAAGGAGAAAGAACTTAAAATGAATAATGTATCGTATATTTAATTCTATACATAAGTATCCGTGCGCCGCTGCTGCATACTCGTGTGTGCGCGCGTTCTCTACACACGTACGTGTAGCTGAAAACGTTAGCGTTTCTTCTCTTTACTCTTCTTTCCTCCGCGTCCATCTGTCCATCTGTCTCTCTCTCTTTCGTTTCTTCTCCTCTTTTTCTCCGATCCCTCTTTTCTCCGTATACGGTATCTATTCGCCGCGCTTCTCCGCGTCTCCTCTTCGCGGAATCGCGCGAGAGGGAAACGAGAGATCGAGAGCCTGCTGCTGAGTTACTACGGCAAGAATGAAGTAGCATATTTCCTATGCCTCGTGACGAATCGACTTTCCAACCCCGGCCGGCGACCAGAGAAACAAAAATACTCCTCGTCGGCCGGGGCACGCCCCGACGAGAGGAATAACTATCATTAAATTATTATCGATCGATAAGCTCCATGTTACTGCTGGCCAGGTCGAGGCTTTTTCTAATTTGTCAGATGTAGTTGCGCATCGACGGAAAGGCAAGAGGGCAGAAGGCGCTGGCGCGAGAGAGAAAAAGAGGATAAGGGAAAGAAGAAGATGGACGAAAAAATACAATTATTAGTGTTTTATATCAATTCCTTGAAACGCGAGAGAAAACGAGCAATGCTACTTTCACGATTGCGAAATAGAAGAGGGGGGGAGGGGAAAACGTATATATGAAATATCTGTTCTATTTTGTTTTCAAATGAATGATATTGATTGCGTTGTCTTCGAGGTATTCATATAATACAATTGTATAGCGGTATGTTTCATTAGCATTTATATAACGTCGCCCCGTACATCAGGGCATTAGTAAGTTTTGAATAATAAACACGCATAAATATTAAATTGTTAGACGAAATAAGCGGTGGCAAAACTCTTTGGGATAATAAAATACACTTTATCGGAGCGTTCGGACTCTGCATTTTATTTTAATCGAAATTTAATTCGTGTCTCAATTGTCAAAATATTTAATAATGCAAATAATAAGATCGATCACGTCCAAGTCGAAGAATCCGCGAGACTTAAATCTAGAACGTTCTGTATATCATAAGCTGTAAGTAGGGCAGGAAGATGTAAGAAATAGATATTTAATTTAAAAATAGACTATAACAGGTTGCACACCTCAATAATTTATCAGAATCATCTCTCGTATCGCGATATTTATGCATACCTGAGGAAAAATCAAACGACGAATCCAAGTGACGCGTAATCGCACGCGTGTAAGTTTCTCATCGCTCTGTGCGATTGAAATTGGGGAGAGATAGAGTGATAAACCGTAGAGAGAAGAAAAGTGTATCGATTCGACTTTTTTTCTCGGTCGCGGCCTTACCGGAAAATTATCATACGCGGCAGCTTCGATCGCCGCGTTGACAGGCGATCTTTAATTAGAATTGAACTTGATTGACCGGCTTTGTCGACACCCGAGACCGTAGAACACGATCCAACAAGCAACGGCACGAAAGAACGTCCATGCATGTGCGTGTACGTTCGGCTCGTGTGGGCGTGCATATATCCGTTCTATCGGTGTGTATGTGTGCGTATGTTACAGCGCGACTCGGCTATAGTTACCGCAATAAACCACTATATGGTTTATTAATAATGCCGTACGGTTCGATGTTTTATGGTCATATCATGAGCACTCGGCCATTTTCTTGCGCAATAGTTTTATTCTCGTAATAAGAAAAATGTGCGGCCGCGGCTCTCAGTGATTTCAGTGATTTCAGTGATTTCCAGAATATCCCACGAGTCAAACGGTTAATCAGTCGTTTAGGGGAGAGAAACGTAAAAAAATATCATATAATTTGTTATCTCAAAGAGATAATAAATACACAAAAACCAAGGAAATTAAATGATCGTATTATCATAGTGCGCTTCTCATTGTCGGGCAAGTTCTGTTAACCACACCGCCGCGAGTGTTTGCAATTAACTGAACGAAAAGATTTTATTACGTGCTTGTATCCTTAATCTGCTGAAATCTTTTAATTTTTTATGGCATCAAATAATTTACAACTTTGCTTAAATATTGCCAGAGAAGAAAAGATTCCAATTTTGTCGAGAAAATCCCGACCTCACCTTGTATAAATAAAAGAAAAAAATGAAGCTCGTATATTCAATAATAATAATATTAATGTTTACGAAGTCCCGAGCTTATCTTTTGCCAATTAGTAGAAAAGTCGGTAGGCGAAGAGAAAGAGAGAGAAAGAACACGAGGTAGAAAGAGAAATCGATACAGAATCACGTGTGCACACTAAAGAGACGATCTTCGCGGAGAGCGCGAATAATTGACGCTCGTTTCGCTGGCGACTTTATCCGTCCGATGATCTTCAGTGATAACGATCGACAAGGATGTTCAGCCGCAGGCGGCGCGGTGGCGCCTGAATGAGAACCGCTGCGTTTTATATAGCACGTACGAAGCGGAGCGGCGACGACGAGCAAGTTCCGCTCGGCTCGGCTCGGCTCAGCGCGTGATGTAACAATATAAATAACGTACCAAGCGAGTAATAACAAATTCCCCGTTTAATCTTATCGTTTACAATAAATATTGATATGAAAGTTAGGTTGCGCTATCGAACCGCGACCGCGATATTATGCGTGCGCCCGCGCGCAGATTAAAATAATAATAATTCGCCTAATCTTCGTGCCCAAGGCGCGAGAAAGAGAACGCGAGCGACGTGAAACGGAGACGAAGAAGCGAGCGCGGCCATGAAACCGTCGCGACCTTATCTTAACAAAATAACTGCGCAATTAGACTGGCGCAGTACCACAAGCTGTACCAAAAAGTACTTGAAAAGACTGTCGTCGGTGCAACGTTTCTTCTTCGAGCGAAGTCCATCGTGATTTTTCTTCGGAGCTTCAATGGAGAATCACTGGATCTAATCTCAGATCGCGATTTTGATGAATTCCGCCTGACGACTCAACTTCACGCACAACTTTTCAGATCTTTAAGAATGCAAACGTTATTTTTCTGAGTCAATTTGTGTTCGACCGACTGCTATTTTTGCGGGTCTTTTATCTCCATGTGATGGATCACGTGCAATTCTATTTTGCAGATCTTCGAACTTTGCACCCTAGATTTGTTGTTATTTTTTTAGAGGTACGATTTCAACTTCGGTGACTTGTCACTTTTCAAAGCTCCGATGTTCTCGGCTCCTCGGAAATAAACTGCGAGCTGCTGGTGGGATTACGAAAAAGGAAGGGAAATAATAATACGTGTTAGAAAACCCGAGCCCGAGCATAGCGGGTGGTTATGCCGCCGATAACCGACGAAAGGATTCGGCGCGAGGTTGCGTTGTGTGCGGTTCCGCGGTATTATTTTCAAACGGTTAATTATCCGCCATAGTGAAATTATGCTATTACATGATAATTACATCACGGCGCGGCCGTACGTACGTACGGTCTACGATCTAGCGGGCGCTGAATGTCGTTTCACGCCCGACTCACCTTGATGAATATTTCCCATTCTAAGTCGCGTCATTGATCATAGTGATCTTCGCTGTGCAACGAATTTCGCGTTCCCGCCGTTTCGCGACACATACCTCACGACGACGTCGCGAGCTTGTATTCGTATAGTAGCGTCGCTAATGTTGGTTGCACACATCGTCGAGCGCTCATACACGCACACGCACACACACGTCCGACCAGTGGATGTCATACAGTAATCACATTACTGCGTCGCGGGGATCTGCAAGATCGAGAATGACCGTTACGAATAGATTGGACAATCATTAAATTGACAATCATTAGTCTCACTCTTAACAAGATCCAAATAGCAGAGCTAACGCACGAGCCCGAGTTTTTACCTCATATTTTCCTCGACGTTTATTTCTCGCTGTTCGAAGCTTCCTCATAACGTATATCGGACTTTAACAATAGTTCCCTTGAGACAACTGTTGACGGTTTAAGAGTCAACTGGTGCTGTGAGATAAACGACCGTTCTCTCAGTTGACTTTCCCTAACTGATCGTTTTTATCGGAGCAGAGGGGGGCACGGCGGGGGATCGCGCGCTACGTTACATACGATGTACATGTGGTTCAATGCCGAGGATGCGTCGTCTCGTCTTTCGTCTCGTCTCGTTCTGTTCCCTCACAAACGAACGAGCTAACGCTCGTAGGTGGGAGCTCGAGAAAAGGAAAAATGCGACGAGCGAACGCGCGGCGGAGGCTCAAGGATAATCTACGGGCGCGAGCTCGGTTGAGCGCCGCTGCATTAATAATATACGATACCCGTAATGGCATCGGGCGTATACGAACGTATATATTGTATAATAACTTCCAAGGCCTTATAAACGTTTATTATTTACCGCGTAACGTAATGGCAAACAGGCCTCCGCCTTCTCTCCGTCTCCCTCCTTCTCTCTCGGTCCTCTCTCTCTCTCTCCTCTCTCTCACTTTTTCGCTTCATCTCGAGGCGTTATTAAAAATAATACTATAACACTCTCGCGTTTCCGCCGCGTGTCCTCCTACCCCTTTTTCTTCCGTTCTTTTCTTTCCACGAGACGAGAGACATTTTTTTTCACCGGATTTTCGGGTAAACAACCTGCATCTCGATTTATCTCCTTTTTGAATATAATTGTCGAAAGTTGCATGCAAGTACTTTCTCACTTTTGCATCAGGTTTTGCTGTTGTAACACGCACGTTTTATTTAAAAAAATTGTGTATTTTTTAATTTACTATATGCTATATTGTACCGTTAAATTTAAACTGATCATAAATTTATTATTTACATATTATGCGCAAGATATAATATGTTTATATTACTATGCATAATAAATTATACCCGTTCGTGTCAATTTTTAATGCGCGCAAATAAGCGTGAAAAATCAGGTCAGTTCTACCATTTTCTTCGACATGATCAGCAACGTCGAAAAATATTGAGCCAAGAGTAAAATATCTCAAGAGACGACAGCTCGTTTCACTTAGAGGTAGAGGTATTCTCATAGAAGTCTCATTATTCATCGAGCAGAAATTTATTTCGAGCCTCGGACAAGTGTCTTGTTGCCCGCTTCCTCGAGAAAGGAAATCCGAAAAAGGAAATCGTTACGTTTACAGAGCCGCACCCATAAGTAACATGGCATAGCTCAATATATAGATATAGCCCTATATATTTTGTATATATACATAGTCCAATATATAGATATATCCGTATATTTCGTTATATATAAATAGCGATAGGGAAACCTAACACCTGTACGGGTAACTTGAAACTCTAATGCAAATCAGCTTATAATGTCAAAGCGGATTTTATTCGTATAACGTAATTTTATCACGTATAATAGACGAAAGGAATGGTTAGTTCCGAGAAAATGCTTGCAAAATCTGAACACCTATTGGCGAGTTGTAAAGAGATCATAAGAGCAGAAAGATGTAAGCTAAATTTAAAGATACTAATTCAGACTTCGCGCAGATATTCGAAATTAAAAATGTGGAGGAATGTGATGGTTCGAGTTTAAATAGAATGAAAAGAGAGAAACAATTCTCTTTTATGTGTTTTCTCAGCACTTCCGACTTAGCAGAGAGAGCGGTTACAAACATTACGAATACACGCGTTTATAGGCTATGCCTATACCGCGCCGTTGAATCATTAACGGCGAGTTAATCTCGGCCGCGTGTTTAGTACAAGAAGAGGTCACTTAATATTTCGCGAGTTTCGCGATCCGCGGTATATTAAACGTCGAGCAGCCCGAAATACCCGCGAAGAATCGCGGCGCACGGCTCATTCGCTGCGCGGTGTGAAAAACGAGGACACCGAAGAATAAGTTCGTTGACTTGCCGCGGGTAATTCAACGTTTCTGTCGCATCGGGAATTGATCTGAGCGCCGGCAATTACGAGACCTCCGTCAAAGGCCAAATTCGCGAACGCGTGTATTCACATTTCTGCGCGATCAGATGTTCGCAACGCGTATCTCCCTCAATTCACGTTTCGTTTAACTTACATTGGATTCTCTGCGAAATTATAAGTCACGATTGATAATTAATGCGCAAGAACCGACCGAGCTACTTTTTATAAGATTATTGCAAATTTGTATGTTTATTATCAATCATAGATCATTATAGTCATAGATCTCTTTTTTCTTAAAGAACAGCATCGAAGTCAAAGATGATTTGTTTGCCGATTAAGAATCGAACGAATCTTGAACTTTGATGTTGTTTCTTTAAGAAAAAAAAAAGAATGTTTTAACATTACCTATTTCCTCGGAAAGCGATTCTACATCCATCGCGTGCAAATTTTATCTGCTAAATTTATTTTATTTCTCTTTTACGTTAAATTCCTTGAAATATTATAAAGATTCGTTAAGCGACAAACAATTTTTTTACTGTAATTATATAGCAAGAATAATAATTGACACGCATAATATAAAAACCAACCAAACCAGTTTTCATGAGAAAAATTGTAAAATTACTTCATTATATAAGATGGGTCATTTAACTATATATAACCTCGGTAATGTAAAGTGTCCAATACTCCTATCCAGTGAATCTTCCCATTATGCCGTAAATCAGTTTCAAAGTTCGCTCGGAGGAGTTTTTTTTTACTTAACCCTGTTAATTGTTGATACGGGATTGAAGAGTTAATCGCCGGCTGACCAGGATGCAAGTGCCTTCGTGAAAAAAAATCTCGTGGAAAACGCTGGGCAAGCACGCGCATGCGAAATTTCTTTTTTCTTTTTTTTTCCTTCCTCGCGGAGAGGGAGGCGACATTATTGCGTCGGTTAAGAGCGCGTTCACATGTATTCACTCCTCCCTCGCTGCACCTCGCGCCTTTCTCTCTATTTGCGCGCACGCACGCACGTACGCGTGTTATTTCCTCGGCGAAACGGCCGTCGCACCGCTCTTTATGATCACGCACACAAAAAATCATTAGTAAATCTCTCTGTCGCCACGTGCGTATTTTTCCGAGCGATTTATCCCTGTGACAAAGAGTTAGCAAGACACGACGAGAATCGCACCATTTACCGGCTATTTTTCTCTTTCCGTGACGAATAAATTCTTAAGTGTACGTCGCGTGCTTCGATTCGTTTAAGACTTTAGAGAACATCCCGTTACGATCCAATAACAGCTGCAAAAAAAGCGAAAATAACCGGTCTATGTGATTTCTTTTCAGATATAAAAACGGAAAGGTCTGTCGTCGATGTGTCAGTTTTTTGACACACTCTTTCTATTCTTTCTCTCTTAGTCGCTAGAACAAAGATATTCTTTCATTAGCAATTATAAATCTGTGCTACTTAAAACAATTTTCGTTAGCTTATTTGGATCTTGAAGATTGATTTTTTTTTAAATACGTTTTCGCAAATTTTTCGAACTTTGTTACCAAAATTGACGCCAATTTATTTGGCGCAACACGTTTGTCGTCGACATGTGAGTCTCATTGCAAAATTAAGAAGAAAAACGTATGTACATTATTTTTTCTGAAAAGTATCTTTTTTAATCTCTATGATAAGTATATATTTTTTAAATCTCGTTTATCTTTACGAAATTTTTCTTCTGGCCTATCCAAATACGTTCGAATTGTGGAGATCGATAAAAATCCGCAAAAAATTGGAGTAAAGGAATAGTTCGTAGACGATCGAAACGAAAAGCACGGAGAACGGGATTAAGAAAGATGTGGCACGAGCTAGAGGAACACGATGAGGGATAATCTGATTTTCAGCAACTTTATACGTTGCGCTTCGATTAAAATCCAGCTAGCGTGCAGGCTCGATATAGTTATCCCGCTTATATTCTTTCTCTTATATTCTATCCCTCTTTCCCTTTCTCCCTCGAGTGAAGGGCGGGCACGGTGGTTGACCAGATACCCCCGTAGTCAGGTATCTCTCCTCATTTATGGACGTGCTTTAACCCCGAACGAGCGTCGTTTTACAAACGATGGGGGACGCTTCTTAATCCTCGTCTTCCGCGCTATTTATTATTATTTATAATTTCTTTAGAATTGGTCTCTCCACGTCAAAGCTTAAAAATATATTCATCAACATATAATAATTATAATTTTCATCCTCAGCAAAAGCAGAAATAAAGTCACGATGAGTTCCGAATTTTCAGAGCATTATAAATGTCTCTTTGCGGTTAAAACTCTAATATCACAAACTCGTTGAAATTTCTTTAAAATCGAGGAAGAAACGTTTCTGTACACTGAAGAAAAAAATAGCTGATTTAACTCAACCGTCCAACCAAAGCAATAATAACGAAATTGTTTGTTATCCTAACAAATTGTTTAGTCTATCTGACAATTTTTAGCACGGACAAGGAAATGTTTGTTTGTCCCAACAAAAAAATTTATTTGACAGCCCGTGACAAATCGATTTAGTTGAACCAATTTTTTTTCAGTGTACGCTTTATAACGTAATTCAACATCTGTAAACTATTTCTTCGGAAATGCAGGAGAAAAAGAGAGATACGCAAAGAGAGATATGCAGGAATTAAGATCACGGAGTGAGAGTTTAACTCGATTAAACCGAAAAGAAACATTTGCAGCTTCCCTCAGTGACACCATGGAACTATCAGTGCTTCATCGCAAAATATGCAAGAGAGACATAACTCCAGCTGGATGCCATTTGTTATCGTCCGATAATAAATACACAAAAGTTTTATTGCATCACACGCGTCGAGGTGACACGCAGATTTCCTCTTAGCGTCTTCGCGATGTCGAGCCACAGTGGTGGTCGTCTACGCGAGAAGAGAAAAAAAGAGGAACAGAGAAAGAAAGACCGGAAGCGAACGAGACCGAGAAATGGAATGAGAGATGTAAAGAACGAGAGAGAAGGAGATAGACAAGAAGAGAGGAAACAAAAGAAGCAAGAAGAGCCAGCGCGTACGTAGAGAAACGTTATTGAAACGCAAATCACGTTGCGCAACCCGCCGGCACTGCGGCCATAGCGGGCCTGATCGGAATGTCTTGGCATTAATAAAATATGAAGTATAAAAAGTTATTAAAAGGAGTAACGAGGAATTTAATGTTTATTCATACCCGGACGCGCTCGCGCGCGCTCGGCAAAAAGACGCGGTGTGGAGAGCAGAGCGGGGTGGAGGGATGACGGCTTTGCATATTAAAAATCGTAAATAACGCCGAGCAGGGCGTCGCCTTCGCTCTTCCCTCCCTGCCCAATCCTCCTCTCCCTCACAGGCCTTTACGATTATGATAAATTTTAATCTGCACCGTGAAATCTCCTTTAATGTCCGTACTCCTCTTCGCGAGCTCTCCCTCTCCCTTCTCGGCCTAGTCACCTTTGTTGTCTCTCGTCGTTAAAGTCGCTCGCCGAGAGCAACTTCGGATGGGCGTAATTGTTCTCCGCGAGACACGTGGGCTTCGATCTTTGACACTTACATTCCCGATATGTGACTCGAGTTATTATACGACGTTTTTCATTAAGAGTTTTGTAACAGATTTAATATTAATCATTGTGTGGAAACTTTGAATATACTTTAAAGACTTTCCAATAAGCATTTATCTTTGTGCAATATTAAATGATGTAATGTTTTATTAAATATTAAAATTTGACAAAGTTTTGATTAGAAAGCGTCTAGAATTGTCTAAGATAAAAAATGTATAACGCACTCTGTGTTAACAAGCAAGAGAATTATGATTTTCACGAAAACAATTTCTTGAAGAGCATGTCGTTCGTTTAATTCTATTCGTTAAGATTTTATACACTCTTGTACTATATACTCTTAATATTTATATTAAATTGGAAGAACAGTAAAAAAAAAAATAAAAATAAATTCTATTGATATAAATAAATCATGTTACAAATTTTGTCCAATAGAAAAAAATCTTCCTAACACTTTTCTTCTTATTTGGATTATGCGAGGTATATATAACATCGCTTTCATTCGTCATTCGATTCGATGTTATCGCGTGCGAGTACCGTTGCGACCGCGACGTGCCTCGCGTGTTCGTAATGAGCATTAATTCGAGTCAGTCGGACTTACGGAAAAGTTTTTCCACAAACAGTTGGGCGACAGGCGCGATCGCCTTCGACGATTACATGAATAATCGTCGGTCGATCGCGCTCGCATAAAGTGTCGTCGATTGCAGCTGCCGACGTGTAAAGTCGTACTCACCTGCAACAGAAAGTGGAATTTGTTGATTAAATGGTTAACCAGTTGAGGTGGGAGGAAAGGTGAGAAAGGGGAGGATCGACGCGTTGCGCCGACAACATTATAGTGTCAGCAGTTTGGCCGACACGCGTTAAATATGCGATTAAACGATAGGCACGGCGGCGCACCCCGCAACAAAGTATCGGGGATAATTTCATACTGAAATAATAAAAGATAATGGAACGTGGAAACGCGTAAATATTTATTGTTGGCCGCGCAAGAGCGGGCCGCTCGTTACCGCAGATTGATATGACGATAAATCGTTAAGTGCGGCTATTAAAACTCCTGAATAATCTAATCGCGCATGGATATTATAGTATATATATAGTATATATATATAGTGTGTGTACATATATATATACATACACTCACACACGCACACTTTGCATATATATATATATATATATATGCGCGCGTGTGTGGATTGCGAAAAAAGGATGATGTTTCCATGTATCTGTGAATCGATAAAGCTTGAAGTTGTGAGAAACGCGTTCGCTAGAAGTGGCCACATGTTGTTAGCCACGGAGATTTTACCCAAAAATTGACTAATCTTAAATACGAAATTTTAAAAATTGCTTGCAGAAATTCTAGCAGAAATATACATTTATACAATTTTTGCTATTCATAGACTTATAACTTGTATCTCTTCCGCGTATATTATTCTATTGTATTTTATAGTAGTTTTCTATATATATATATATATATATATATATATATATATATATGTCTCGCAAACTCATACACTTCTCTTAATATCAATTTATCATACGATCTGCAAAAAATAATCTTGCGGATCTAGAAATGTTATGTCATATAAATCTTAATATAAACGGGCAAAATTTCATTTCCGAACATATTTCTCGATGCTTTCGCCCGCGCGATAAATGCGAATGCATTATTATAATATATATCGTCACCTTAATGAAAGCATCTCGTAATTCCATTTTTCCCTAAATTTTCAAATGTCCAAATATTACTTTATTAATATTAACGCTCTGAAAATATCATAATGTAGTCGCATATACGAAAAATCTGATTTTTCACAATTATTTATTTCGTGCTGTTATATTAAATAACAACCAAGGCGCTTCCTGTGAAAAGGCACTATTTTTTGCATTTATAAATTACATTAATATGTATTGTATACTTGACTTTTTCCTCTACTATATACATATATCAACTTTTTTGTTTCAATAAATTATGGAAAATCATGGTTCGACTCAAATAGGTCACCGTTTATCTTAACTTTATCGTTATATAACTCACTTTCGCAACATAAAGATGAATGTATGTTATCGGCGATAAATTAAAAAAAAAATCAATAAAAGCCTGTAAAAAAAAAAAGAAACAAAAATGTCTACAGATTTAGATCACATGTCGATTGTGGTATCGCGTTAAACGGCGAAATGTCGCGTCTAATTTCCTCGTTATTTTTTTCTTTCCCTATCTTAACGCGAACAAATGTCGGCGTAATCCCTTTCCCCGGCGTGATGGTTCTCGATCATCGGTCGGACGTTACCCGCGTTATTTACTCGCGCGTAGACACGATCACGAAAATCGCGAGCCGGGATCGGCGAGGTGGCGGAGCAAAAAAGGGGGGAAAGGGCGGGTCGTCGGTACAGGAGTATCGCGAAACACGGGGGAACGGCTCGCGACGAGCCTATCGGGGTGCGATTAAAATATAAAATGGGTTTCGAGGATTCGGACGGTGTTACGCGCCGTTTCAATTATTGTCGCCCCGGCGCTACATACAATTTTTGTCACCGTCCGATCGCGGCTTTCCACCTATCCTCGCCCCCGTCCGTCACCCCCCTCCCTCACTGCTCGATTTTTCCGCCCTGCCTGCGGACCGTAGCCCGATTTTTTCCCGCGAGCACCGATTTTTTTCCGCCCTTTTGCCAGAGCCGCAAAACGGCGCAAAAATGCGATACCGTTTTGCCGAGCCCGGATTAGCGGCAGATCGCTCCGCCGATTTGGTTCGGGCTTCCATCCCCCTTCCCTGCCCTCTCTCTACCACTTTCATTCTATCCCTTTCGCTGCGTCGACAAGCATCGCTCGGAAAGCGCGTTTTTTTCCATTTCAATCCTTTGCTCTCGAGATGAGCGGCGAGTTTTAGCCACGATCCCGCGCGAATCTCCTCTCGATGGTGACGCCTGCGATCATGTTTATTTAATCGACGGACGTGCGAAAGATGGCCGTTCGGTAAACGCGCTCGAACGAAAAATTTTTATGTCACTTCGTAGACGTCATAAAAAGCGGTTTATAGAGATACGTACAGGTGTATGCGCGCGCGCGCACGATGTTGCAAGTTGCAATTCATATGCATTATATTGTAAGACCGATGTCGAAAACTTCACTTTGAATCCGCGCATTAAATCGATCGTCAACGATGCGAACAACGACTTACGCATGAGCGATGTGATATTAATCGTCATTTTTTAACACCTCGCGCATTCTTATATCATACAGTACACATCATCTCGCCATATAGTAAGATTTGAAATTGAAATTCAAACGGGTCGTTAAACAACACAATGTAGGTAAATAGATGTAGATGATAACGCCTCTTTCGAAATTTGACGCGCGACTAATTGACATGTGTGATGTAAAATTAAATTAAATATAGCTAACATTTTTCATAATTTACCCTAAAAGTCTAGTTGTGATAAAAAGTAAAGTCTTTTTATCACCCAAATTTCATAAATATTCGATTAAGATAAAGATAAATATCTATAATTTAATTCCAACTATTTTAAAATTTACAGAAAACTTTTCTCTCATAATTTCTTTTATATTAATTTTTCATTGTTAGAAATTCAATCATATTTTTTATCGCGCTCGTACTTTATTATTTCTCTCGTTTTACTGATCCGTTCAATCTATTCTGATAATTTAAAAAGGTACATACGAAACGAGTTGAATTCTCGATCGTATCCGTTAGTTTCGTAACATCGCGATCGCGAAGGGATGGAAAAAGGCACTGGAGGAGGATAAGCCGTCTCGTCGCCACGCGGAAGGAATCTCGAGCGAAAAGCTCACTCGAGATGCCGCGAAAACAATGTCGAGGGTCGAAATATACCTAATTGTCGAGAGTGAAACCGGACGGAAGGGTGGAGAAGATGTTAGAGAGGGAAAGAAGGAGGAGGAAGAATGGAAATGACACCGGCTTTCGAGAGCTTCTCTTTCCTTTTCTTTCATTCACTCTTGTTCTTCCGTTGTCGCACCCCTCTTTTACACCCTACGCGCGCTTCTTGTCTCACTTGGCACACTTGCTTTTTATCGACAGCGTGCTTTAACCTTCGAAGCGCGGGGTTCGCGTCGGAGGCGACGCGGATTGAGGCGGTGAAAGGTGAGTGCTCTAGGGGAAGGGGGTGAAGAGTGGAGATAGAGAAGAAAAGAGAGAAAGGATGGCTCTCTCTGCGGGGTGGTCGGCAAGCGATCGAGGGTACAGTCGGGGCATTAAACCCATTTAAATATAACCAATACCGGTGAGAGGGGATGCCTTTCACCCTCTCGGTTATATGGATGATTTTTACCGTTCATTCGCGTACAACACGTAAGCCGCGCGCAGATGCACGCGTACGTACACTCGCCACTCACGGCCACCCTTTGACCGCGAGAAATATTCACCAGCTTCCCGTTTTTCCCTGTATTTTTTTATTAAAAATTCGAGCAGTCGCCAAAGGAACGCGCGATCGGTCCGAAAACATCTATAGAGTTAGGCAAAAGGAATTAATCATTATTTTTTGAAACGTACATTCCAAGAAAAAATATTTTACATTTTTAAAAAATATGTAATCATAAATATGCAATCATATTATTAAATCATATTATTAAAAAAGTTAGTTACGGTATATTTTTAGGATTTGCTGTAATAAGTATATTTTCTGCGTTCAAATATTTTTATCAAATCCTAGGTTTCGACATGAACAATTATTTGTTTTCGAAGCTCGCTCAAAAAATCGAGATAAATAACCCAAAAATATTTATATTAACCTAAATATTTTTTGCGTAGATCTCGGACGATATGATGAATTTGGTATTAAGGTTACTTATTCGTTTGTTTTTTTGAATGAATCGTCTGGTCGTCTTATCTACACATTAATTAATCAATTCCAATGTTTATTTCAATGTTTATTCCAATGTTTTCAATATTGTTGAGCATGGATTGCGCAATTAGAATTTCCTGCTTAAAGAGGAAAAATTTCGGGGATTGGGAATGATTTGCAACTACTGTTGAAGGCGAAAGTGATGTGAATCAAGTGATAACCTCTGAAGAATATTTTCTTCTATTATCACCAAGAAGATTGGGCCAACATATTCTAATCTCTTTCAACATTAATGAATGACGGTTACTCTCTAAAACTTCCATTGCTCTCATTCTATGTCGATATAAAAGAAGCGTGATTTTTACTATCACGTAAGGTCAGAACAAGATGTGCTTTTTATTTTCTTTAAATATTGATACGTCAAGTGCTACAGGCAAAGTTAGAGAGAAACGATCCCAACAGGCACATACTCAAATTACGTCACGCTGAAGTTCGGAATCATCTTTTTCGAATCTCGCGAGTGTTTACTCGGAAGTTTACTTATCATTCGAACGTCCTACGACCTTCCGAAATCCTTGCACTCGAGATCACGTCCGCGGTGCAATCAATGGCGCTACGTGAGTTGAGATAAAACAAGCAGCGTGTAAGTTAGCAGATGAAGAGAGACGGAGGGAGAAAGAGGGAGGAAGATGGTGCAGGGACACGTGGAGTGCATTAGATCGAGCGATCGGGAGAGCACGTTTGCCTTTACATCGAGTGCTCCGGCTACTCGACTCGGCACGCGGTTATGCACTGCAAATGCGAGCTGCATCACGATGCGTTATCGCACCGCACTTATCTCGCCGAAATAGCAAAAGCCGATAGAAGTCCACGATTTTAAACCTTTTCGTTTAACAAAACAAAAAAAAGAAAATATCTCCCGCTTGTATTTTAAAGCGATTGTAGTACCAAGTCGTGATTTTTGTCTCTCGCGGGAATAAGACACAGCCGCTTTAAAGTTCTGTCTTCTTAGGAGCCGAGCGCGCGTATAATCGGTCTTAAATTAATCGTGCCGGCGGAGAGAGTTTAAGCGACGGAAAAATTGGATGATTAATAATTAAGTTGAAATAATATAGAAAAATACTTTCAAGGAAGACGCGTTTCGACGAATGATTTTTGCCGTAATTGATTCCCGTAATGAACCCACGTAAACATCCAAGAAGACCGTTATAATCCGACATTTTACAATACACGCGATAGGGCAATCTCATCGATATCCTATCCCTCGTGCTTCTATTCCTTCTGCCGAACAAATCGTGCGGCGATACATTATCGCCGGTAGTTGTGAGTAAAGGATGATCTATTTAAACGTCGGACTTTCCTCGAAGACTCGGATTCGCCAATGGCGTGTTAAATTATTACGGCGGCCCTCGCGCCTTTTATATCACACCCCTCCCTTCCCTCCGCAGCAGATACGACTTTTAGTAGGGCGCAACCTCATCAAAGATGTAGAAGCGGCAAATAAACGTTTACACTCGCCGCCAGCGAGGTATCCACGTGCGATACGATTCCTTCGCGATCGAAACGCCCCGTCGTTGCAAGTATTAAATTTCTCGCGCGCTTGTACTCCGCTCGGCTTTTTTCCCCTCCCTTCCGCGGAAATAAAACTTTACGCATTCTACCATTAAACTTTCTAATAGGGTCGGCCGGCATTAAAGCGTTTCTCCCGCGCGCGGCCGCGCCCTACGAAATAAATTTCAATATCCGCCCGATCGCGATCGGCATAAATAAAAATAGCACGTGCACGGCTTAACGACCACGTCAATATTTATTTGATGTCCCGAGACTCGTTAATGCCTTACGTTAATTGAACGCGATAAGTAAATCGGCGAGCGATCCTTATCGGTCAACTAGTATCGAACGGCTATTATCAGGAATAGTCAATCAACGATTGTCAATCCGGAATTTCCAGAACGAATGCTTCTACGATAAAAATCTTAGATCGAGATTCCAGGGAGAATGCAAAAACGACTTTTTGGTGCCAAAAATTATCATTTCTGGAGAAAATTATATTTCATGCAGCGATATATTTAATTTATTTAAGGAAAATGTACAATAAGATGATAATTTACTACGCTGGAGATTTACAGAGCAAAGACAGACTTGTGTCTTGTTTGCAAAGTCGCTGTTGCATCATCGGTAAATAGCATTCCAAGTTACGTTTTCAAATTTAAATGGTACTTGAAATTTAAATAATATCTGCTTTGAGAAACTAGGACATCTCCCATCGCGTTCAGCTCAGGTAAGAGAGCATCGAGAACCAGAAGGATATGGATACGATCCCCGGCAGAGGAGAGGAGGGATGAAAGCTTTCGCTTTAGACGAAAGTCGAGTAACGCGCGCGTATGTACGTCACTACCGAGTGGAATGCAAATATCACTACGGCCGATAATGCGAGATCAATTCTCTGCCATTTTGTTCGTTCTTGCTGTATTCCCGTCTCACTTTCCCAATCCTTTCCTGCTTCTCGACTAACTGGAGCTTTCTCTCTCTCTCTCTCTCTTGGCGAGTACCACCTCGGCATCGCAATCGAGTAACCATCGAGGCTACCACAAAAACTCGTATCGCTCCTTGGAGTTTTTCCAGAATAAAAGTAAAATGAGGAAGTCCGTAGTTAATACCGCGTTCATGGAGTTAGCCGATCCGAAGACAGCGTAATTCTGCGAAAATCCGAATTTTCGAAACGTCGTGCAGGACGCACTTTATCGTCATTTGCACAATTGCATGCCTTAAGTCTACTCATTCTCGAGTTATCAAAAGTCTCGAGGAAAGCTTTTGTGTGCTTTCTTATTTTCAAACCTCGCGCACGTCCTGGCGTACTCGCCGAAAAAAATTCTAAGTTGAAGAACGTCCGAGAGAAGGCTGTATAAATTTCAATTTCTTGAACATGTTCGGCTAACGGATAACGATCTTCGACAAACAGTAATAATTTTTTGATAATTTTGTTACATATATTATATAGTGTTAAAATTAACTACACTTCTGAACAACGACTATTTCATTTAATTTTCGATGATATTTTTTACTTTATGACGACTATTAATTTGGTGGCTGGAAAATGTAGCGCTGCCAATCCGCTGCAGCTGCACCGTCACAATTATCGCGATTGACCCTACATATTTAAAAGTTAAAATTGATGCGTATAGATATATATCATGGTGGAGATATATCGCCGGCAACGGGCTACAAATTATCGCCAGGTAAAGGCACAAAGCGTTATGTACCGATATACTCATCCATATTGAGATCGCTCTGTCCCACAATGGGCTCTAACCGACTTTTATTCAAAAGCGGGGTTTTTCAACAAAGTTGATGAAAAACACGCCGGCGCCTCCTCCATGGCGAACCGAGCCATTTATCCAATCACAGTCCGCGATACCGGCGGCCGGTGAATTAATAAAAAAGCAATCTACAAACTATCGCAACGATTTATACGTGTAATTCCTCTGATTAACTCGCGGTATTGCCGCCGCGCGTTTTTATAACGCGCCCGTTTACGCATCGGCGGAATTGCGCGGCCCGCGTCAATGATTGTAATTTTATTACATGCAACAAATCGAAATTCCAACCTAGTCGCCGGGTAAATTCGACATTAGCGCGTTCAACATTTAATATTAAAATAGGATGAACCTCAATTATTCGATCAGCGAAAATCGAGATTAATTAACATTTAGGAGTTCATTCCGTAAACAACATCGCGTGATAAGCTCCGATGAAGCGAACGAATTTCTGCCGACGAGTCTTGGGAGTTTACAAATGATAATTGAATTACCGTTTATATGGATTACGATATTGAATACTGAGCGCATATGACATTTTCCGCTTGCGATCTACCTGCGGAATTGTAAATCGATCGGCTCAGTTTCAAATGATCGACGATCTTCGTCAATTTACTTATATTGCCATTTCTATTAAAACTTTGCTACATAAATAAATATTATTTTTAATTTTTCCTTTTTATTTCTAATTAATGCTCCAAAAATATATATATATTTATATATCGTACATAAAATTTTGAGAATAAAGATTTGGAGTAACTACTCTGCCAGAAATATGTTTATTTTATATAAGTTTATATTATTGTCAGAACAATTCACAAGTTTATATCACCAGTTGTTGCGTATTTTTAACTTAGTTTTAAGAGATAAATAAGTGTTGTCTCTCTCCCCTCTTCCCTCCCCATCTCTTTTTCCCACTCACTCTTCATCATTAACATGGCGATTCACGATGCATACGCGTGTACGTGACGTAGTCCCACGTCCTACGCGACCCCACGGTCACTGCCAATTAGGTGTGACTCGCATAATTTGCGCCATCATCCTAGACAATCGACGGCATCGCCTGGTAGTAAATGAGGAAAATCTGCACACAATGCCTCTCGTGATGGTGTACATGGTTTCCCTCCTCTCTGATCCCTTCACAGGGACGGCGAACAAACACGTACCCCACAGGACGTTGCGAGGAGGCAGAGAGAAAGTCGAAGGAAGAAGAAGAGGAACTACAGAAAAGGATTGCTAATCACCACTATTACTTCTCACTATATCGATGTATCCCATATATATCGCTATCAATTTCCATTGTATTCATCATAGGAAAGAGACTTAAACACCGTACTAACAACTCCAAAATTAAACGAATAAAATTCTTGACACTTTTACATTCATATACTTATCTCCGAGATTTAATTTCGCATTCTTTAAGTATCTCTTCTCCAAGCTACCGACATTTTTATTCAAAAGTATGTATTATTAATCCTCCTTCTCTTCCTCACTCAATATAGATTATTTTTTATAAAACAAAATGTAGATTAATTCAGGAATATCTCCATAGTTTGGTTAAATGGCGATTGTCAAAGAGACATAACACGGGACTCATCAAAGAGTTCGGCGCAGAGAATGAAAGGGTCAGACCCTCCACAGGACGCCCAGGCAACGTGCTGTTCTATATCCAATTAATTAGACTTTCGACTACGCATCGTCTAACGGGAACTTCTAAATGCATGGAGCACGGAGTGGTAGAGGAACAGGAGGGAGACCCGCGCGGCCTGCTGCTGGAAATTCGCGAATCTCGCGGCAATACCGCGGCCGCTATGAATACGATACCGCTGCCGGTCATCGCGCACGCAGCCTGCAACACCCCTCACTGCAACCCTTGTTGTGCCGTCCGGCCGTCAACCGCCCTTGCCTTGCTCTCCCCTGGTCCCCTCCGTCCTCCGGCCACCCACCTCATCGGGTGGTTGTACGCGACCCGCGCTTGACGCGCGCTCGTCCTCTTTTCAGCACGCGCTGGTCCTTTGTTGACGCGTTCCTGTTTGTCATTCCGTTTGTCATTCCATTGCCGTTGTTTGTCGCCAGCCGCCGCGCGTTGCTGACGCTGTCATTGTCGGACCGCGAATCGCGGCCGATAAAACCGGCGGGGGGAGGATCGTTCAACGCGCGAGCGGGAGAGCCGAGATGACGATCGAAACGACGGATATGCCAACGTAACATGCGCGCGTTACGAATGGGTGCGTTTCTTTCTTCTATGGATATAGTGTATCTCGAAAGAATGTACGATCACCACACGCGCGACAAAATATGGATACACTCGTTTCAACAAGAATCGCCGAATCACTGCGGGACCAAAGATGGATATGATCGTAACTGCTCGCGTTCGCAATTTGTGGCAGACCGTCCGAGCTGTAACTTTTTGCATTATGCGCATTGAGGAAACAATTGGCTTTACCGTTAGCTTGTATAAATATGTTAAAAACTTGGCTGAGACATATCCTACTTACTATTATTACCGTTTTGCTTTGTTAGCCTCGTTAAGTCTTTTGCTATTATCGTGTATTGCTACTCGTCAGCGACAAGGAAAGCAGAATGTCAAAACGATTCTATGTAACTACGATATTATTGTCGTTGCAAAATTCTAAACCATTCTCTGTCTAATAAAAACTAAGGTAACGTTAGTTAATAATAAAGTTTCTTAACTGTGATCTTTGATAGCAAGATTCGCACTTGAATTGTCCTGCAATATCGATTTCTACTGATTGCAGAGAGAGATATCATGTCAACCTATCAAGTGGGACCTCATCTTTGCTAACTACCTGTCATTTTCGCTGAATGGAAGGGTTCGCACGGTTACAGGGGGGGGGGGGTGGCGAAAAAATAGGGCACGCGGAGGGAGAGGAATGGAAGGGGACGAATCGGGGAAACATGGTACGGTCGTAACCGTAAACGTAAACATAAAGCCGAAATGATAAACGTAGCGGGTACACTTAATGGGTGCGGCCATTCCGCGCGGAAGGGTAGGTGTGCTCACGTACATGTCCCCCTCCCTCTCTCACGCATGCAGAGCGCGGCACGCGAGTGCACGCGCGCGTGTGAGTGCGCGTTTATCGCGCGCGCTTTACGCATTTCGGAGGCGATAGAGAGCGATAGGCAGACCCGTGAGGGTGAGGGGTGCAAAGGGAATGAAGAGCCAGACGATCGACGCTATCGGCCGCCGCCGCCGCCGCCGCCAATACCGATTTGGGTAGACCCGCGTCGATATTCGCATTCGTCATAACAGCCGCCCGTACCGATCGGCCATCGCGATCTCTGATAGGCTCGCGGTGGCCCGGGGACAGATACCGGTGCGAGCGTCTCTTTAATTGGTCGTTCCTCACCGACGATTTTAACGAGCGATCACGAGCGGTGGCAGTGGCGAGCGATGACCGTTTGTTTCCGATTCCCGAGCAACGACTCCACTCTTCTCGGATCAGCGACTTTTCGTACGTGCATGTGGCAAAATTTGATGACACGCGCACACATACATGCGAGTGCCTGTCGCGATCATCACGCGTTTTACTGAATATTGCGCTTTCCAAATCTCGAAAAGATAAGCTGAGTGTTTCGTAATTAAAATTATTAATTTCGAGAAATATTTGATTAATAATAATTTGGATTTATCTTGAAATCCAAGTAAAAGGGTGATCATAGTCGTCGAAGGTAAAATAATGAAATAAATTTTTATTTCTTTTGCTTCAGATTTTTCTAGTAAATCACAGTAATCCATAATAGCAATATTATTGTACATCTATTTAATTATTAGATTATTGAATGAACGAAGATGCATTATGTAACTTTGACGTCACAGCAGGCCATGGAAAATCGCGATTGTTTATCCCCATTAAGCTCTTAATAGTGCTGCGAAGAGAATTTACGATCGCGCGAATAAAAGTCGCAGTCTGAAGAACGAGTTCGAACGACCATCGGTTTGCTCAAAGCATTTAATTCTGCGCGTGCAATGGAAGAGATGACGTTCCCGAGTATAATGCCAGCGATAAGTTTATGCCGAGTTTTTTTTTTATTTTGCGCGACGATGTTACTTTCATTAGCGATTTTAACGATTGGATCGGCCATAAACGTGGTCCCTCATTCTTGGTGTCCTCAGCGAAAAACGACTAAGCATGTATCATGAAAGATGATCGAAAAATGCGCCGCCGTATGTCGATATCGTGGATTCATTAGTGCGCTCGTCGTCGTTACCTCGATTTCACTTGGAATCACATGTAATCGTTTATCGGTCTCCGAATAGGAATTATCACATATCTTCGCAATAAATCAGATAAAAATCAAGAAATCACGCCCGTACAAGCATCGCGTTGTAGTGCTGGATGTGGTTAGATAATCGCGAGTGTTATTGCCCAGAATGATTGTATCTGATATAAATACGAGGATCCGCGTTTAACACTAAATACGTGATGGAACAAATAACGTGAAAGAACTTCGATTTGTTACGTTATCTCTATTTTTCCGCGAATCGATAAAAAACCAACATAAAAAGCGTTTAAGAGAAGCGTCAATAGTCTTAATTCGATTACAATGCAAGATTTACATTCGTAACGAAATGTCAAGCCGAGACCTTATACGACCAGGATATTTAATGTTAATAATTTAAATATGGCGCAGAATGATGTGCCATTAAATTTTCATTGAGGACAAGTCAGACCGTCCAAGAATTCTTAATTGAGATAAAGTTAACAAATAAACCATTCCCGTCTTATTGTTTCGCACTGTGTTTACTCTCTTGGGACTAAATAAATCTACCTAAGAACTCCTGCACGATTTATTACCTTTATTTAGTCGACGGCTAAAAACAGACTACCCTCCCCCTCCCCAATACCCTCCGTTCTTCTTCACGATTCCGATTCATTCCCAGAGCAGAGTCATTAAGTCCATACGGAACAGACGATCGAACAGGAATAGAAGCATTCACAATGATAATATCGACAATGCCTGGAGTCATGCGACAATCATCGAGCTTTCCTAGCATCTCCGGACGAGTCCTTTCCTCGTTGTCATCATCATCAATGCAAGAAAATTAAAAAGAACTATATGGGGTGTGCACAGAATTTTAAGACAAAAGGCAAATGAAATTAATTTTTCATTAGAAAAAGTTTCATGGGGAGATTACAATCAAAATCAAATAAAAAATAATTAAAATTAAAAAAGACTTTATTTAATTTTGAAGAATTATATATATATTTTTTTCTTTAAATCGGGATTATACAAAGTTAAATTTAAATATCTTTAAAGAAAAAAATATATATAATTCTTAAAAATTAAATAAAGTCTTAATTCCAATTATTTTTTATTTGATTTTGATTTTAAGAGAATCTTATCTCGAGACCTGGTCAAAATTTATGCTTAAAGTAAATATTAAAAAAATAAGATAATTGTACATAATAACATTTACTACATACCAATTTGTCTCTGATGATAGTCGTATCAATGAATGAATGACTCTTTAAAGAGAAAAAAAGTGTATCTGTGATTTGTACAAACAACATCGTGGATAAAATACAATAAGGTCATTTCTCCTACTTTTCTCTACCTCGGAACATGTAAACGACGTTTAAGAGGAAACCAACGACTTTCGATGCACCCTGTGCATGCACATGTGGCTGGCAACTATCGTGCGACGCGGGGGACGAGAGTGGCAGCGAGGGGGGACGGTTGAGGACAGGGGGGAAGGCATAGAGCTCGGCTGTAGAGCCCTCGCTTGGCAGGATGTAGGCGTATAACAATGACAAACCGTGAAACAATGCCGGGCGCCACTGGAAAAATTCCAAAAAACGCGGATAATAAAAACGAGAGCTCGCGTGCGCGCCCGCTGAGCCCCGTGTGTCCCGCATTGGTGGCTGGCGCGCGATGGCGTCGGTTGTCGGCGTCGGCGTCGGTGTCGGTGTCGGCACCAGCGTCGGCCTACGCGCGATGTGTGCTGGTAGCGGGTGTCGACGTCGGCGTCGTCGTCGCCGTCATCGTCGGCGAGTAGTCACGGCTTGGGGGTGTGTGGTGGTGATGCGGTGGCGGTAGCGACGGCAGGCGGGCGGTAGCGACGGCGGTAACGGTGGTGAGACAAAAAATGGGGGTAGACGGGGGGAGGGTGGAAAAAAATGCAAAAGCCCTGGCGCGCACGGCGCTTCGTCGGGGGACAATACGCGGCGATGAATGCCTATTATATTTATCTGTAACAGGCGTTCCATAAAGCAAATAACACAGAAGTGTAGCGAGGGAAAAATCGAGCCTTTTTTTTCGACGTGCCGCAGCGCCGCGAGGACCCGTGCTGAAAAAAAAAGGGCGAGCCGACAAGGGGCGCGGCGCGGGGATGGTGCGGACACTACCGGGGGGGTTTCGGAGTGCGGGTGGCTGAAAATTCGAGTCCTAGGGCGTCGATATGGTCGAACCTCTCTCTCCCCCGGGCTTTTCTCTTGTTCGAGTCCTATTTTTTACGCGACGTTCTTTTTTACGCGATGAAAGGGTTAATGCGTTTCGCCCAGCTATGGTATCACAGAGTGTAATATATCTTTGCAATCATATGTGTAAGTCATATGTGTAAGTATCTTTTGTTAGAAAATGGATACGAAAATGAATATGATATTTTGTAACTAATTCATGGAGTTTGTTTTTTTTTTACACACACACACACACACACACACACACACACACACAACACACACAACAATCGTTTGTACGATATTTTTATATATATATAATTAAAGATTTCATAAAAACAAAAAGCGTTTAAAATTTTTATTATGCAGAGAATTGGAAAAGTTATACTTAGAAAACGTATGTAATACAGTAATGAAACGTTTCTCTTTTCTTAATCGCCGTTGAAAGGATCGATTTTCTCAAATTATGCAAACCTTTTAATTTTAATAGAAATCATAAAAGATATGCGAGAATATTACATATATTAATGTGACTTTCTATGACAATATGACCGCTGAGTTAATTATAGGTGCTAAAACTGGAAAGAGCTATGGTAGCGCTTCGTTGAGTAACCACAGAAAATTCGGTGTACCGTAAAACCTCTCGTGGAAGATTAGAAAGTGACGAAGCGCCTCCGAGATGTAAGCTATGAATAGAGATGAAACTACTTCGTAACTTCCGACCATCTCTTCTCCGTTGAAATTTTTCATTTGCCTAAAATTTTCCTTCGTATCTGTGTTACACGAGTCACACACTGTGTCGAGTTTTATTCTCGCAATTCTCACGGATAAAATAATTCTTCATCATATTGAAATAAATCTTATAATATATGCATACATAATATACATAATACATACGACCTTTTATCTCAATAACATCTTTTTTAAAACTTTCTGATAACTTTATTTTACCAACGCAATCGATACATATACGACCTTTTATCTCAATAATATCTTTTTAAAACTGTCTGATAACATTATTTTTACCAATACAATCACAGTAGTTTAACTTTTAAGCGTAATTTTCGAAATCATATTCTCCGTATCGGGATATTTGGTTTAAATCACAATCGATATCATCTTCTTGTCATTTCTTTCACATCTTAAAAATTATTTTGAAAGCATGTAGAGAGAATAAAAAGCGATGGAAAACTTGCGCGTGTAACAAGTCGATCATTCGCCAGAAAGTTCACTGGCAATTTCGTTCGACGAGAGATTCATAGAGACCGAGGCGAACCACGTAGCGGTGGATAGTGCCGGCACGATTTTATTGAGATAGGTCGGCGACGGTCAGAATACCTCGGCTTACCCCTTTGGCTCGAATTTTCGCGAGAAATCGCAATCGGATAAAGCTAGCCGGCGGGTAGCAAGCGCGGTGGCCTGTAGAGAGAAATACCGTGGATAGAATAACGTAGAGTGCGACGGGGTGGACGAACGGGAGAGAGTGAATGAAAAGAGAGAAGAGAGAGGGGCGATAGAGAAAGAGAGAGAGAGGGAACGGACGAAGCGTGGAGGTGTATGCCAAAAACTATAACCTGTTGCACGCCGCGGCAGGAAGCCCGAAAAACGCCTCTAGCCTCTCTCGTCCCTTTTACCCCACCTCCTCATAATCCTCCGCCCTTTCCGCCCCTACAGCCGCTCACCGCTGAACTCGACGCCGAACTTCTCGCCACCGTGTCGAGCAAGGAATTCCATGGCGGCAGACACTCGATAACCTGTCATTTGCCATCGAATCGTCTCGAGACTTCGGGGTCTCGAGCCGCGCGTCACGAAGTTCTCGAATGAGAAATGCGATGGAATTTCTCGGTGGCTACCGTTCTCTTTCACTTTCTTTCTCTCTCCCCCTCCCTCTCTCTCGCTTCTAAATACCACCCGAATAAACGGGTTAAACTTTTAACCCGCTGCCGATCCGCTATTCAATTTCCAGCTTATCTCCGAGTTACGCGTAATGAAATTTAAAATAACTGAATTTTCGTGTGCGCGCGAGCAAGCCTTGCGATTCGATTAGTACGTATAGCGAAATGAAAAAGAGTCTGGCGAGAAGTTTACGTCACCGAAGGTAACACGTGTGTGACAAAATCTGCTTGCATCGAAACGGCACGGCAACTCGATTCTCTTTCGTCCTCCGAAAAAAAAGAAGGAAAAAACCACCGGACGAAAAACCTCTCTCGTAAAATCGGCCGCCCGCTGCATCCCCCTGGCTTTCCAATCCGCTCACCCCCTCCCACTTCTCCCTCACGTGGCTCCAGCACCCGTGTCATCGGCGTCCTCTCGTGTGTATTTTTATGAAATCATTGTTTCGGACGACAATACACCGGGATGAGCAGCGCACAATGACTACATCGGCGGCGGAGATGCGGAGGTGGAGGTATTGCACGAAGAAGGGAAAAAAAAGAGAGCCAGGATACAGGAGGGGAAGAAGTGGAAGGGGAGACTGGTATCCGTTCGAGAGAGAGAAAAGGGTGGTACAAGCAGGAGGGGGAGGGAGACGGAAAAGCACGTACGCCAACACGCGCCACATTCAGTCGCTCGTTCCTGCGTTCGTTCGTTTGGTTCTTTGTGATGACTGTCGATGAAACGATGACATATTTTTCCGGATTTTACTCCCGGGGTGCCCCGCGGCTCTGCCATTCACACCTTCCCTCTCACCTTTCCCTCGTTCCTCCCCTGTCGTCTGGAACACACGCGCATACACGCCGCCGCCTCGAGTGCATCCTAAGCAGCTCCTTTCACTGTGTCCGCAAGTCTTGCGCGTTTTCTTTCTGCATGTCACGCGTTATTCCTCGCACATCTCTCCTGCTTAACTCTTTCCTTGACAGTGACTTATATATAAAACGCGTAAACATCCTCGCGATTGTTGCGGAATAACGTGCGATTCAATATTTCATTTCGGACGTTAAGTGTGATATAATGATATATGATAAGGCCAATAGATCAAGACGAAAATTAATTACAGACCTACAGAGATACTGAGTATAAAATCAATTTTTTATATCTAATTGATATTCATTAAAAATGTTTCTCTTTATTAATAATTGACGTGAACAATTATAGACTCGAACCTAAGAGATGCACTTTTGATTGGACGTCATATAAATAATATAATTTTTATAGAATCTTTATTGAAATCGAAAATTATTATCCATCGCAATCGACGTGATATGTCCCTTATTTTGCTATCGGTAAGATCTCATGCGAGCCGATTGAGAATTGATACGCCGAGCTATTAAAACTTTTCACGTCATAATGCGAACTCTTGAATGTAATTTGCGATACGACTCGCGAGAAGGAACTCAAGAGGAACGGTCCAGACGTGTATTCTTGAGATAAAATGGAGGCGTAAAAAAAAGGTGAACGGGATACGATGTCCAGTTCTAACTCATTCATGCAACGGCATGTAAAACGACGACGAGATATCCGCGACAATTCCACACCTTTCGCAAAGTCACGTCCGAAGACATCTCGACAAGACGTCAAAATTATCACATTTTTTTCCAACGCAACGATTAAATTTTATCTCATTAAAAGAATGTCGAGACGTCAATAGCGCCTAAGTGTTAAATCGGGAGCAAATAAAGTGACGCGTGCTCAAAATAAACACGCTTCATCCTAAAAAATTTGACAAAAAAACGCCATGTCTGAGTAACTATCCGAAGACTATTTGTCTAAACAAATCGCAAATAGTGATTTCTTAATTAATCGAAAAATGATTCTCCATTAAGTAAATTACATGTTTCCATTACATATTCTGATTACATGCATAGCGATAAGCATACTTTCAATTTGCGCAAACAATAACGGATGTGGCTGAAGGCCAATATGAACTTCCTGCGAAAAGTGTCCGTGTGTAACACAGACGTAAGGTCATCATCGTCGACACGATTTTCCACGCGTACGGCCGCCAGAAACAGGAAAACGCGTGTACACGAGTTCTCCTTTCTTTTTATACATACGATAAACAAAATAATACACACTGATCTCGTAAAGCCGAGCAGCCGCGATAAAACGGACACGGAAAATCTGACGGCGGTGCGCGCGCTTGTCGGATATAGCGGCACGCACACGACCGGGAATTGCACGTTGCACGCGAGCGCGCGTAGGCGCCTGTATTGTTCGTCGATTTTTTATCGTGCCATTTATTTGTACCGACCTTTATTAAACGATGAAAACTTTATTGCTAATTGCCGGGGGCGAAAAGGTTTTTATGGATGCTTGTACCGGAGCCGCGTTTTCATTTCGATTCCGGAGCACTCTCTCCGCGCGTCTCCCGTGTTCGCCTCGCAGTAGCAAATCACGTCGCATCGGCTATCGAAAATTCCTGTCCCCTCTCCATTTCGGAGTCAGTCGATGAAAACGTCAAAGAACTTTAATTGAGATCTTTTTGAAATGGAAAAGGAGTCGGACATCTCTATTTTGGGAGATTGCAGGGAAAGCTAAACCGTCGAGCCAGAAAGAGAAACAGAAAGAGAAAGAGATTTAATTCTCGTTAATTGTTTTAAAATTTATTCGTTCGTCCAAAAGTTTAGAAACAATGTTTAAAATAATTATAAACAGGATGATCATTTTCAACTTTTTATGTTCCCAAATACTTAGTCACAATTCTATGAACATGAGATTTGATAAGGTCATTTATTTTCGAACGTTCTGTATTGTTTTCAAAAAAGCTTAGAACAATGTTTAAAATAATTATAAATAGGATGATCGTTTTCAATCTTTTTTTACATTTTTCACCAAATAATCACAATTCTATGAACATGAGATTTGGTAAGGTCACTCACTTCCGAACGTTATGCATTGCTTTCAAAATTCAGAGAATCTCGATTGAATCCTGATTCGAAGGTGACCGAGTAATCACGAGTCGACTTAGACAAAGGTCTCGTCGACATATCAACGGGTAAACGCTGACAGGCAAATTAAATGGCATTTAAAGCTAAACGCACACTAAAAAAAAAATGCTTCATTTCAACGGTACGGAAGCAAAAGTTAACATCAGTTTTCCATTTGTCGACAAGGCCGTGGGTAACGATCGCGCGCGCGCGTAATGAGGGAAACCGATCGGAGGTGGAAAATTACGTTGGGGTATTTATAGATTATGGCCTTACCGGGCCACGTGTGCATGCCAGAATCGCGCAACTGCAATGTACAGCGGCGGAGAGAAACGGGGAGGAAAGAGAAAGAAAGAGAGAGAGTGAGCGAATGAGAGTTTTAACAGCCGACGAGGGCGCGGATTTACGATTCGAAATACGCGCGAGAAATAAACACGAAAAAATAATAACTATAAAAACTGCCGTTTCCGTGCGCGATGCTCGCTGCTGCGCGTACACGTTTCTCGATTGGCCAAAGTGATCTCGAACACACGGGTTCGAAAATAGTAACCGTGTCCCGGAGGCAATCGGGGAATTTATGTGTTTATGCAAAATATCGCTCCTGTGGCAATTATACCGGATATCGTATGTATTAATAAAGTCAAACCGAGAAAAGTAACAATAATCTCTCAAAGTACCGACAATTCTTCTGTGAGTGATATATCGAAAAAAATTTGGCAAAATAAAATTTTTACAAAAACAGAGAAGTAAATCTCAATCTCTCCGTTAAACCAACGTCCAAGTGAACATTGATTTTACAAAAATCTAATGCTCGAGATTTCAAAATATAATACAATATGTTAATAAGTTATGACTCCTCATTAAGGTTAATGAAAGTTCAAGCTGTTGAAACTAATTTTGATGCCCTTATTTGACCGAAAATATACAGAGATTATAAGGATCACAGGACTTACTTCAACGACTATTACTCGGGGTTTGCATTACCACTTTGTTCCTAGTGGAGGCTCTTGAATCTGTCGGGTTCTTTTGCGATCCTGTTTTTTTTTCTTTTTTCTCGCGCTCTTTATCCCGCTCTCGTTTCGCTGCATGTGAAAGATGCACGGCTGCTCGTCAGCGAACGCACCGTAAATTATCCAGGGGAGAAAGAGGAAGAAAAGAAGCATTTAATGTTCCAGAGCGTTAAGACGATCGGATCGAGCGAAACGTACTCCGTTATTGGAAAGACGACTGTCATTTCGCGCGAAGCGTTTATCCGGTTCATTTTAAATAAAAACACACATTAAATGTATAATATTTAAATGTATATATTAAGATATTCGTTACATATTACATTCTTCTCAGATAAAGTGAATATTATAAGATAATGGATTTTATGTTTCCTTTTAAAGTGACTGTCATCTTTAGAGCGTTTAAGTATTTATGGAAGACTAATTTGATATTCTACAAATCAGCACACAATGCTAAGCGACTTGTTTATTAAGGATACTATTTATAATCTTACCGGTGCATCCACGAAGATAAAATGTAATATTCATAACAAGTATACATATCTATTATTTATTATTTAGTGATTAACTTTTAGTGATTAACATATTTATTATTTAGTGAGTCCAACACTTAATTATAATATCTGGTGCTTATTAATACCGTGCTATATAAATATCTATTCGAAGAATATTAAACTTTGTGCTCCCATTTCTTCTTTCAAGCGTAATAAATCCAGTGACGAGGCGGACATTTCCCTGATTTTTCATGCGCCTTTAAAACTGATTCGAGCTTCAACGCGCGAGATGGAGAAAGGGCTTCGTGATAACGCCCATACGAGACACGTCGGCCTCATCGAGATCGGAGCCATCGCTCGCGAACACCGCGAGCGTACGTTTTAATCGCCGAGGTCGTTAAGGCCCTAAAGGAGCACAACGGTGCGAAAGAAGTCGGAGGAAGCGTTCCGCGAGGATGAAATACGGGGAACGTTGAACCCAATCAAGTGGCTGTCATAAATTTCCATCAAGCCGCGCCCCGTCCGCGGCGCTAATGGCCGATACAAAATTGCGGGCGCAGAAAAAGGGCAGGAAAAGGGCCGATTCTGTGGCGGGCGAACATTTTCTTTCGCCCACCGATCATGACGACACCTCGATCATCAACGGTAATCAAATTTCGCGATCAGCCGAAACCGACAAGCAGAAAGCCCATTCGACTCTACTATCCCGCATTAAATAATAAGTTCTTTCTGTCTCTCTCTCTTTATTTTTATTTCTTTTTTTATCTTTCTTATCTTTTGATAATTAAGGCAAAACAAAAGTCATCAAGTTAACGAGATTTCTGCGTATTATTTCTTTAATGTTATTCAAAATTTCTCAATTAGTAGAAACATGTGTAAACACACACTATAATGTAAAAATAAATACTTGCGATACGCGAAGATACTGCAAGAGTAATGAATATTCCATGGTAAAAAGATAAACGTCTTTCTTGTTATTGTCAAAACACTTGAGGCGTCATTAAGAGATGAGTTATCAAGGATATTTACGGCGATGATATTTGTTAAGTGTCGCCGAGTAATGTACTTATAGATATCGTGTGCAGATAATACACTCTAATCGTCCCGCCTGTATTAAGGTAGTCATATAAAATTTGTCGCGGGAATACATAGATAGGGTAATCGCTACAATCGCTTGTATCTTTAATAACGAAAGTTGCTAAACCTCTCTCGAAGTTGCGGTAACATCGCACACAGATGTAACTTCCCTCCAATCAAACTATCAACCGTCATGTATTGAAGTAGAACACCGTACATATTATTTAGAAAGCATTCACGTCATCGAATCGATCGAAGTACTGCTTGATCCACGAGAAAATGTCGCACGTGAAACCTTTAGACGGAGATCGACGAAACATCGAAGAAATACAGATTATTACTAACAAAAAAGATAAAGATAAAAGGATTTAAAAATATCTATGATCCTTTTGAAAATCCTAGCGTATCTTTTTATTGTGTCTGCGACCAATTAATCATCCGCGTATGTACAGTTACCTCATCAACTCATGTTTTCTCACCTTTCCTTTGTAGAACAACACTCTTGGAATAAATAAATGTAGTGAATAAAGAAGCCTCGTCTTCATCCCGTAAAAAATTTTCCATAGCATCCCGCCCGGCTTGTTGCATTATGTATACTTGTTGCGATAAGTTATCACGTCTCTCCGTATGATATCGTTCGTGTTTTTGAGCCCAACAGGCGTATAAGGACTTGATGCAGAATACGCGCGCTCGTCCGGACACTCGCACGCGTGTTTCTATAGGACGGTTATACAGCCGTAGAACATATTGAAACGCGTCGTTGGGGGCAGATGCGTCCGATGATATATTAACGCCAACTGCGCGCGCGCTCGATATAATACGAGCGGTTGCGCGCTCGCTGTACGCACGCACGCACGCACTCACGCACGCGAGCGAGCACGCATGTATCACGCGGCGTGTGCTACCATGACCTCCCCCCTCTCCTTCCTTCCTCATCACACACCCGCGCGAGCACTCGCGCGCGCGAATAAATTATAGAATTATTGTTTTATCGCGGTGCTCGCATATAGATACGATATATTTTCGACCCTCGCGAATTGTCGCGCCTCCCTCGAGGGCTGCCCGGTCCTCACCCCCTCCTCCAATTTCCACAACCTCCCGCTGTCGTTTGTCCTCCTTCCACCGCCGCCAACGCCTCATCCCTGTTTTTTTTCTCCGACACCGTGTAGATAATAAATCGCCAAGGCGGCACGCCAAATTAATATCGTAAATTCGTTACGAGGCGCGATACCGCGGGCTTTCGTACGAAGAGCCCCGAGTGTAGGGGGAGAGGGGGGTGCAAAACGGGGTAGAACAAGGGGGAGGGCGACGTGATGGTCGGGGGAGGGAGCGGAGAGTAAAACATTCGCGACCGCGGTGTAATATTAAAAACAGGCGCGAAACGGCGCGCGCGAGAACCAGGATGAAAAATAAGCGGTAATATTCCGCGGGCCCTCCTGTATACCCTGCATCCTTCCCCTCCTTCTTCTCCTGCCAACCCCTACCGATATTCGTTCGCAATTAATTGTTTGCCGCGCGAGCAATCCCACTTCGCGGCACCGAATATAATTACCTACCTAAATCATCGGTCAATTGCGAGATATCTATAAGCGCGAGCGCGAAAGTATTCGTGATAATCGCGTTCGTTTTAACGTACGACGCATGCTTTTTATGCGACCGGCCGTGACCGCCTACATAAATTTTTAATATTCCGGTAATTTTTTTAAACGACCGTCCCACTGATTAACGACCACCGTCGCGTAATTAAAATATCTAATTCGAACGGGTTAGGCAGCGTCGTGAGAGTTCACGGTCGTGTTCGTTAATTATAGCAGTATCGCCAGGAGGAGGAACCTAAAAATTCTTTATTTCTTTTTTTTTCGTGTTATTTGTATATTGCGATTATTACAATTAATCCCCGTATAATTAATCTGATCTAAAATTAAAATGGCGAATTTGAAATTACGTTATAAAGGAAGTCATAAATTGTGAAGATGTAAACAATGTTTGCACATCACAGAATTGTGAATGAAATATAATAAAAAGATTCAAAAACTCCTATTTTTCTTGATTGTTAATTCGTACCGTAATTACTGCTGAGTATAAGGCAAAAGATGATAAATCATTCTCGCAGTCAGAACCTGACCTGCTTAATTTCGTACATCGTGCGGTACATTTTATCGGCTTATCATTAAATCGAAAGGTTCTTGATAA
Organism: Crematogaster levior; assembly: GCA_901521435.1. Lineage (NCBI taxonomy): Eukaryota > Metazoa > Arthropoda > Insecta > Hymenoptera > Formicidae > Crematogaster > Crematogaster levior. Next base: position 2,947 of record CABEGB010000569.1, on the reverse strand, counting down.
CAGGACGCTGTTTAGTCTTACCGGCGCTCGCGAGTTAAAATTCTTTCGGTTAAAGTGTCAAGCGCGACAACCGAGTGTTATCTGAAAGACGCATTGAGTCACGTTACAGATACACCGAGTGAACGAATACTCAATGGACTCTCGGGTATCGCCGACTATACTATTAGCACGCCACTTTGCGACGATGTGATTATCTGTATAATTATTCGACTAAGCAGCTGGGGAATTGTAAGATACCCGTAATCGCGCGCGTACGCATTCGCTGATAACATCCATGACTCGCACACAGCAATTGCGTCGGCTCGTCCGATACAAAAGAGTACAACGCACGCAAAATTAACAACCGTAAAATGTAGTAAAGATAGATTATTATTTTTTTTTCACGACAATTCTCTTTTTTTAAATTTTATCGAAATTAAGTAGCGTGACTTTTTTTCTGCACGCGAAAACATACAGAGTGTCTTGGAAGTGCCTTTCTCGAGGAAGCGAACGTTCCTTAATCACCGGAAGCCAGACTAAAAGAAATAGTTATTGACTAAATTGAAGAAATAGTCATTGACTTAATTTTTCACAAGAGCACGATCGATTTTTGAACAAACGAATTTTTACTCCAGATTTTTTTTAGTTATTATTTAATATTATTACTTTACTAAATACAATTAATCTCCCCTCCCCCCACGTTAAAAGATTAATTTTAATTAGTGGACATTTAATTGACGTTCGAGAGGAAAGAAAGACTAACCGACTAAAAATCTTATCGGGGAATACATTAAGAGAATATTTTCAGAAATTTTTCCGCTCTACGATTTCGCCGTTGGAAAATTTTCAATATTTACCGCGTGCCGCTAAATTCTGTTCCGTCCCATCTACCATTTGCATCGAGGAAACGTCCCATCATCCGTTCACCCCGTCTGAATTGCGAAACAATTGCACAATTATATCACGCACGAATTTGCATGGTTTTTCTCGAAACACAGCACATCCATCATCGCCCCCTACCTGCGAGCGTTCCGCACGTCGAGCGTCTTATCTCGATTCGAAAGAGAGAAAGAGAGAGAACCTGTTAAACGCTCCTTCGTGCAGGCGTAACACGTACAGGTACGAGACAAACGATACAGCGACGCCCATAAATTCGGATGAGTGTGTATATAACACCAGCTTCGTAATAAGTCGCGTTCGCATTCGTTTCCGCGCGCGCATAAATACACGCCGGCCGGCCGGCCGGCCGGACCGGTCGCCGCGCTATTACGCGCATATAAATTCAAATAAGTTATTATAAATGTAATTTGTAGGGTTGACGCTGGGACAGAGTCTCGCTCTAAGGTATGCCGCGCGCACGTACCGGAGAATATATTTTAATAATTCGGAATACATTAAAGTTTATCGTCGCTCTCCCGGCCACCGACGTAGTTTCCGCTCTGCTCGGGCAGACGCGGGGCTGCCTAAACGCAGCCTGGATACAAGTCGGTAGATCATTCGGGCGGTTCCGTTTCGGTGGAATAATTACGAGTCAGCGTGACGTGGCGCTTTGTCGAGAAACGAACGCAGGAGAGGACGACTCCTATCGCGAGAAATCGAACTTGGAAAATTATGAGCTCCGAGATACCGTACACGAAATCTGGGATTTTACCACGTTCTATTTTTAGCACTTATTCAGAAAAACGAAGATGCTAAGATTCTACTTTCTTAGCTTGAGAACGGATTTTTATTGTGACATTTAAATATTTAGAAACTATGTTACTTTAAATAGTTATTTTTATTGCCTTATTTTGATTTTTTATTCGCCGAAGCAGACATTGACAACAACACATTTTAAAGAATCTTACGTTTTGCGAGTGAAACGTAAAAGTATTCTCATAATGTTGTAATATTTTTTCGTAATATTTAGTCTGGATATATTTACTCAGGCTAACCAGACAAATTGTAATTTATAATATCTTCTGTGATGCGACACGGAATTTTACGTACGGTTTGATAGCACATTACTTTTCGTTATGGCAGTGTGCAACCGTCTCGTAAAATTAATTTGTTTGCTATTAAGTCGAACACAAAGTTGAATACGTTTAAGGGTTAAGAATTCCGGTTAATAAATTACCGTTGCCTCTCAAGAGTCGAAAGTTCGGAGTTGGAAATATTTACATTTTAAAATCATTATTTGGATATGTTACTTTTCATATTATTCATTATAGACAATTCTACCTAAACGAGCATTTCTCTTTTAGGGTGTAGAATTGCTTAAAATATGAATGCGCTTACAACACGGCCGCGTTTCCGAATTATAATAAATTAGTCTTTGAAACCGCGAGATGAGCACACGCATAATATATCAAGGCGTAATGCGTAAACCGCGTAGTTATGGTAATCGATACGCTCTATGAAACGCATACCCGGATGACAAAATCGCCGAAGAATGTATCGCATTCGCGTTTCGCGCGCTTGCCGTTATATTATATAACAATTTATTTTAAAGCGAACTGGACTCTAATTATTACAAGTGCAGCAATCGCAAAGATTGGTCCCCGGTCTGGTTTGATATTCAATCTGAACACAATTTTCAATTTGCATTCTCGTGCGAGTACGAGATCTGCAGATCCGACTCGAAGAGAAGATCGAGCTAACGATTCGTCCGCGAAAACGATTCAGGGATATTTCCATTCAAAGTTCTTCGCGATGCAATACGCATAAATATCGCGTTATTCATTTAAATGACCCAAGGCTCAATAAAATAAAATATTACGCGGATATGTAAAATATCTAACCGATGCGAAAGAAGGATTTAGGTCGACTTAACGCGCAGCTTCCCGATTGCAAATGAGGGAAATGGAATAACGGTGAAATATTCTTACTGAAGTACAAAATGAATTATAGCTGGCATTTTACGGCCTAAAGATGTCAGAAAAAGGTGCTTCGTATAGCCTTATTTTAATTTTAAAATTTCTGTTATTGG
>CABEGB010000568.1:0-21923 GCA_901521435.1 Crematogaster levior | reverse complement strand
GAGCTCTCTCTGAAAGAAGCCGAAGAACTGTTAAATATAGCCATGCACCATAATTATTATAAAATTATGCGAGAAATCCTAGGAAAGATCAATGAAAACCCAATAAATTTAAATAAGGATAAGTGCAAAGCCGTTTTATGTAGTAATCATGCTATTCTTCGTGTGTTATTTAAACTACAGCCCGAAGTACCTGATGACTTAATTATGTATGCTTGTCGACAACTGAAAATATTGCCACAAGAAATCGATAATACATCCGATCGGCTGGAATGTCTGAAGCTGATTTTGGAACAAGAATACGTGGATGTTCGATGTACAGATGGTGATTATATATATAACGACGAGTAGTACTAAGGAATAAAAAGGAATAATATTTCGTCTCTCTAGAACATAAATTTCTTAAAAAATATCTAAATTATTATTTTATATTAGGCTTTTTGAAAACTTTTACAAATTCTCTATCAACATTTTTTATTTTACAGGTTTGGGCAATACGCCGTTGCATTACGCACTCAGGGCAAGTAGCTACGAAGCTGCGATTCTACTTCTCAATCGAGGCAGTTATCTCGGTCATGTGAACAAATCCAACAACATTGCAATCGCGAATATTCCAGCATCCGTATTATCTACCTATTTCAATGACTGTATTCAATTAAAGGAGGAGTGGACGGACGAGTGTACGATCGAATTCGACTACCGTTGCCTAATGCCGCATGACGATTTAGACGAACAGCATAAAACTTACCAAACTACTCACGAAATGGAAGTGATTTTGTATATTGCTAATAACGATACCCTCAAACATCTTCTGAAACATCCCTTACTCTCGTCCTTTCTTTACATTAAATGGTACAGGATGCGACACGTTTTGTACGCAAATTTCGTCTTTTATATAATGTTTTATTTCTTCTTAAACGCCTACGTACTGAACGTGACTTACACATCTAAAAGTGTAAAGCAAATAGTCAATGATAGCTTTGATACTGTCTTCGCGAATACTTTGCAAAGTGCCTGCTCTCAGGATACTTTTTTGTGGGCTTTCGTCATGGGGATGTTGCTGCTCTTTGCTTGTCGAGAGTTTCTGCAACTTGTCTTCGATCCTTGGCGTTACTTGACAGATTTAAAGAACTGGTCACAAATTCTTCTAATTGTGCTGACTATTACTCTGCTGTGTGGCGCAGGATTCCAGATCGGAGTTATGGTCATCCTGCTGTCCACCTGGGAATTGATAACTCTGATCAGTCATCATATGCTTCCGTCCACTTCTACTACTATCGAAATGTTTCGAACTGTCTTTTTCAATTTTGTTCGCTTTCTTTTCCTGTATATATTTATTATCCTCGCATTTGCTCTAGCCTTCCATATTCTCTTCAGGAATGACAGTTTCTCTAATCCTGGTCTTTCGCTTTTCAAAACTATTGTTATGCTCACTGGTGAGTTTGACGCAAATGATATTTCTTTTTCTGTTTATCCCATTTGGAGCCGCCTTGCGTTCGTGTTGTTCGTCCTTAACATAGTCATCGTGCTGCTTAATTTACTTAATGGTTTGGCAATCAACAACATTCTCGAAATTCGTAATAATTCTGAGATTATCGGACTGATTTCACGGATACGGCTGATCGCTTACTTGGAAAGAATGATAATTGGAAAGCCATTCTTCTGGCATTCTCGGTGGATATGGTGGAATCCTTTTAATTTCCTTTTGAGCAGGATTTTTATTTTTTCGTGTTACCTCAGAGACGGTAAAATGAATGTCAAACCTTACCGTTGGTCCACTTTAAAAATGGATTCTAATATAATCAAACATGCTAAACGGATTGTCTACGATAAAAATGAACCATCATATAATGATGTAATGAATGAATTTGCTAAACTGCAGACAAAGTTGACACAGATAAAAAAAGTTACATTAAAATGTAACACTGAAAAAAACAATTTTTAAAAATTTCTTTGAGAATTGTTTCTTAAATAAATGTTAAGTAATAAAATGTGTGTAATGTAATAAAATGTTAAGGAGTGAAATACAAAGATTACATAAAAAGAATAATAGTATTTTATTATTAATATGAATAAATTGAAATAGAATAAAATGTGATAGCATGATGATATTATATGTGCAGAATGAAGTATATAAAGAGTTACAAATTTATAGAAGAACACACATGAACATAGATCTTGACAAAAACTAGCGATTTTTCTGTATATTCTGTATATTCTGTAAGTTTACAGTTCGCCTTTTTTGCTTCTTTGATTGTTGGTAATATGAAATATTCTATAATCAAATATGTTAAACAATTATCTACTAGAATAAACAATCAAATAGTAATACGATGAATGACTTTATCAAGCTACAGAAACGACGAACATTAATTTGAAACGTTATTAAATATGTGACTCGAGTCTAAAAGATTTAACGTTGAAAGATTACTATTTGTAAGTATTGTATTTGTAGTAGTTTATTGATTTTTAATCAATAATGTAAATTGAAATGGAATAAATTATAATATAGTAGATATAATAGTAGATATAAAAAGATGATTTATATAAGAAGAGAAATGTATAGAAACACAACGATCTTGATAAAATTAATTTTTTGTTAACCTGAAAACAGAGTTGTAGCATTTCGAAACCAGTTAGTCAAATATTTGAATTACTTTAATAATTGTAAAAAATTGTTTTTTTACAATTTTTTAAATAATTTAAAATCAACACGTCAAATATTAGAATTACTTTAATAATTGTAGGAAAAGAATAGATAGTACTTCTTATGATAAAATAATAAACAAAATATGTAAAGCAGATAAGAACATGGATTTCAATAAAGGTAACTAATTTTATCTGTAAATGTCATATTTTGGAGGCATAAAAATTACAGAAATTCCAATCACTTCTATGAATAAAATTTCAAAAGTTGAAGTGGGTCTATAATATACTATAAAAGAATTCATCTTAGGAATAAAAAAAGTGGCTTTAGAGAAGAACGCTGTTATAGAAAAAAAGATTTGTGGCTCAGAAATAATTGATTTGTACAAAAGCAATCAATCTTTTTAAAAAAGATAAAAATATGACGCCAAGTACATACTTTTTTTGTATTAAACGTACTAAATTGTTTCATCATTTGTACAAAAGATTTTATGTCAGAAATTAGCGGCAATTTATAATTACCAGTAAAATGTAATATAATTATTGTAAATTTGTGTTTATATACTAATTATATACTAATATTTTATTATGCTCTTGCACACTAGTTAGTAAAGTTTCGTTACTTGTATAAAACTTTTGTGTTATAAGATACTGACGTTAACGTATAGTTATCAATAAAATCTAATGTAATTAATAAAATCTAATATAGTTATTGTATCTACGTGTATTACTCTTAATTATACATCTAATACTCTAATATTATACATTAGTCACTAAATCATTTTATTATTTATACATAAGATTTGATGTATAAGACTTGCCAACATATGGTCATCAGCAAAATTTAATATCATGATTTATACAATTGCACAGTTAACCACGGATTACATCATAAATTTTAAATTAATGAATAACAAGAAAAAGTCTACTTTGATTTCTTCTGTCGTCCATTTTATTTATTGTAAGAAAAGAAATTTTCCATCAGAATTTAACAAAAATTTATTAAGTATTTTTTAACTTTTTACTAAAAAATCAGGATATTTTTGAAATAGCAGATTATTTCAAACGATTATTTCAAAAGTAGGATCGTCCTTTTGAAAGCGGAGATATCTGCTCACATTTAATTATTGGTCAATATATATTATATCTGATTAGTCAGCGATGTATGTGTACTATAAATAATCTTATCTTCCTTTCCCTTTCCTGGCAACTTCAATCATCATTCATCCCACTTATTCGCGCAGTCATCATTCACGCAGTCTCACTTCAATTATCATTCACTCCGAACATTTGTGCAATTTGACGCATGACAAAATTTATTGCCTTTTATATATTTTACCAATATATAAAAGTTCTTTCATATATATATTAATCATAAGAAGTGAAAGTATAACAGAATTTTTTGATTGTGATTTTACGCTAAAAAAAGAAATATTATAATATACCCAGTCAACTTATTCTATACTGGAGTACTTGTCAAAAAACGGACTATAAAGAGGTAAACGATAGATAGATTGATTAAGTTTCTATTTTATCTCCGTTTAATAATTTCTGATTAATCAATATTAATTTCCTGCATTGTTAGAAGTATCTTCAACTTTTATTATCTGTTTTTTCTTGTCTTTCTTCATTTTCTTTTCTTTCTTGATCGGGAGCATAAAGGTAAGTGTGTATATGTAACTGTAGTACGTACACATAACTGTCTAAAAGGGCAAATAAAATAAAAAAATTTATCATTAGTCCCTTGTCTTACGATTTGACTTGTGACTACATGTGCAGTTAGTCACAATATTGTAAGAGGTAAACTGTAAATTTTTATTATGAATATACATATTTATGAACAAATTAACGTAAAATCAATGTATTAAAAACAATGTATTAGTAGATATATTAGAGTTAAATCTTAAATTATCGTTAGAATCACTGATTTTATTAGAAATAACTAATTTTAATAAAGCGCAAAGTTACTGTACTAGTTCTAACTAGGTAAAATTAACATTTACTGTCGTTAGATATATCTAAAAATTGATACAATGTTTTTGCAATGGAAATCTATGTGGAATTATACAATGATTCCATAGAAAATGCATGAGCAGCAGAGAGGCTCCGTCTCTTGCCCTTAAAAAGTAACCCAAATATAATTCTACATCTTCTATATATAATTTTAATTATAAATTAAAAATTGTTTCGATTAGTTTTTGATGAAAATGCAAGAAGAAAGAATGTCTCCTTTGCCTACGTTTTCTGTGGAATTGATTTCACATAGGTTTCTAATTTTTTAATTTTTGCAAAATCATTGATTGTGTCAGTATTTATCATTTATTAGTAGTTAAAATTAAATATAGTATTGACGTGCGAGTTTAATTTAGTCTGTCTATTAAAATCAAATTCTAATTTCGGATTTCGAATTTTAACAGACATATATAATATTTGTTCTCGTTGTGATCTTTTCTGTCTTAACGTATCAGTAAATATGCTTCAGCAAATATGAATTGTATAAATTAAATACTTAATTCAAGCATGTATCAGAGTAAGAAGTGAAAAAGGGAAAGGTAAAAATATGCGTCTTTAACAAATCTAAATCCAAAATATTACTGTAACGTAACTAAATAAAGTAATAAATAATACTTACAGAGATAATAAAAAGATCAGATTTGAAATTAGAGTTTAAAATACAGATAATATAACAGATGCGAGCATAAGTATAACAGATGCGAGAATAACATAAATTTTTAAATTTTATAAACTTTGATATATTGGATGTTTTGCTAGTGTTCCGAATGTATGCGTATCACAATCTGCAATTTTGTGTTATCGGAACATTTTCTGCTAAACTGAGTAATTCTTAAGAAAAGATATGCCACAGAAGCGTTAATATGTCTGTTTGTCTGTTTTATCTGACGTGTCTCTTCAAAGTGTTAAAACAACATTCTACTAAATTATTTTGTTTCGTCGAGTGAATGTCTGAAACGAACAAAATTGTATTACTTCCACTAAAACATTGGTTTTTTATGCGTGTCGACATACTTGTGAATTATTTGCGGATCAGTCTTTTGATAGCTAAATTACCCTTCATCTCAAAATAATTTTTTCTAGATATTAAATGTCTAATTAAGTCATAGAAAAATTAGCTTTCCTTAACTTTAATATTATAAATTTAATTTAAAACTATAACCTATAATAATTAATTTGTATTTTAATATTTTTAATTTAGATCTGCACTTCTCCAGATAATTTTATATTTATGTTAAGCACTTTCAAGAAATATTTAATATATCTTCATAGTTATTTTTAAAAGAATCGATTCCACATATATGCACGCGCGCACACACACACACACACACACACACACAAAAGTGTAAAAATATTATAAGTTTAATATTTTCTTTCCAGACAGCACAATGAAAAGGATTAAAAAAGAGATTAGAAGTTTTGAAAGAGATGAAAATGAAGACGAAGACTTTTTGATTGATAGTGTACCGTCAACACATCGAGGATTACATCACAATAAAGGAAAGAGCTCGACAATTGAGGAAAGAATTTTACAGAATCCTTCAATCGACATGCAAGATGATCTTTATACGCTTCAGTTAAACGCCAAACAATTCAAAAATCTTTCCTCTTTCAAAAATGCTATCAAGAATAACTTGAAGAAGCAGCTATCTGCTGGAAGCCACATTAATCTCATACATTTGGAAGAAACATGTCTCGACATAGCCAGCAAAAACGGCTTAACGGAGTTCGTAAGATCTCTGTTGGATCTTGGTGCAAATCCCAATAAAATAAACGATGTGAAAAATCGCGCTCCTATTCATTTCGCCACTGAAGGTGGGCACATAGATACGTTAGAAGTTTTGCTAATGCATTCGAGGATAAATCCAAATCTGCAAGTAGAAGGGCAAACTGCCTTGCACATCGCAATAGAAAAGAATAATTTGGATTGTATCCATCTGTTAATTGAAAAAGGAGCTGGTGCCAGTATTCCGGACAATAAAGGTTTGACTGCTCTCCATCTAGCAGCAACAAACAATCAGCGGGACATAGTAGAGTTGATAATACAAAAATGCAAACAACGTCTAAACTTGGACGAATATAAAGAAAACGATCGAACGACACGAGAGGTGATTCAAGAAAAAATGTCGGAACTAACATTACCACCGATATCCGAAGATACACCAGAGGTACTCTTGCAAGATCTCAAGTACTACTTGAGTGTCAATGACGAGAAACATTTCATAAAAAATATAAATAAATTAGTCGACAAAGAATTTTCTCGCGAGATGGTCGAGTATCTGTTGGAAACAGCAGCGAGACGTGATTTACACAAAGCTGTGAAGGCAATTAGAGAGAAGCTCTGTAAAAACACGGACGAAATACAACACGGAGTATTGGTAGCCGCACGAATAGCACTTCATGAGGGTTATTGTGAAACTCTCCGGGAATTATTGAAAATTAGATTGTATCCTGAGCTAATCAATGATCTGATTCTGAGCACCTGCAAGGTGTTGGAAACGGGAGTTCGTGTATCTGATCATCTGAAGTGTCTAAAATTAATTTTAAATGTAAGAAGAGAAATTGTTCGTTTTACTGACAGTGAGTATATTAGTTTCTATTTTAGATTTCTTTTCGGATATCTTAAAAGTTTCTTCTTATTATAAATTTTAATTTTATAGATCAAGGCAACACGCCGCTGCATTATGCAGCTAGAACAGGCTGTCACGAAGCGATAACTTTGGTCCTCGAACATGGCAGTTATATCGGTCACATAAATAAATTCAATGAACCACCCATTGCAAATATTCCGGAGTACATGCTGTCGGGGTATTTTAACAAATGTATGAAGATCGATGAAAATAGACTACAGTTTGATTATAGTTGCCTGATGCCACACCAAACTGAGAACAAATGTATGCAGATCGATAAAAATTCACTACAGTTTGATTATAGCTGCCTGTTGCCACACCAGACTGAGAAAATGGATGAAATGGATACGACTGATGAAAATAGTACAACTGATAAAAGTGATACGCCGACTTCTGAGATGAAATTATTTATGTATATTGCCCGTAATGAAGATCTCAAACCTCTGCTAAATAATCCATTATTCTCATCTTTTCTCTATATTAAATGGCATAGAATTCGATATTTCTTGTATGCAAATTTCATCTTCTATTTCATTTTTTATTTATTGTTAAACGCTTACATCCTGCGCATGACTTACGACATTAGGGAAGAAAATAAAACACAGATTGCTAACGGTAGCTCTTACATGGAAAGTAGCATGAAAACTCATTATAGTCTTTTCTGGATCCTCATAACAATGCTATTGTTCCTTATTTTCCGGGAGATTTTTCAATTGATCTTTTCTCCTTCGCGTTATTTCAAGGAGTGGAGGAACTGGTTGCAGATTGTGCTAATCACGTTAATTCTCATTGTGCTATGTAAGAAGAGTATCGAGATCGGAGCCGCGGTGATCTTGCTGTCCGCTTGCGAGCTGGTGGTCCTTATCGGTCATCATCCATGCATGTCTACTGGTATCGAGATGTTCCGGACAGTCTCTATCAATTTCATGCGCTTTCTCTCCCCATACTTGTTTCTTATCTTTTCATTTGCCATGATATTTTACATGTTCTTCAAGGAAGACACACATTTCTCCGACCCCATTTACTCGTTCTTCCAAACTATTATTATGCTATCTAGCGAGTTCAACGCCGATTCTATTAAGTTCTTTCCACCCGTTTGGAGTCATATAGCTTTCCTGCTGTTTGTCTTCCTCATATCCATCGTGTTGCTTAATCTACTCAATGGTTTAGCAGTCAGTGACACCACCGAGATCTTAAGCACGGCTGAGTTGGTCGGACTTATTTCCCGGATACATTTAATCGGCTATTTCGAGGACATGATAATCGGGAATCCGTTTAAGTTTACATTCCTGCGGTATAATCCTTTCAGCTACCTTACAAAGAGAATATTTCTTAAACATTATTTAGAAAACGGAAATATCAAGTTCTATAACGACAAACACAATACGTCTTATGTAAACAAGAAATTCGGCATTTTAAAAATGGATGCAAATATTGTAAAAAATGTTAAACAAATTATCTCAAATCAAAATCAAATATCGAGTAACAGAGAAATGATGAATAAATTGAAAGAGATGCAAAAGGAGTTGACAGTAATTGAAGACGCTTTAAAGAAGATCCTTTAAATATATCAAAGTTGTCTTTTATAAGACATCTTTTGAAACATATACAGGTATTTATATTGATTATAACATTAATCGATTAAAATGACGTGATCAATTGTGGATAACGTGATACGGATAAGAAGATACGGTATATCATTACGTATAATAGCAGTACAGAACGATAAAACAACTAAATAAAATGCCTCAAATAAACGGCTATTTTGCAATTGGCTGTTACAGTTTGCGACTAATTTTTTATTGATCAAAAAGCAGCTATTATATTTTTAACGACGATGCATTCTCGGAAACTTTATCTTTTTATATCATGACAAATAGAACATGACATGATATAACATAACATGAGAGTATAAATAAGTTAGTTTTCTTTTCTCCGCTCTTATCAGTTTCACTTATCATTCGCTCCATACTTCGACGCTTACTTATCATGCGTCACGCAGTCTTACATGTATCGAAATCTAGGAATACTTGTATCAAAGTTCTCTCTTAATTTTATATTATATAACTATAAAAGTAAAAATTGCATGGAATTTTTAAGATATTAAATTTAAAAGTTTTAAGAAGAACTGAAGAATTATCATTTGATGAAAACAACACGAACTTTTGTATTAAGGAAAAGAGTAATAAAATCATGGAAATATATCAACAATGTTGCAAGCTGCAAATTTTTTCAAAAATATAAAGATAATATGTATGTCGTGTAGCACATATACATATTTACGAACATATGTTTGTAAATATGGTAAAAATAATGGCTAGTATATATTTTATACATACATTTTCTCTAAATCTGTAATAAATGTTAAAAGTATTAGTAAATTTTTTGTCTATAAATAAAGAAATAAAGAAATTAATTTGTGAAGAATTTGATTTGTCTTATTAAAATATTTACTTTATCCTGTTAAAAATTCCACATATCTATTTGCTTCTTCTTCCAAATAAGCGACCTAACAATTATCTTCTAAACATGATATTCTGTTTACACATGTTGATTTCGCAAAAATATTTCATAGCGAAAAATATTTTATAGCGGAAATATTTATATACAAACAATGCACTCATTATTCATATTAACTTTATTACTTCACCTCGTCAGTGGTGTTTCAATCGTAATGCATTTACTTGATTTGTCTCTGATCGATGTTGAGAGAAAGATGTTCTGATGGATGAGAGAAAGAGGACTCTCATTCTTTTAAAGAGATCTTGAAAAAACAACCGTCTAATCCTGAATGTAAGTCCTGTCAACTACGTTAATCCCTTCTTCGGAGATACATATCTCGATATAGTTAGCGGAAATGGTCTAACGGTTCGCAGTGTTTCTATTATACAAGGGAACAGAAATCAATAGGGTGAACGAGATACACAAACCTATCCACTTTGCCACCGAAGGCGGACATATGTTCATGTTGACAATTTTGTCAGAGCAGTCGACAATAAATCCAAATCTCGGAACAAGACAAGAGACTGCCTTATATATCGCAGTGGGAAAAGATAACATGATATGTGTCTGTCTGTTGCTGGAAAAAGGGTGTCAACATTCCGAATATCGAGGGTTTGACAACCCTCCGTTTAGCAGTGTATAAATGCCCAGTGGGACATGCTGGAGCTGATATTAAAGAAAAGCCAACAGTATTTTGATATTATTGACACTTTTGAAAATGATGAAGAAACAACGCGAGAAATAATACGACGAAACCTGCCGGGTCTATTGTTGCCATCTAAATATTTTAACAATTTGAGCGAATTTGAGAACTACTTAGCCAATAATGATGAGACAGGCTTTCTGGAAAGGGTGAAGCTTGTCGAGATTGAAGCTCTTCACAGTGTAGTGGAAGAGCTATGATGACTGTGCAATACAAGTCACGAAGTTGTGATTAAAATCACGAAGTTGTGATTAAAAACTCGAGGGACGATTTAACGTGAAAAAAGTTGCAGAAATTGTCACTCTGCTAGGTTGTCCGGCTATTCTTGAGGAATTGCTGCGTGTAAAGATGGCCAACAATTTGATTCTGAGCGTCTGTTAGCTCCAGGAAATACTTGAAAAATGAAAAGTCGACGATATGTCTGATCTACTCGAGTGTCTAAAGTTGATTCTAAAACAGAAAAACATTAATGTTCGTTGCACAGATGATGAGTTTGTTACGATGAATACCATAGAATAACATAAAAGAATTAGTTCTTTCTTAAACAACAGAAATTTCTTAAATAATCCTGTTTCTTAGGTATCTTCTTGGAAAGCTTTTCTGGATGTTCTCCGTCAATTTTTTATTTTACAGGTCTTAGCAACATTATATTACGCCATTTTATTACGTAGTTCAGGCTGTCAAACTGTTACGATAATTTTGTTACTCAAACACAGCAGTTATCTTGGTCTTGATCTATTAATTATACATCCCAATATAATGAATAAATAAATTGCTGTTAACGCACATAAAGTGATATTTATTACGAAAAATACTTACTTATTACAGTAGTTTTTAAGACAGTTGTGTCAGAAAAATTGCTGTATTTACGAACCATTTAAAAACTGTCTGATCGAATATTAATCACAATTAATGATATATGTGTACATCGATATCTATTGCATTACAAATTAATACATAATAATGAGTCAAAAATAGGATCATCCTTTTGAAAGAAGATATCTGCTTACACTTAATTATTAGTCAATGTGTATTAATCAGCGACGTATGTGTACTATAAATCTCTAATATAATCTCATCTTATCTTATTTTCCTTTTCCCTTTTCTGGCAACTTATATATCTTACCGATATATAAAAGTTTTTTCAACTATATATACATATATTAATCATAAGAAGTGAAAATATAAGAATCTTTCGATTGTGATTTTACGCTAAAAGAAATATTATAAGATACCTAGTCAACTTATTCTATACTGGAATACTGGAATACTTGTCAAAAAACTATAAAGTGGTAAAGGATAGATAGATTAAGTTTCTATTTTTTTCTCTGTTTAGTAATTTCTGATTAGTCAATAATTTCCTGCATCGTTAGAAGCATCTTCAACTTTTATTATCTATTTTTTCTTCTCCTTCTTTATTTTCTTTTCTTTCTTGATCGAAAGCATAAAGGTAAATGTGTATATAGTATAGTACATGTAACTGACTAAAAAGGTAAATAAAATAAAAAAAATTTATCTTTCGTCCCTTGTCTTACAATTTAGAGTGAGAAAATTGGAAAGAGTAAAAATAGAAGAAAAAGTAAACTATGAAAAAAGCATAAATGACAATTATGAAAGTATAATATTAAGATGTATAGTGTTGCAAGTGAAGAAAACTTTATAGAAATAAATTGAGAGAAAAGCTAAGTGTAAAGACAATAGAATTGTTTTAACTTTTAACAAAATTAATAAATACATACACGTCACTATATTCTTTTTTAAATAATTAATTAAACGTTAATACATTAATTAATGTTTTATTTTTAGACATCAAAATGAATCCCGGAGTGATTGAACTGCAAAACTTATTAAATTACGACCCTTCTTCAGGTATCATGAAAGATCTTCATAAGCTTCTGTTAGACGCCATAGAACGCAAAAAAAACTTTCAGTCTTTCAAACGAATTGTTGAGGAAAATTCGAAAAAGCAACCAGCCGTTACAATCGTCAAATATGTCGATCCCAACACGGAAGACACATATCTCGATATAGCCAGCAGAGAGGGCTTAACGGAGTTCGTGGAATTTCTATTATGCAAAGGAGCAGAAATTAATAGAGTGAACGAGATACACAATTGCGCTCCCATTCATTTCGCTGCTAAAGGCGGACATGTAGATACATTGGCAATTTTGTTAACGCAACATACAATAGATGTAGATCTGGAAACGGAACAGCAAACTGCTCTGCACATCGCGGTGGAAAAAAACGATCTAAAATGTGCCGATCTGCTGCTGGAGAAGGGCGCGAGCGTCAATATTCTCAACAATAAGAATCTAACAGCCCTTCACCTAGCGGCAATGAAGGGTCAACGCGACATGGTGAAGATGATGTTGGATAAATACGCACGGCGTGCTTATCAGCGTCTGGAAGTGGACAGATACAAAGATTGCAATGGCCAGACGACGCGAGAGATAATCGAGCAGAAGTTGCCGGAATTGAAAAAAGAACTGCCGGAAAAGTTACCATTCAAAAGCGAGAACTGGGAAGTATACACGCAAGATCTTAAATACCACCTAAACAACAGAGACGAAAGAAACTTTCTCAGGTGTATGGAGGTCATCCAGGAAGAAATTCCGCCTGCTGTGGCTGAAAACCTGTTAACGATGTCCGCACAGCATAACTTTCAACAAGCCGTGACGGCAATTCTAAAGAGATTTGAAGGGAAGCATTTGAACGTGAAGAAAGCTGCGCGTGCGACCGTTCAGAGTGGTCATCATGTTATTCTTGGGGAATTGCTGAAGGTAGAACCCGAGATAATTAACGACCTGATTCTGAGGGTTTGCCTGGAGCTGAGAGTGTCAGGAAAACGAGGAGTTGACGATACGTCGAATCTGCTGAAGTGTCTGGAGTTGATCCTGGAACAGAATAACGTGGATGTCCATTGCACTGACAGTGAGTGTATCACGATAAATGTTATAAATAATGAAGAAGCTAGCTAGCGATATGAATAGATTATTTTTTAATTTTTTTCGAGTCTTCCTTTTCTATCATAAAAATTCTACAGATTCAAATTCCGACTGTAAATTTCTGATTTTAAAGAAAAAGGTAATACGCCGTTGCACTACGCGGCTAGAGCGGATAATCGCAAGGCAATGAGTCTGCTTCTCAAACGAGGTAGTTACATTGGACATATGAACAAGTTCAACGTGCCGCCTATCATCAACATCCCGGTGTCCACATTGTCGGATCACTTCGACGACTGCTTGATGATGACGAAGAATCAGACGAACGAATACGCAATCGAGTTTGACTATCGTTGCTTGATGCCACACAACATTATCGCGAAACAGGGTACAACTCAACTGGCGAGTCGCGAGACGGAAGTGTTCCTGTACATCGCGCGTAACAAAACTCTCAAACATCTGCTGAAACATCCGTTGCTCTCGTCCTTTCTCTATCTCAAGTGGCTTAGGATACGGAATGTCACGTACGCAAATTTCGTCTTCTACGCGATCTTCTATTTTCTGCTGAATGCCTACATCCTGAGCATGACTTACGAAAGTCCTCCAAACGGAACGCAAATAGTTAATGATAGCTTTGACGTGACTTTGGGAAGCATTTTCCTAATCCGTTGTTATCCGGAGAGGTTCCTACAAATTTTTGTTATTATATTGTGGTCGCTTTTCACCATTCGCGAGATTTTCCAATTCCTCTGTTGTCCACGACGTTACGTGATGGATTGGGAGAACTGGCTACAGGCTGTGCTGATTATATTTAGTCTTATTTTGTTGTATGGCGCAGGATTATGGAGTAGCGTCGTGGTAATCATATTGTCCGCCTTGGAGCTGATAACTCTTATCAGCCAACATCCAAAAATGTCCGCCAGCTTTGAAATGTTTCGAACAGTTTCCCTTGATTATATGTACTTACTTTTTCCATATATGTTTCTCATCATCGCGTTTGCTCTGGCTTTCTATATACTCTTCAAGGACGATCAGAATTTCTCTGATCCCGGACACTCACTCTTCAAAACTGTCATCATGATTACAGGCGAATTCAACTCCAACGATATTCCGTTCGTCTCATATCCCATCTGGAGCCACCTTATGTTTGTCCTGTTTGTCTTCCTTATCGTTATTGTATTGTTCAATCTGCTTAACGGTCTAGCAGTCAGTGACACTAATGAAATCCTGTCTAAAGCTGAACTGATCGGACTCGTCTCCCGAATACGCTTGATCGTCTATTTAGAAGACATAGCATTTGGCGAACCGTTTAATTGGTTTAGCTGCGGAAAGTCGCGTTTTTCACAATGGCATCCTTTTGGCTTTCTCATCAACAAAATTCTTCTGTTTCCGCATTATTTGAAAAACGGTAAGATCACTGTCATGTGTAATAATCTGGACGTTCCCGACGACCAATATTATGTTCAAAGCAATTCGGTAAATCATGATGAACATTGGCCTATCCTGGAATTAGATTCTGATATAATTGAACAAGCTAAATGTATTATTTCTGATAAAAATCAACTGTCAGATACCGAAAAGATAATGATCGCTTTGAATAAGCAAGAAGAAAAATTAATTGCGATGGAGAATGCTTTGAAAAATCTCAATCTTATCATTTAATTTTATAACGTGTTTTTGCCCGCCATATGTAACTCGTATAATTTTACACCAATCTTATAATCTTATATAAAATAAAATTTATTACATATATAAATATAAAACAGTATAACAATATATAAATCTATTACTGAGTTATTAGCGAGTTGTGTAGATTGACAAAAATCATACTGAAGTTACTTGGGGAAAAATTTAGATCTGCTGGGTCAAATTTGCATTTTTCCAGCATATTCCAATTTCTTATATTCTTACATAAATATATAAAAGAGAGATACAAAATACTTTATTTATCTAATGTATCATTATTCAGTTCTCCCTAGAACCGCAATATATTATCTAATCTTTTTTCAGATTATCATGAACATCTGGCAAGGTTTCTTACAAAAAAAAATTAACGTTCTTATATTTTTTTAAGTATTTTTTAATAAGTTCTTGTACTCATGAAAGAACGATATTTGTTTTATTTTACATATTTTTGAGAAATACATATATTCATTATATACATATCATCACGCAAGAGTTTTCATGTGAAATTGTAATCTGTTTGAACCATCTCGACCAGTAAAATATATATAATAAAGGTTATAATAAAGGTGAGGTAAAAATTTCTCATACTCACTGATATCACACTAAAACTGATTTGCGAAAATAATCGTCGACTCATCATAAATCGACGGCTTGTTTGATCACTAAGAAGTAATTACACTTGTCTTCAACACAAAACTATCTTTAGTGCACTTTCAAAACTATCTTTAGTGTACTTTCAATATCTAAGACCAATTCTTAATCTCCAAATCAATTCTAATTCTCTTCTAATTCAAAGACCAATTCTAATTATTTCTTTGTCGTTATATACCTCTGTGTTTAAAACAACAATTATCAGATAGCAGAGACAATAATTTTTGTCATTCTGTATTATAATTAATATATTATTATATAATATAAAGTCTTTAAAGTTTCTACACTAAAATCATGGATTCAGAGCTGCTCGCTATATGTATAAAAACATGAATGTATATGTGAGATGTTCAAATTTCTTTACATATTCTATTGTTAATAGATTTTTAAAATGATAAAATGACTTACCCTTTATAAATAGATTACTGCTTAGAACTATATACTTAATTTTAATTATTAGAACTTTACACTTAATTTTATTATTATTACTTAATTATACTATACTTGCAAAGTGTATGTTGTATTATGTATTAAAGCGGTTTAACTTAGCTATGTGTAAATGTGTCATTAAATTCAATACTAAACAAACCTAATCGAATAAATTTATCTAAACATTACACAATATATAAATATCTGGATGTATCGTTGCATGATTTGTATAATATATAAGGCATGATTTGTATAATATATAACGAATGTATCTTCAATATATTTTTTAAATGATCATTTTATATAATTTGTACATATAATTGTTGTGTATCTCTAAGTAAATTTTTAAGGACTATAAGATTTCCTATTATAATTATAGTTTTTTTAGATCTATTTATGAGATTTGTTTGTATATAATTTATATGGCCAAAAGATAAAGTGTAATAAATTTGGTTGAAATTTATATCTCCATCTTTCATGCGTACAATGTGTACATGTCTTTACATGTGCGTGCATAAATTAGAAATAATATGTATTATTAACCAGATATATCTTGCTGCGTGATGGTTTTCTCTCTTCCTCGACGTATTAGTATGTCGGTGTAAAACATGTTGAAGTCAAGTCTAATTTAAACATAAATCATTCATTTAGAAATAAATTGTTACTTATAAAATTTTTCTTGTCAATCATGACAAGAAAAAGAGGACGTATAAATATTATGTATATTTAATAAAATTTATCTAATAAATATGTAGGATGGTTAATTAATGTCAGAATAAATATTTAACACATCAAAAAAATAAGAATTAAAAATTGAACTAGAATAATTTATCTTAATTAGCTGTTAAAAATAAACAATTTGTTAATGTTTTATTAATATATACATGCAAAACATATTATTAAAACAAATTTGTACTGTATCTTTGTTAGTTAGTCATTTAAATTTATCCTAAAGGAATAATAGGAATAATCTTTGCTTAAAACTTATATAAATAGAATTCTTACCGACATAACACATTAAGTAATTTCTCATTGTTATTATCACAACCCAAATCACAAATTCGGTCTAGAAGTCGTGTCAACACTTTAATAAACTTCTCATCTAATGATACGATTATTTCTTCAAAATTTCCTGTTCCATCTTTCGCTGTAGAACTGTTCTCAATCTATGAAAAAATACAATCAATTAATATATTATAAACATGTATATGTATATTACATAAAATTAAAAAGCAATTTTTTGAAAGTAACAAATGTGATATATAATGAAGTATTATTTAAATGATGATGCAAATTATTATCAATTAATTATGCCTTTTACGATTAATTATAAAAATATAATTCTTTTCTTGATATGATATATTATTATAGTTCTCGATGATAGTTAATGCTATCTTATAATACTTATAATAATGCTTCAATATATTTATATTCAATGGATATGCAAATTTTTAACTTATATAATGAGGTATTCATAATTTAACAAAGTAACATAATAATAAATGTTTAAGATACAATATGTTGCTTTGTACAAAACATTATTATAAAAATACATAGCTTGCCAATAATATATATCAAAATCATATTTAAAAATATATATAAATAAACAATTGCAATTTTTACAATACGTATAGATACTTTTTATGAACATATTACTATAAACACATATCACTAAATATTTTTCAAGTTCATGCTCTTGAAAAAAATATCAAAAAATTCATTCCATAAATTGAAAGATAATAAACAAATTTTATTTTTTTCTAAATTTGTTATAAATAAGAATAATTTTCGCTCACTCTAAAAACAGAAGGATATAATATAATTTTTTAATCGAGACAAAAATTATTTTACCGAAGATTATTCTCTTTGTGATACACGTACATCAGGAAACTACAATGAACATTCTATATATATAAACATACTGTTTCATATATTTATATATTTTTATACTTACTTCATCTTCATCTACATCTTTATAGAATACGTATATTAGCAAATATTTTATTATCTACTTATGTTTACATAATGAGAATTTAAAACATGATAATTACATTCAAATACAAATCTATATCAGAAATGTATTGAAACCTTCAATTTTTTTCTATATGTATTAAGAACAATATAATGCAATATATAAAAGTATACTCGTTAAATATTAAAGTGAAAAACATCTCTGTACATGTTAATATTTGTTAGACATTATAAGATGTTATATTAATAATTATTTATTTATATGACGTTAATATTTATAAAGTATAAATTGTACACCATGCAAATTGGGAATAATAATAAATAAAGATATATACATATGTATATCAGTCACATGTTCTTAATATAACAGTATTGATGAAAAGATGCTTCGTCTGCAAAGAAATGATTCTAGGGCTACAGAAATGCATTCGGGCGAGCTTAAAGCTTTGAAAGTATACCTCATATTCATAGACATCTTCCTGACAGGTACCGATCATGGATGTCAATTCGGCATCAATGTAGTAGCGGCTCATACGCTTAACATTAGTAGAATATTAAAACTTAATATATCAAACCCTTACAATTCTGTTATAGTTTTCTTTCCCGTTATATATCCTTATCCTTTATTTGTTAAATGTTATTTCATTAAATATAATCTTATGTTTTAGAAATACAATTTTAATATAAGTTTTAAATTAAATTGTAAGCCAAGAAAAAGATTTAATAAAATCACATTTAAAAAATATATAAATTGTTAACATAAATATTTTCCATTAAATTATTATACAAGGGAAAGAACATGAGACTTTACATATTTATTAGTATATTCAGAAATATATTATGTAATAATAAGTAAAGCGATGTACGAATCCAATCGAAAGAATGGTCGCAATTTAGAAGAGATGTTAGATGTAGTTTTATACATGCATGAATTAGATAATTATTAGAAAGAAGCATATATAACAGAAGGATTTACCTGCATAAAATTGCAGAATTCTATGCATATGGAGCATATACCAGTAATACACCCAAGAAGATCGGGATCCGTTAACATACATTCCTTCAGATAACTGTCTTGTAAATCTTGATGCACGCTCAGTACATCATCAACATTACTAACCTGGTATTAATTTATCAAAGGTAAAGTTAAATATAAAGTGTATATACATTTTATTTACATTAAAGATGTATATTTTTATAGATAAAATTAGGAAATATCATCTCACCTTGCTCATCTTATTTATGAATTTTAACCAATTTGGTTCCACAACTTCTACCATCATATAATATTCCAAATGCTGTATACAATCAAGCATCCTCTGTCGTAATGAAAATGCTTGTCTGTAAGCCATAGCCACTTCATGTGTGAAAGTTTTCGCTATTTTATTGCTGACCCATACTCTAAAATCCATTAGATTTAAAATTTTTATGAATATAAAGCATATGCTCTCTGGAAACAGAATAATTTACCTGCACAAAAGCCTCTCAACATATTTGCAATAAAACAGATGTCTAAACAACATTTGATAACAAGCTATGGCCTTTCTATTAATAATCAGAGAAACTGGCCATTTAACATCGTAATTGAAAACAAAAGCTTCCAAGCCAGTCAAAACTTTACCTGCTTGGAAACAGTATTCTGCAAGGGAGATCAGTTTTCGTTATTAATTTCTTTTGAAGTAAATTAAGTAAGTGATACTTTTAATGACACCTTTCTCTCTACCTTTCGTCCATACCTTTCTCGTCTCTAGTTTGGATAGAGAGTATTCTAAACATTTGATACTGTAGATCATATGGAAGTAATTCCGGCTTCAGATCATCTTTATAAGGATCTGAATCTGCAGTGGACATTCGCAAGGCAACTTCGAGGAGAGATGCTAAACGATGCAGAACGACGTCATACATACTCTTATTCAGCTCAGCTTCACAGAGATTCATAAATTGTACCTAATGTAAAATTAGACAAATATTTTGTCGTATAAAAAATAAAAATTTTGGAAAATGCTAAAGAACTTTTCTAGATTTAAAAAAACAATGAGGTACATTGAAGAAATAAGCAGCAACATGAACATAGTGCTACTACTGAAAGAAGGAAGAAGAAATCAACAAGACATAAAAAATTGTTGAAAAAAAAGAAAGATAAATCAAATAAAACATTAAGAAATATTAGGATCAAGAAGAAAAAAGTTAGGACCTTCCTAGAATATTAGTAATATTAGCAACAATAATAAAAAACAATTATTCAAAACTTAATATTTAAAGCTAATGTTTAGCAGCAATGTTATATTTTTGTCAAGTTTATGCTGTGATCTCGGTATACAATAATTAATTATTTAAAATAATTTGTAAATTTTGTAAATTTTTATCCAAAGACATGACTTAAATATTTAATAACATTTTAAATAATAAAAGGAGTAAAATGATATTTAATTGATATTTCAACAGTGTAGAATTGAGCTTACCACAAAATCTCCTTGGGCAAGAAGAAAGTAACTCTTCACACTACGTAATCTACCCATCAGATCATTTTCCTTCATAAGAACTTCTAATAATTTTCTAGCAGCTTCTGAATATGCCCTATCGATAGCAGCTATGTATTTCTGCCCTTGATATTGATAACTCAATGGTTCTTGTTTTCCCCATTGTACTGTTTTACCTTTTATTGAATTTATAAAATAAATTAACAATAAATTGCAAACTAATTAAAGATTTAGGATTAATGCATAAAGCGACACTCATTTTACTTTTTAATAATATAATAAATATCCTATTGTATTATTTTAAGACATACCACACTGTCTAATCACATTAAAATATTTTCCTGTTCTAAGTATAGTTTGTGCATGTTCATTCAGGAATACAGGTATCCTTTCTAGTCGCATAGTGTATCTCTTTTCCCAATAATCTGCAGAATAATCTACAGGAAGTTCTTCCCTTTGAATCAATTCATTATCCTCTACAAAGAACTGATAAATAAATAAGTATGAATGTGCCATTTATACTTATTTGTATAAAAATTAATTTGATACTAACTTCCTGATATGGATCGCATATCACTCCTTTGTAAACCCATTTTTCTAAAATTTGCATATATGGCATACTTGCTGCTTGCACCAGATACAAACACAGTTCTTTAGATTTTGCTTCACCACTAACATTGTTCAACGTTTGCTCGTGCAGAAGGCTCAATACTTTGCCTCCTCTAGCATTTGCCTAGAATCAAATATTTTACATCACATTATAATTCTAATGCTTCAGTTGTACAGCTCAAATTCTGTGTGAGTTTAATTACTACTAACTGATATTTTAGACTAACCTTACATATCGTGGATGTAATTTGAGAAAGTATAGACATCGTAAGCATAGTAGGCTGGATATAAAACCATAGTTTTTGCAAACTTAGTTTACCATGAATGTGTTCTGTCTCGAGTTGCACGACAAAGAGCTGAAACAATAAAAATTGTAAAATCAATTTAAATATGTATTAAACTAGAGAAACATAAATATGTCTTCAAGTTATATCATATTATAAATTGTAATCATACTAAGTAATCTTTTAGTAAAGATCGTATAGCTCTTCTCAGAGCATGATTGACTTGTCCGTCATCTGGCGAGACGTTTTCTTCAACAAATCTCACCGTCATGGAATAGTAGGAGGCTAAAGGTAATATCTGTTGCGCTAATTGCTTAAATGATACACCTAGAGGCAAAGTTTAAAACATTTAATTTTATTTTTATAATTTTACTTCAGAT
>CABEGB010000567.1:0-22656 GCA_901521435.1 Crematogaster levior | reverse complement strand
TACCAAATAAAGATATGTATTTTTTTTGCTCTTTTTCTGAGAGTTCTGTTTTGACATCGTTGGATAATAAAAATAACAGCTTTTTCTTTTGCTTGTTTGAAAGACGTAGAAACTTACTTACATATTCTCCAAGACTTAGCCTGTCATTTTTGGTGGTCCTAAGGAGTAACGCTAATTTTACTAGTGCATCAGTGCCGAAAAGAAGTGACGAAGACAGAATTTCGCATTTTACTTCTTTCGGGATAATCTTTTGCAAAACATCAGATTCTTGCATGCTCTTAAGTGTTGGAAAAGGATCATTGCACTCCAGCAATTTAAGTATTTCATCTCTTACTCTCTCTCCAGAGAGATTGTAAATCTTGTGCGAATGCTTTTTGCATATGCTTAGTATTTCATCACTCAAATCTCCGACACATATTTTTGCATGAAAACGAAATGCTCTTAAAATACGTAGATAGTCTTCTTTAATTCTATCTTCAGCATTGCCTATAAAGTTTAACCTTCGCGCCTTTAAGTCCTCTATACCACCAAAGTAATCATATATATGGCCATGCTTATCTGCATATAGAGCATTAAATGTAAAGTCACGCCTTGAAGCATCTGTTTGCCAATTATTAGTAAATTCTACTTTCGCATGCCTGCCATCACATTTCACATCATGCCTTAGTGTTGTGATCTCAAAAGATCTTTGATTTAGAACCGCAGTTATAGTTCCATGTTTTAAGCCAGTTGGAATAGTTTTTATATTACGGAGTTTTAGCGCTTTAATCGTTTGATTGGGAAGCAAATTAGTAGCTAAATCGATGTCGTGGACATCACGCTGCAAAATTGAGTCTCTCACACACCCGCCGACAAGCCTAGCCTCACCACCAAATTTCTCTATAGCATCAATAATTAAACTAGTCTCATGGTCAACTTGCATTTAGGTTAGTACGTACTGCAAGTTCATATTATATGAAATGCTTGCAAAAGCCCTATATAAAAATATACAGGGCTATGAAGATTTACTTTACAAGTATTGGTTGCTGCTGATGAAATGGTTGTTCTGCCATCGATTCCGTACTACATCTTGAACTTAGTAAACTTGAAGGGTTTTGCTCTTCAGAATGCTCTATGTGCTGCTTTATATCACTAACGCACTGCTCTACAACATCACAAATTTTTCCATTAGCATTTTCTGCCAATAACTCATCAAATCTCTTTTCAACCTCTGCTCTCTCAGAGATATCCTTTGAAAGGTTACAATATTCCAAGATCTCATCTAGCTGCAGTTTTTTTGCTAATAGGAAATCTTCTTGTTCTTGCTCTTGTTTAAGTTTGGTTTCCTCTTGCAGTTGTTTTGCTAAACTTTTGTTTATATCAAGCAATGGTTCGAAATGAGCATAGCCTTTGTTTATTACATGCAAAACACTACTGTCGTCATAATTAACTTTATTGTATTCACCTGCATTTTTTGAACCTGAATTGTCTATTAATTGATGCAAAGACAGATCTTGGTTATCAACAGTCTGGTTCTCTATAACATGCAATTTTACATCATACTTCTCACAAAGTATTCTGCCTTCAACTTCAGGATCACCCCACCTATCGTTACGCATAATGTTTGCTGTATAATCATCTATAGTTTCACTACGGTGCTGGCCATCATTATGGTAACTGTTAGCAATAGAATGTACAAACCATTCTGGCGGATTGTTTTGTGCAAATTCCTTGCAGTCTTCTCGTAACTGCTCGACAGTAACTTCTATCCCTTTTTGTTGCTCTAAACTTTGTCTAAACGAGTCAAAAAAACAGCTTCCATTACCAATTGCTTGTCCTATATGGAAATTGTCAGGGTAAGAATTACTATTTAAAGAAGTTACTTCACTCTCAACATTGTGAAAGTCACTTAGTGGCTTCTGCTCCTTAGCTGTAGTCATGGTTTTACCTCAATTTAATATATATTACTATACCAACAAAACTGTCAATAAGTAACTAATTAAGTATAGCAGAAATTTTTAAATTATGCAATAATTATGGCTTTGAATAGCAAATATGAGCTTTAACTGCGGTATAGTTGGGTTACCAAACATAGGAAAATCAACCTTATTTAATGCACTTACAGAGTCAAGTGCAGCCGAAGCTGCAAATTATCCTTTCTGCACAATTGAGCCAAATATAGGCAAGATTTTGATAAAAGATCAGCGTTTGAAACAAATCGCAGCAATTGCAGGCTCAGAGAAGGTAATCTACAACCAATTAGAAGTTGTGGATATTGCAGGCCTGGTAAAGGGCGCAAGCAAGGGTGAAGGGCTCGGCAATAAATTTTTAAGCCATATCAGAGAAGTTGATGCTATCGTTCATCTGCTCAGGTGCTTTACGGATGACGATATTAGCCACGTACACAGTAAAATAGATCCAATATCAGATGCTGAAGTGGTAGAAATGGAATTAATCCTAGCTGATATTGATAGCATAGAAAAAAGGCTTCCTCAATTAGAAAAGAAAGCAAAGCAAGGTGATAAAGAGCTAAAGAGACAACTTGAATTAATGCAAGAGGTATTAGCTACTTTAAAATTAGGTAAATCTGCAAGAAGTTTGGAAAACATGGACGAAGCCGAAATGAAGTCGCTTCAATTGCTGACAACAAAGCCCGTTATGTACGTTTGCAATGTTGAAGATACAAATGTTATAACTGGCAATGAATTATCTAAAAAGGTAGAGAGAATGGCGGAGGAAAATAAAAGCAAATTTTATTGCATTTCAGCAAAACTTGAAGCAGATATTGCAAACCTTGATAGCGAAGAGGAAAAACAGAGTTTCTTGTCAGAATTTGGCTTACAAGAATCAGGCCTTGATGGAGTAGCGCGTATTATATATGAAGTGCTGAGTATGATAACTTTCTTTACTGTGGGCCCCAAAGAAGCACGGGCATGGCCAGTAAAAATAGGATCAACAGCTGATAAGGCAGCAGGTGTAATCCACACTGATTTTGAGAAAGGCTTTATAAAAGCAGAGACAATAAGCTTTGCAGACTACATAAAGTATGGAAGCGAATTAGCTTGCAAAGACGCAGGCAAAATCCGCTTCGAAGGCAGAGATTATATCGTGCAAGATGGCGATATAATGCACTTTAGGTTTAATGTGTAGCTTTGGTTTTTTATCTAAGGCATTTTTTACTGTAGATTAATCATTTGATTATAGTATCATTTTAATTAAGCTTATGCTTGGAATATTTATGAAGAGTATTTTATACTTTGTATTATTAGTTGTTGTATTTGGATCACTGAGCCTATTTGCTGTAGAGCAATTTGAAGAAAAGAAAATTGAATCAGTTCAAAAAAACGAAAATGTAGGTGTAAGGAAGCAAGATAGCACAAATCAAAAAGATGAGTTGAAAAGCAACGTCGATGCTAAACAAACACAAGAGGCTGAGAGCAAAAGAGTAGCCGATAAAGAGAAGCTGCAACACAACGAGGACAAAGCTTCCGTGGTTGAAAAAACTATAAGTGAAGGTGAAAGGATTGATAAAGATTTGCCAAATGACCAGCTAGAAGGAAGCACAGACAAATTTGCTCAAAATTTACCAAATGTGGCCAATAAAGAAGTGAATAAAGATTTGAAACCAGAGCCTTTGCCTTTAAGTGCTGATTTAAATGAGAATACAGCTAACCCGCAAAAAAATCTACAAGCTGATCAGAAGATTGATATAAAAGATAATGAACTTTCAAAAAGTGATGCGAGTCAATTATTAGAGGGAAAAAAAGAAAAAGTAGAGAATCAGTTTGAAGAAAAAAAAGTGAAAGAAACAAACAATAATTCTAAGGACTGCAATAGAGTAAAACCTATAACTAAAAAAGATGAAGAAGAGCAAAGTGGAAAGAAAAATTTACAAAAATGGACAAAGCTAAACAGAGAACCAATAAAAGAATGGGGTCATAAAGATATACAAAGCAAGTCAATATATAAACGACAATATGATAGCCTTAATGAGCATCTTCCTACAACTGTATTTATTGATGATTACAGCAAGCAATTTTTTTACTGTATTAAGAAAAATAACTTACCTTGCTTAAGAGGAATAATAAGTAAGCTAGAAAAAATTGGATTAACAACTCAAGAGATACTAAGGTTTAGAAATAAATTGGGTGATACTCCTCTCATTTATTCAGTTAAACAAGGTGAGGTAGACATAGTGCGCTTTCTCTTATTACAAGGTGCTGATCTTAGAGTAGTTAATAATAATTTTCAATCCCCAATTGATATAGCAATCGAAAAAAAGCAGATCAATATAATAAATGCGATTGCCGAAATGATGCCACATCTTTTGGAGGATAGAAAAATAGACAATAAAGAAAGCTCAGCAATGTACGATTGGGCTGTGAAAACGAAAGAAATACAGTGCGATAAGCAAGATGATTAGATTTTTGATATTAATTTTAGTTGGTCATTTATGTTATGGAAACGAAATAAATGATGAAAAAAATCAGATTAGTGATTTTTTAAATGCTCTGCGTGATGCAAAATACTTATCTTACAGTAAAAAAGACTTTGCTGAATTTTTGGTGCAGTGCCACAAAGAGGGCGTGCCAGAAGATTTTAAGAAAGGTTTTGGTTCTAACTTAAATGGAGCTAATTTTAACCAACTGTACCTAAGTAAATCTGTTTTTGATGGAGTAAGTCTGATTGGTGCTGATTTTTCTAACACCGATTTATCCTACGTGTCTTTCATTGATGTTGATTTACGTGGTGCTAATTTCTCCAATGCTAATTTACATGGCATTAAAATAAAAGGTACAAATTTGAGTTTTACAAAATTTGTTTCTGCAAACTTAACAGATATCGTATTTGATCAGTCTAATGTTAGTTATGCTGATTTTATCAGTTCCGATCTCAAAAAAGTAAGTATGCACAACGTAATTGGTTTGCATACTAATTTCTCGAATGTGAAAATGAATTTCTCCAACTTATCAAACTCGAATGTTGGCCACGTAAATTTTAGTGATAGTGAAATAAACGATACCGTTATGCAGAAAAACAACCTTGATAATGCAAGTTTCTTTGGAGTGGATGCATATAAATTAAAGATACAATTTTCTTCATTAAAAAATGCTAACATATATGGTGCAGAGTTAAAAGAATCAGACTTTACGGGTAGCAATTTTTCCGATGCCTGCCTTAATTCTTCTATCATAATTAACAGTAACTTCGACGAAGCTAATTTAAGCAACACACAAATTTCCTATGTGAGTGACGATAATTCAAGTTTTGTTCAATCTATACTAAATGGTTCCAAGATAAAGCATACATATGTTTCTGAAGCAAATCTTCAGGATGCTGATTTATCCAATATTGATTTTAGTTTTAGTGAACTGCATCAAGTTAATGTCTCTAATGCTGACATTCGTCACGGAAAGTTTCATAATACTAAAGTTGTGAATTCTAACATGAATGGCTCATTTTTTGACCATTCACTATTCACCTCTGCGAAGATAGAAGATTCAGACCTTTCTACAACTTCAATGTATAAGATAAAAATCCAAGACTCTCAAGTTTATAACAGCACGCTTTCTCACCATAATATTGATTCCAGTGAAATAGAAAATTCAACATTCTTTAATTTATTAGCTGATAATTCGAGCTGGTCCAATTTAAAAGTAACTAATTCAAATTTTATTGAAAGCGATTTTAGATCTTCTTTGCTTCACGCTAATGCCTTTAGGAAAACTAGCTTTTTTCTTAGCAATTTGAGCAATTCAACAATTAGTGATATGTCTTTTCACTCTTCAAGCATATATAAAAGTTCAGTTGCTGATGTTCATTTAACAGATTGCAAGTTTGATAATTCGATTTTGATTGACAATCAATGGCAGAAAAAACTTGCAGGGTTAGAAAATGCTATAACTTCAATTGGAGATTTGCAAGAGAAAATATCACAGGGTGAAAAATTTGATGTAAATTATTCTTACTTTGAATTTAAGAATATGGAATTAGAAAATGCTGATTTTTCTAATTCAACATTGAGTAGGGCAAAGTTTGTAAACGTTAATTTGAATAAGGCAAATTTTGAAAAGACCGATTTGCGCTATACTGTCTTTGATAACTCTTCTCTCATTGGCACCAACTTATCAAATTCTAATTTAGAAGGTTCTAGCTTTTTAAACTCTGATCAAAAAAGCACCATGTTAAAAAATGCAAAGAAAAATGACCGTAAAAAGTGAGGGCGTATTATTGGTTCTATCCTCCCCTTCTGGAGCTGGAAAAACTACTATATCAGCAAAATTACTTGAGCGATCAACTAATTTAGTTAGGTCTGTTTCTATGACTACGCGCAGGCCTCGCTCCGGCGAAATAAATGGAAAAGACTATTTTTTCGTTACCGAAGGAAAATTTCACGAGTTATGCGAAGCTGGTCAAATGCTTGAATACGCCAAAGTTTTTGAAAATTTTTATGGTATACCAAGAGATTTTATAGAGCAAAACTTAAGCAGTGGAATAAACGTTTTACTAAGCATAGACTGGCAAGGAGCATTTCACTTATTCAAGCTCATGAGAAAAAAAGTTGTGAGTGTTTTTATACTTCCCCCTTCAATGGAAGAGCTTAGGTTGCGTTTGCAAAAGCGTAATAGTGATGATGCGAGCGAAATAGAGCGCAGATTAGCAGAAGCTCAAAAAGAGATAAGCAAACGTAATAAATATGATTATGTAATAATCAATGATGATATTGATAAAAGTGTAGAAGAGATAAGCTTCATACTAAATAAAGAAAGACTTAAAAAACTAAAAGAAAAACCAAGTCTGGAAGATTTATAAAAGCATCGATCTGCAGCTATAGTTTCTTATCCTATAGCTATACCGCCGCGAACCGTCATACCACCGCGGATAGATTCCGCTAACGAGTAGCGGAATGACGGTTTTTCAAATTGTCGTAAGTCAGTTTAGCTATATTTTAGCCAGTAGCACGTTTCGCAGTTTAGCTATATTTATTATTTTTTAAGATAAAATGGTTAAAATAGTAGACAACTGTTCAAGTGAGGATTTGACTATGATAACAGATTTTCTAATAGAAACTAGTTTTCTGCCTTTCCACCTATATTTTGATCACATATACAACGTTTAGCTCAATTTAAAAGTCAAACTTCTTGGTTGTTAGTTTAGTGCTGACAACTTAAATAGCTTTTAATATTGAGGTTTTAGTATGGGTATAGATATAACTGCACTAACTACTAATGCAGATAAATTAGGTGAATGCATAGATAAAAATAAAAAGCGAGAGCAGGATAGAAAGGATGAGCAATTGTATGACGCTATAGAGAGAAAGGTAAAAAAAGAAGAACATAAGCGTGAAAAACCAAGAGGTCAAGATGGAACCCTCAAGAAGTGTAAAAGGTTATTTGAGGAAGGTGCTAGCTCTGAAGTACTAACTAAATTAGAAGAATCACTTAGAGAACAAGAAAAATATTATAGGTATTATGTCCAATTCTTTCTTCCAGTGCTAGATGAAGCAACAGAACGATCGAAAAAAATACCAAATGAAACAAAAGAGCGAGTAAAGCAAGCAATTTCAGAAATTACTTATAATAGCAAATATTGTAACCAAAATGATCGTAGGAATAGTGAAGCAGAAAGTGGCTACGGCAGTGATGTTGAAGATGATCATAAAGTAGAAATAAGCAACGAAATAACAAATAGCAATGCTCTATTACTAAAAGCGATCAAAAATGGAAATAACAGGAAATTTAAAAAATATCTCAAAGATTGCACGGATATTAGCAGCATAAAAGATGAAAAAGGAAATAATATTTTACACCTTATTGCATCGCTCGAAAAGAAACAGAAACTTAAGTTCCTAGGTACCCTAATAAAAACAGTCACCGAGAAAGATTTAGCACAACTTGTTGATAGTAAAAATAGTAAAAGTCAGGACGCTCTTCAGGTGGCACTAATTAACAAGATAACAAAAGAAAAACATGAGTCTCATACGATCCAAAATAATGATAACACACTTAAGTTTCTTACAAAATTGTTAGAGCATGGAGCCAGCTCTGATAATTTAGGATTATCTACAGAAGAATTACAAGACTTAAAAGAAGAGCAAAAGACATACTACCGTAATTTCTTAGAAAAATTAGCAGAGCAAGGAAAGAAATCTAAATTAAAGCCAGAAATAAAAATCAATACAGAAGCAAAAATTAAAGAAATTATACCACGTACCATAAATACTCCAGATAGTAATGATAATTATCAATTACATTTAGCAATTAAAGATAATGATAAAGAACTTTTTGGAGAGTTATTGCAAAAAGGGGCAGATATTAGCCTTAAAGACACAGATGGTAATAATGCTTTACACTTGATTGTTAAACCTAAAACAAAACAAAAACTTAAACTTCTCGATATATTGCTAGAAGCAAGCCAAAAAGAACAATTTATAAAAGCTGTAAATGATAAAAAAGAAGGGCAAACACCGCTCCATCTGGTACTCCAGCGCATACAAGAAAAGAATAAAGAACCTTCATTGAAAAATAAAATAAAAAATGTAGTAAAAAAAGAATTTAAGGATACTGGCAGGTATAAAGCCTTAGAGTTATTTCTACAAAATGGTACAGATATTACTGTGCAAGATAAAGATGAAAAAAATGCTCTGCACTATATTGCTTCATTCAAAGGAGAACAAAAAGTTACATGTTTGGAATTGATTTTAGGTTTAGTAAAAAATGGAACAATATCTAAAGATAAATTAGGTAAAGCTATAAATGCTAAGAATGGAGAAGGGAACACACCCCTAGAATTGGCATTAAAGAAAAAAGCAGAAAAAAGAAGTATCGAATACCTACCGCAAGGAACAATTTTTGATACAGCAACTGCTTATGACAATACAACAAAATTTTGTACAATGCTGCTAGAAATAGGCGCTGATCCCTGTTCTCTGGAGCTGAAAGATCCAAAATTCCATACTAAAAAGTACTATTTAACTTTACGAGATCTAAAAGATTATTCAGGGACTCCACAGAAAGCACAGGAGAAAGCTAAAGAACTAAAAGAGAAGCTTGAAGAAAAATACCACTGTAAAACTGCTTCAAAAAAATGCAAGTCTGGCATTAAAGAAGCAGGTTCTGGTATAAAAAAAGGAGTATCTGCTGTAGCAGGATTCATAGATCCAGCAAAAAGGACCCGCGAACTGTTAGCAATCACCCGCGAATTGTTAGCAATCACGATAACGATTACTGTTATTGCAATGGTAACATTTGCTTTCTTTCAGGGTCAAATGGCAATTGGAGCAGCCATTCCTATCATAGCTGTTGCTGGAGTTATATGCCTTACTTTAACTTTAGGATTTAGTGGTATTAAGAAACTTTTTGAAAAATCAACCAACAAAGCACAGGACACATTTAACGACAAAAACCGCTCTAATTCAACAACAGAGCAGAATCAAGCTTCGAAGAACCTTGTTAATAATGATCAACAGAATTTAAGAAATGAGACTAAAAATCAAGCAGTACAAGAGTCACCAAATCAATCAGAGCATACAGAAAACCCAGCTACTAAAATGAGCGATGTATCAATACTACGTCAATTCATGAATAAGCTAGATGGGCTGACTAATAAATCCTCTTCTCTGGCACTATGAAATTAATCTCATCGCTCAGAGTTTTTTCAGCCACTTTTTTATAATCAATTTTTACGTTAATTTGCCCTTTCTTTTCTTCAAGCCACGCTATAGTGTGCTTCATCCAGTTTTTGTCATCACGTTCAGGAAAGTCTTCACGAGCATGGGCACCTCTGCTTTCCTTGCGATTAGCTGCGCATTCCATGGTAATAACCGCTTGTGGGATCATGTTAGCAAGCTCCAGTGCTTCAACTAAATCACTATTCCACATCATACTGCGATCCTCAAGTGAAATATCAGGCATCATTTTTGCTACCTTTTTTATAGCTTTTTTACCTTCTTCTAAAACTTCAGCAACACGGAACACTGATGCGTACTTTTGCATAGTGTTCTGCATTTCGCTGCGTATTTTTGCTACTTTTAGCCCACCGGAAGCAAATCGCATTTTATTAAACCTATCTATTATCCAATCTGTACAATCTGAGCTCAATTTTTTATGTGGTGTACCGGATTTTAGCTTCTCTTTTGCTCTGAGCGCTGCAGCTCTACCAAAAACCACAAGATCAAGAAGCGAGTTAGAACCAAGTCGATTTGCACCGTGCACAGAGACACACGCAGCTTCTCCAATTGCAAATAGTCCATCTACCACTTCTTCCTTACCTTGCTTCAGCGTGATCACTTCTCCATGATAATTGGTTGGAATGCCACCCATGTTATAGTGAACAGTCGGAATGACCGGTATTGGATCTTTAGTGACATCAACTCCAGCAAAAGTTCTTGCGGTTTCGCTAATGCCCGGCAATCTGAGTTTTATTACTTCCGGATCAAGATGTGCTATAGTTAAATACATGTGATCTTTTTTCGGGCCAACTCCCCTTCCCTCTCTAATTTCAATTGTTATTGCACGACTTACCACATCACGGGAAGCTAAATCTTTTGCTTTTGGTGCGTAACGTTCCATAAACTTTTCGCCCTGAGAATTAACGAGATACCCCCCTTCTCCACGGCACCCTTCTGTCATCAAGCACCCTGAGCCATATATTCCTGTTGGATGAAATTGTACAAATTCCATATCTTCAAGTGGTAACCCAGCTCTCACCACCATGCCATTACCATCACCTGTGCAGGTATGCGCACTTGTTGCAGAGAAATAAACACGTCCATATCCACCTGTTGCTAGCACCACCCTATGCGCGCGAAATTTATGTAATGTACCGTCGCATAGCGACCAAGCAAGAACTCCGCAGCATGCTCCGGTTTCGCTATCCATAATTAAATCAATCACAAAGTATTCAACAAAAAATTCAGCGTTGAATTTAAGACACTGCTGATATAGAGTGTGAAGGATTGCGTGCCCAGTTTTATCTGCCGCTGCACAAGTGCGTTGAGCTGATTTTCCTTTACCAAAGTGAGTTGTCATTCCACCAAAAGAGCGCTGGTATATTTTGCCATCTTCTGTACGAGAAAAAGGTACGCCAAAATTTTCAAGTTCAATAACAGCTTTAGCAGCGTTTTTACACATATATTCTATTGCATCTTGATCACCAAGCCAGTCTGAACCTTTTATTGTGTCATATGCATGCCAGCGCCAATCGTCTTCACCAATATTACCTAAAGCTGCACTAATTCCGCCTTGTGCTGCAACTGTATGACTTCGTGTAGGGAAAATTTTAGAAATGCAGGCAACTGAAAAATTAGTTGCAGCCATCCCAAGCGTTGCTCTGAGCCCTGCTCCACCTGCACCTATTACTACCACATCATACTCATGTTCTATGATCTCATACGCTGACTTATCCATATTTGCTTATTTTATTATTACAGGCTTATGATATCACAGAAGTAGAAAAAATCTATACAAGTTTTCTATAGCTTATATTTCATTAAAGTCATTTATCTTGAAACATAAGCAGGATTTTGTATAGTTGTTTCAATTTGGGTCTGTATATTGAAACAATGCGTGAAAATGACAGGTCATTGTACAAGAGGTACCTAATTTGCCGACAAGAATGCTAGATAAAGAAACTTACATTTCAATTATTTCATAATTTCTGTATAATCTTACAAGCTCAATTGGTACATTATGAAGATAATAATAGGTAATGCTAGTAAAGAATTAGGGGAATCAGTAGTTAACCGGCTAGATGTTCAACCATCCTCTGCTTGGATATCAAAGTTTACCGATGGCGAGGTAAATGTAGAAGTAGCAAATGATCTATATAATCAAGAAGTATACATAGTACAATCTCTTTCTCCCCCTGTGAATGATAACCTTATGGAGCTTCTGCTTATAATTGATGCAGTAAATAGATTAGGAGCCAAAAGGATAGTAGTAATTATTCCTTATTATGGATATAGCAGGCAAGATAGAATTATCAAGAACAATGATATGCAATCTGCTTTAAATGCCAAATTAGTTGCAAATCTTATTCAAACTGCAGGTGCAAGTAGTGTTGCAGTGATTGATTTGCACTCAAGTCAAATTGAAGGATTCTTTGATGTACCGATAACTAATTTGAACTGCTTTGAAGCATTTGTTGACTGTATACACACGGAAAATTTGGCAATTGTTGCACCTGATGTTGGAGCAATTGGCAGAGCACGTGCTTTTGCAAAGACTTTAGAGGAAAAGTACAAGATAGGGTTAGGTGATAAGATTATTGTAGTAGATAAATATAGGGAGAAAGCAGGCACATCTCAGGTAATGAACATAATAGGAGAAGTTGCGAATAAAAATTGTGTCATTGTTGATGATATAGTCGATTCTGGTGGAACATTGTGTAATGCAGCTCTTGCTTTAAAAAATTGCGGAGCAAAGTCCGTAATTTCATGCATCACACATGGCGTGCTTTCAGGAAGTGCAGTTGAAAAAATTTCTTCCTCTTCTTTAGATAAATTAGTGATTACGGATACTATACTTCACAAACTTGAAAAAACTGGTAAAATAAAAGTTGTTTCGGTCGTAGATATTTTAACTCACTTCATCCAAGGAGGTAAAGATGCCAGCTAAGTCAACAGAAGACGTTATTACTTCACTAATAGAATTTGCAAATAAGAGAAAAATAACAATTACCAGAGAAGAAATGCTTAAAATTGCACAGCTTGTAAGGATCAAGTTATCGGATGACGAGATTAAGCACTACTCTAAAGAACTGACAATGCTCGATTGGATACATGATACTTTATTGCAAGTTAATACTAAAGGCGTTTCTCCTATGCGTTATGGCAGTATAGACAAGGATATTCATGTACGTGATGATGTTATAAATTCTCAAAACATTAAAGAAGAGATATTGTCCAATACAAAACCTGAGCATGGGTATTTCGTAGTGCCAAAGGTTATAAACGATTAGGGTGAAATAAGGCTCATATCAATTCTATAATAGATCTACTTTCAAAGTATCCGTTCAGCAGAGTGGCAAAACAGGTATAGCTAACCCAAGAAGGTTTCCCTACGTCATACCGCCGCGGCGCTAACAAGTAGCGGAATAACGAATTTGTTGTTTTTCAAATTGTAGGTAAACCTAAGTCACTTTAGCTATAGTTTACTTGCCACATGATTTTCTTTATTATCAAATATTGCTTTAAATAATATGGAGGGGTAAGTTGTCAGCAATTGCCATTATTGATTTTGGTTCGCGTACGATATCGGTAGTTAACATTAGCTACCTGAGGGTCAGAGTCGCCTTTCTTAAAGATATTTTAAGTATACCAATAAATTTTTCCAAATACCCCTTTCGCACCATCTCTTAAATCGTTTGTGTATACTTCTGTAATTGCCATAGATTTTCGGCAAAAGTCGCCATTGGCAACCACTTCGCGCCATATACCACACTGCTTCTATGAATATTCTTAAACGTTTTTCGTCTTTACTATGCATTCCTTTTATGCCTTTTATGAACTCTAAAATTTGTTTCCAATTTCTTTCTTTTATATAATATTCCATTCGGTAGTTTTTCCATTTTTATGTTCATTTGGTTAAACTACCACTTTTTTTCTCCCTCTTCATATTTTTTGTCCACAGAGCCTAGATGTATTATTGATACGTGATAATAAAACTGGAGGGTTTTATGGAAACATCTGAATTAACTTTACTCGACTTGCAAAACTTTCTTGACAGTTTAAAGAGTCATGTGCGCAGTGAAGTAGCAAAATATGTAGATAAGAAAACAGAAGAAATTAAGGATGAAGCAGCAACCCATGTAATAAACAAAGTGTTAAACAATATGGTGGGTAATAAACCAAATAGATGTAGTAGGACGCAAAATGAAGAGGTTATCAAAGCTCTATTTATAGGTAAAACACTTATTGGGGAACGTAAAAGAAGAGGGGAAAGGTATGAAGTTGTAGTTAGCAACGAAGGTAAGTTTATCTATAATGGGAAAAAGTATAATGCCCCTTCCACGGTGAGTGAAGAAATTACTGGTAAAAGCTCCGATGGTTGGGAATTTTTCAAGGTATGTCTTGACCCTGAAGAGGGGCCAAAAACTCTGAGCTACCATCGTAAAAAGTTCTTCTTAGATAAAAATAAATCATAGCAAACGCACGCCATACATCAAAGCTTTTAAGAGGTCTTAGTTTACTTACTTCTTTATTTTCTTTATTATCAGATATCACTTTTAAATAATATGGAGGAGCAAATTGTCAGCAATTGCCATTATTGATTTTGGTTCACAGTTTACACAGCTTATCGCAAGACAAGTCAGGGAAATGGGTGTGTATTGCGAAATATTTCCAAGCAACATCAGTTTTGAAACAATATCAAAATTCAATGGGTTTATTCTCTCTGGAGGACCACAATCTGTAAATGATGATTGTTCTGAAACAAGTAGAGTAGTACATGAAATTATAAAACTTAATGAGGCAACAAACGTTCCTATACTTGGAATATGCTATGGACAGCAACTCATTTGTCATTATTTTGGAGCAAAAGTAAAAGAGAGTTTCAAACAGGAGTTTGGCAGAACTAAAATCAAGATACTAAAAGAATCCCCCATTATAAAGGATACCTGGGATGTTAATTCTGAAGTGGATGTATTAATGAACCATGCGGACAGTGTTGATACTATACCACAGGGATTTACTGTTATCGCATCAGGCGTGATAAATCAAACAATTGCAATGATTGTTAACGAACAGCGGAAGATTTACTGTACTCAGTTCCATCCTGAAGTGAGGCCCACAACAAATGGCAGTAAATTGCTCTCTAACTTCTTGGATATTGCAAGTTGCGAGAGAGACTGGACAATGAAATCGTTTATTGAAAAGCAGAAGGAAAAAATCAAAAATGTAGTAGGAGAGAAAAAAGTAATCGCTGCAGTAAGTGGTGGGGTTGATTCAAGTGTTGCAGCGGCTCTCACACATAAAGCTATAGGAAAACAATTGAACTGTATTTTTATCGATACTGGGTTGTTACGCAAGAACCAGACTATTGCTATGTTGAAAGAGATTCCGATAAACTACGTTGATAAATCAAATTTATTTTTGAGTAGGTTAAAGGGAATAACTGATCCAGAAGAAAAGCGAAAAATTATCGGTAACGCTTTCATTGAAGTGTTTGAAGAAGAAGCAAAAAAAATAGGTGATGTGGATTTTTTGATGCAAGGTACCATCTACTCTGATGTAGTTGAGTCAGGGCATGCCTCAGACAACACTAGTACAATTAAGTCTCACCATAATGTTGGTGGGTTACCAGAAAAGATGAACCTGAAGCTAGTAGAGCCTTTACGCTACCTCTTTAAAGATGAGATAAGGCTACTTGGAAAAGAAATTGGGCTTTCAGACGAGATAATATTTCAACATCCATTTCCTGGACCCGGACTTGCAGTGAGGATTATAAGTGAAGTTGATGAAGAAA
This sequence comes from Crematogaster levior, assembly GCA_901521435.1. NCBI lineage: Eukaryota > Metazoa > Arthropoda > Insecta > Hymenoptera > Formicidae > Crematogaster > Crematogaster levior. The sequence goes on along the minus strand of CABEGB010000567.1, from coordinate 7,213 downwards.
AGGTGCGAATATTGCAAGAAGTAGATGAAATATATATTAATACGATGAAAAATTACGATCTATACGATAAGATATGGCAAGCTTTTGCTGTATTATTACCAATAAAAACTGTAGGCGTCATGGGAGATGGTCGTACATACGGATATGTTTGTGCTTTAAGGGCTGTAACATCGTCCGATGGTATGACGGCTGAAGCATTTCCATTTGAAGATAAGGATCAGCATTCGCTAGTGTTTTGGGACTTTTTACAGAATGTTGGCAGTATAATTGTTAATAACGTTTCCGGAGTAAATAGAGTTGTCTATGACTTAACTTCTAAACCACCAGCAACCATTGAGTGGGAGTAAATCAAAAGTCTAGTCATACCGCCGCGGTATCTCTTAGCCGCTAACAAGTAGCGGAATGACGATTGTCAGGGTGTCATCCCAGTGCCCAGACTACTTGGATCCAGGAAACTTAACTCTACATCAAGTAAATGTACAATAAGAACTAGATTCCAGTGTCAAGCACTGGAATCTCGGCAACCCCTACGTCATACCGCCGCGGTATCCCTTAGATGTACAGTCCCAGAGTGTGATGGTATGATAAAATGTAAGAAAAAAATGCCATCGAAGGAGGAATTATGGTTACATGGGTGCGCCCGGACAACAGCGTAGAGCAATACAAAATAGTAAAGAGAGCATAAACTATCTCTGTTTTATCATGCTTCTTAAGTTCATCTTTAGACAAGCCTGTTGTTTGGAGAGTGATATCAACAGAAATACCCGCTTTAAGTAGATTCTTTGCTACTTCTGCTTTTTTACCTTCTTCTTCCCCCATCTGGATAGATTTATTTAATGCAGAGGCTATCTTACATAATTCCTGGTTCCTAAATTTTTTACATTCTCTAACTAGGCTCTGTGGACAAAATTTTAGAGAAGCCATATGAGAGCTCCAACAAAATTTAGAAATCCCATGTAAACCTCTGCGGTCTTGTCAAATCTGGAAAAAATGCGCCTAAAATTTTTAATTTTACCGAAAAAGCACTCAATCAAATGACGTTCTTTATAAATATGCTCATCATAGTATCTTTGCACTTTTCGATTCCTTTTTGATGGAATTACGATTTCACATTTCCTGTTTTCAAGGCTGACCACAAAAGCATTGCTGTCATAACCCTTATCAGCTACTACAATGGAGTTATAGACATTTTTTGTTAATACTTCAGCTTGTGTAATTTCATTCCTCTGGCCAGGAGTAAGTATAAATTCTAAAGGATTTCCCAATGCATCAACAAGTGCACCGAACATGGATGGGCTCTAATGATCGTACCGTCGATTATGACGGCTTCTAAATCTGGCTCTTGTTTTGTGTACTCCAATAAATTTTTCCAAATACCCCTTTCGCACCATCTCTTAAATCGTTTGTGTATACTTCTGTAATTGCCATAGATTTTCGGCAAAAGTCGCCATTGGCAACCACTTCGCGCCATATACCACACTGCTTCTATGAATATTCTTAAACGTTTTTCGTCTTTACTATGCATTCCTTTTATGCCTTTTATGAACTCTAAAATTTGTTTCCAATTTCTTTCTTTTATATAATATTCCATTCGGTAGTTTCTCCATTTTTATGTTCATTTGGTTAAACTACCACTTTTTTTCTCCCTCTTCATATTTTTTGTCCACAGAGCCTAGTAACAACAAAAAATCTTTTATTGACCCAATTCTATTTTATTCTACAAATTTGCTTTAATTTTTCTTGTAAGTTCTCAACTGGGTGTGTATCCTTACGTGAGTGAAGATTAATAAAATGCATTCTATATCGCTAATTTTGTCAAATTGACAAGCAAGCGTGAGAGGAGTTCTTTTTTAGTGTTACTCCTTCACTCACAAATTTTGAAAAACATGCTAAAAGAACAAGACAAAATATTCACCAACCTAAATGGTAAAGAAACTCCACTACTTAAGGGTGCAAAAAAACGTGGTAGCTGGCAAAAAACAAAGGAGTTACTAGATTTAGGATCAGAAAAGATCATTGATGAAGTAAAGAAATCTGGTTTGAGAGGTCGAGGGGGTGCAGGATTTTCCACCGGCCTTAAGTGGAGCTTTATGCCCAAAAATCTCCCAAAAGCATATTTAGTAGTCAATGCAGATGAGTCAGAACCTGGTACATGTAAAGATAGAGATATATTGCGATATGAGCCACATAAGTTACTTGAGGGAATTCTCCTAGCCGGCAAAGCGATCAGCGCATCAGTTGCGTATATTTATATCAGGGGTGAATTTTATAATGAATATTTAGTTCTAAAAAAAGCACTTGAGGAAGCCTATAAAGAAAAAACGGAAAAAAATGCCTGCAAATCAGGTTATGATCTTGATGTGTTTTATCCATAGGGGGGCAAGGGCCCATGTATTGGGGAAGAAACAGCTCAACTCAATCAATTGAAGGAAAAAGGAGGGCTTTCCTCGCATGAAACCTCCATTTCCCGCAGGTGTTGGACTTTTTGGCTGTCCAACCACAATAAACAACGTTGAAACTATAGCCATGGTTCCAGATATTCTAAATCGCGGAGGAGAATGGTTTGCATCTCTTGGTAAACCAAATAATACTGGTACTAAGATTTTTTGTATTTCAGGACATGTAAACAACCCGTGTAATGTTGAAGAAGAGCTCGGAATTCCACTACGTGAATTGATTGAAAAATACGCAGGTGGAGTGCGAGGGGATTGGGATAATTTACTTGCTGTAATACCTGGTGGGTCTTCAGTGCCATTAATTCCAAAATCTATATGTGATACTATTGAAATGGATTTTGATTCATTAAGAACCGCACAATCAGGGCTTGGTACTGCTGCTGTAATAGTGATGGATAAATCAACTGATATAATAGCTGCAATAGAGAGGTTATCACACTTTTATATGCATGAGTCCTGTGGACAATGCACACCATGCCGTGAAGGTACTGGATGGATGTGGAGGATTATGAAGAGGATGGTGGCAGGAGATATTAAGCCTGATGAAATAGATAAACTGCTTGATCTTACGACTCAAATAGAAGGACATACAATTTGCGCGCTTGGCGATGCTGCAGCTTGGCCAATTCAAGGATTAATAAGACATTTTCGCCATGTTATCAGAGAAAGAGCGATAATTTAACTCTACTTATACTTCTTAAGCCGTTTTGCTACTTAGCAACCAGAGCTAAAAAATATTGATTCCCTTCTCTTTTAGGTGCCAATTCTACCTTTGCAATATCTTCAGTGTCTCTAATTAGCCGTTCTAATTTTTCCAGTCCAACATCAGTATTTATAAGCTCTCTCCCTCTAAATCTCATTGTGACTTTAATTTTATGTCCATGCACAAGAAAATCCCTTGTTTGACGCAATTTTGTTTCGTAGTCGTGGTCACCAATATTAGGACCCAGTTTAATTTCTTTTATAGTTAATGTTTTTTGTTTCTTTTTTGCTTCACTTGCTTTCTTTTTTATATCATACTTTTGTTTGCTATAATCCAGAATTTTACATACTGGAGGGGTTGAATCAGGTACAATTTCCACCAAGTCTAAACCAACACTCTGTGCAAATTCCAAAGCTCGTTCTACTGGCACGATTCCGACCATTTCACCACTATGATCAACTAAGCGTACCTCCTTAGCTGTGATGAATCCATTAATTCTGTTTTTATTGTTCTTTTTAACTTGCAAACTTTAACTCCCTTAATTCAAATTAATACTTTTTAACAGCGATTTAGTAGCCTTTTCCAAAGAAAAAGACTCCTGTCTTTCCGATCCTAAAAATTAATACCTGTCTTTCCGATCCTAATTTCTTACTGACACAGTTTTACTTGTAACTTCATTTTTGCCTACAATCCACAATATAGGAACCTTGTTTGAACTATGCAAACGTATCTTATAACTAATTTTTTCATTGGTCAAATCAGTCTTGACTCTCACACCTTGTTCTTTTAAAATATTGCTAATTTCTGTGGCGTAATCGTCAGCTTCATTTGTAATGGTCAGAATAGTAAGTTGCGTTGGAGCAAGCCAAACTGGAAATTTTCCTGCATAATTTTCTATCAAAATTCCGATAAAACGCTCAAAAGTCCCAAGAATTGCCCTATGTAACATGACAGGGTGATGCTTGTGCCCATCTGCCCCTATATAAAAAGCTCCCAGACGTTCTGGTAAAATGAAATCAACTTGTAATGTTCCACATTGCCAATTTCTGCCTATTGCGTCTTTCAAAACGAACTCTAACTTTGGACCATAAAATGCACCTTCACCAGGGTTAAGTTTATAACTCAAGCCCGCTTCTTTAACGGCTTCAAGCAGCGCTTTTTCAGCTCTATCCCACACTTCATCATTACCTGCTCTAATATCTGGACGGTCTGAAAATTTCACAGAAATTTCATTAAATCCAAGCTCTGAATATACTTCTTTTAAAAGGTCACAAAACTTTATAGTCTCAGAATTCACTTGTTCTTCCATACAAAAAATGTGTGCATCGTCTTGCGTAAAACCACGCACTCGCATCAGTCCGTGCAATGAGCCTGAGCTTTCATTTCTATGGCATGTGCCAAACTCTGCCATACGTATTGGTAGATCGCGATAGCTTCTGGTGTGAGAATTAAAAATCTGCACATGACAAGGGCAATTCATAGGTTTTATTGCTAGCTTTTTGCTTTCAGATTCATCAACAATAAACATATTTTCACGAAATTTATCCCAATGTCCCGACTTTTCCCACAGTTCCTTGCTTACTAAAATAGGGGTTTTTACCTCAAAATAGCCACTATTTATTAGCTTCTTTCTGATGTAAGACTCAAGAACATTATATAAAATATATCCTTGTTCATGCCAAAAAACCTGCCCGACAGCTTCCTCTTGGATGTGAAATAAATCCATATCCTTGGCAATTTTGCGGTGATCACGTTTCTCTGCTTCTTTGAGACACTCAAGATAAGCGTTTAATTCATCCTTATTTCTCCATGCTGTGCCATATATTCGCTGCAACATTGGGCCCTTTGCATCACCTCGCCAGTATGCACCCGCTACTTTCATAAGTTTAAACGCTTTAACTCTGCCGGTTGATGGTGAGTGCGGACCACGGCATAGGTCTACAAAATCGCCTTGTCTATAAACAGTTAGGTTTTTACCCTCTGGTATGGATGAGATAATATCAACCTTATATTTTTCGCCTACATCACTAAAGAAATCAATTGCCTGTTTGCGAGTCCAAACCTCTCGAACAAATCTGTGGTTACTTTTTACAATCTCTTTCATTTTCTTTTCTATTGCGGTAAGATCGTCCGTAGTAAAGGCACGACTTGTAGCAAAGTCATAGTAAAAACCGTCCTGAATTGTTGGGCCGATAGTAATCTGAGTATTAGGAAATAGCTCTTTCACTGCCTGCGCCATTATGTGAGCAGCATCATGCCTTATTATATCTAAACCCGCTTCGTCACTCAGTTGTATCACCTCTATCTCTGTATCAGATTCAATTTCACGTGAGAGATCATACAACTCACCGTTTACTTTCAATGCAACTGCTTCTTTCAAAGCATACGGTTGTAATATATCAAAGCCAGTGACTTTATCGTCATATTCCTCTATTCTTTTTTCAATCGGAAAAGAGACTTTAATCATTTGTCATACCTCCTGTATAATCAGTAAAGCCAATACCTGGCGTTCATTCCAGTGCTTGACACTGGGATCTAAGTATAAAAATCCTGGCACTGTACAATACTGTGCAATATTGCAACGTTCATACAGTTGTGTGTCGATTACCTCCATGGCACCCTTGCATGTAAATTTCACCATTACGCAATAACTTTTCTTTATTGTACATTAGCTCCTCTCTTGTTTCAGTAGCAAATTCAAAGTTAGGACCCTCCACAATTGCATCAACTGGACATGCCTCTTGGCAAAGTCCGCAGTATATGCATTTTGTCATATCAATATCATAGCGCGTGGTGCGACGACTACCGTCTTCTCTTTCCTCTGCTTCAATAACTATTGCTTGAGCAGGGCAGATAACTTCGCATAATTTACAAGCTATGCATCGTTCTTCACCGTTTGGATACCTACGCAACGCATGCTCACCACGAAACCTTGGACTTAAAGGGCCCTTCTCCATAGGATACCTCAAAGTAACCTTTGGCGTAAACATATTTTTAAAATGTAATAAAAACACGTTAATTAACTCTACAAAAGAACCAATACCAAGCTAATTGTTCTTGAGCATAAAAGATTTAAAACTTATGTTGATAATTATAAATTATATTATCAGTTTTCAAAATAAATATTTTCACCTGAGTGACTTTTACAGCTTTTCTATATAATACATTCACTAGTATGATAGTACTGCATTAATATAAACTAGCAAGATAGATAAAAAAAATTTCGAATATTTTCAAATTAGGTATTTTGGTTTCTTAAGTGTAATATTGCTAGTTTATAGTATAAATAATGACAAACACAAAATGAAACTATTTTCGCTTCTATCGACCGTATTGGGTAAGTCAGGAGTTGCAGTAACGAATTTCAGGCAACTACGCAAGTTTTAAAGCTTTAAATCATTTTCATATTAAGAAAGAAATTAAACCAAGATTTGCTACTTTTAGTTGATCTATACGATGATTCCAATCAATTGATAGATAATGGAATAATCATCTATTTCCCTGCTCCAAACAGTTTCACTGGCGAGGACGTTATAGAGTTACAAGTGCATGGAAGCAAGGCAGTCATAAAAAATCATCTTGGAGGAATTATCAAAAATTTTGTTATGGCCAGGCCTGGAGAATTCTCACTTAGGGCTTTTCTAAATGGTAAATTTGACTTAACGCAAATAGAAGCGATTGCAGACTTAATTGATGCTGAGACGAAAATGCAAAGCTAAACAAGCGATTAAGCAGATATCTGGAGAATTGGAGAGACTATACAGCAATTGGAGGCAAAGATTAATAACGATACAATCAAAATCGAAGCATATATAGACTTTCCAGAGGACATTTTGGCAGAAAAAGTGAATTGGAAAAAATTAATAATGAAGTGCAATCTCTCGTGCAGTTGATACAAGAGCATTTAAATGATAATAGACGGGGCGAAAGGTTGCGTGAGGGTTTACATATTGTAATAACTGGTGAACCAAATGTCGGTAAATCAACTCTGTTTAATTTCTTAGCCAAGCGTGATATTGCTATTGTTTCTGAATATGCAGGCACAACAAGAGAC